>CM053623.1:103130116-103165455 GCA_028646595.1 Phalanger gymnotis
ATCTTGCCCTACAAGAAAGGAAGGGAAAGGGGGATGGGAGGGGAAAGGGGTGACGGAGGAGAGGGCAGACTGGGGAACAGGGCAACCAGAGTGTACGCCATCTTGGAGTGGGGGGGGTGGAAATGGGGAGAAAATTTGTAATTCAAACGCCTGTGAAAATCAATGCTGAAAACTAAACATATTAAAAAAGAAAAAGATAATAAAAAAAGATGAAAAAAAATTAAAAAATTTAAAAAAGAAATTAAAAATTAAAAAAAATGCCTACTATATTAACCAGGTTACTGTGAGAATCAAATAAGATAGTCACTATGAAAGCACTTTAGAAAACTTAAACTCCTATATCATTTACTAATATTGTTCATAATGACTATATTTTCCTTAGAGAAACCTATTTATACTACCTAACCAGTCTTTGATTCTCAAAGTGATCTCTCCAAAGGACACCAATCTACTTGACCAATTTTAAGACCATTATAGTATGCCCAAATGGCCAGCCCTAAGCAAAACTATGATACAAGTCATTTGTTTGTTTACTTGGGGGTGAGGGAGGGATGAGGAAGGTTCTTACCCTCCTGGAGAGGCCCATGAAACCCCATGTTCACTCTAGCTGCCTGCTACCTTTCCCTTGACAATCTTCTTTGGGTAAAACCTGTAATAAAGGTCATAGGTACCTTAGTGTGAACTTGTAAATATTATTTCTCCTAGGGGTATTTGCCTATTAAGCTTTAACCCTAATTGTAGGATGAAGTGCTTTATCTATACTTAAAGGTAGAGGAGGCGTTTGGGGAATCAGGGTATCACTTCTGAGCCCTCAAAATTATAACCACAGATAAGGCATACTCTAGCAGCAAACACAAGGGCTTATGAAATAGCCATCTTTTTATGAAATCACAAAGAAAAATTATTGAAAATATCTGATTTTCACTTAGAAAATTCCTTAGATCTTTAAGGGAAAGTATTCACATACGATGGACTCATTATCTCGTTAAATGTGAGGTGTCCATGACCAAACTTTTTGGATGGACTGAGGGAGGAGAAGGCAGGGAATATGTTTATTCCCTATATGTACTCACTTGATCTACTCATAGAAATGCATTATTTTTACGTCATCTAAAAGCACCTCTACCAAAAATTTCTCAGTGCTATACACAATGTAGCAGTGAGTATGATGGCTCTGACTAATCGAATTTTTACAAGAAAATAGTCTTTATGCAAGAATAGCACAAATAAATGCATGAATTCAGAATGAAGCTCCTTAATTGGAAATTTGAGCTAGAAGACAGAAGCAAATGTAAGATTCATGGATAACAGCTGATTCCTTACAGTTTAAACAACTTGAATTAAATACTATGCCAGTGACCTATGCCGAGGATTATATTGATCCAAGAATGGAATTAATTAATTAAAAAGCATTTATTAACTACTCAATATGCACCAATGACAGTGTTAAGTGCTGGGGATAAGAAGAGAAAAAAGAGATTATACTGGTTCTCAAGAAGCCCATTATCTAATTGAGAATGACAACCCATAAGAAGAGAATTCAGCAGCAAATGGAAAGGCCCATGACTCCTAAAGATGCTGTAGCTGTTTGGGTGGCAACACCCAGGGGTCCTTTGGGTACTTTGGCAAGTCAGATGGCAGTATGCATAGCAGCAGGAGAATCAGTAAGGCCTAGAGGTCTTCCATTTTCACAGAAAGATTATATTTGGAGTCTCCTTCCTCATCCTAAGGATGTGAGCAGCCTTGTCCAATTTCTAGGTCAGGAGTATTGATGGGGCCCTTCCTTCCACCATTGGGAAGTAAGGAATGGGCCTAAAGGTCTAAGGGGAACCAGAATTCTAACGGTGGCAGTATTTATTGTTGTCATTCTATAATTATAATAATCTTCCACTTTGTTTCTGTTCTGGCTCATTGTAGTGTGAAGGTGACTCTGGATTCTCAAAGCTACTTTAGTAGAATGCTAATTCTGATAGACTCCAATAAGTTGGAGAGGCTCTCAATATGACACTGGCAATGGATTACTTGTCCATCCTCAATGGAGCAGCCTAAGCTGGAGAAGTCCGTTACCAGAATGGCTTCAGGGGATGACGTTTTTAGCCACAGCAACTCTTGGAAACCCAAGCTATAGAAAAGCTGTGAGGGAAAGGTCCACACCAATGAAATCACAGTTCCTTTATTTGTAGGAGTGAGAACTATAATAAACACATCTACATGACTTCAAAGTTTACCAAGTAGTGACCTCATAGTAATCCCGTGAGGTGAGTGGTACAAGGATTATTATCACAGCTAAGGAAGTTGAGACTCAAGTTAAAATGATTTGTTCAAAGTCACGCAGCTCTCATTTTTCCACCAAACCTTGGATTTTGTCTTCTTTAGAATATAAGATCCTTGAGGGCAGGGGCTATTTTTATTTCTGCTTCTATTTGTATTTTTAACATAGCACATGCCTGGAAGATAGAAACGCTAAACAAATGCTTTATGTACTTGGCTATTTATCTATTTTTGCAGAGTAATTTTTAAAATGTTATTGATGCTTTTTATTATTTTTATACCAACTGATAGACCAAATGGCCATGTCTGATAGCATATGTAAATATTCTATACCAGTACACCTCACCCCTCTAATAAAGAGAACCATGTTTCACCATCTGTCCTCCAAGAACAAGATTGTTAATTGCATTTAACCCAACTTTGGTGCCCTTTTATTGTTGTTACCATCTATGTTACTGTAGTATTGTGTATTGACAGCTAGGTGGCATAGCGGAATCACCACAGACCTCAGTTCAAATTCTGCCTTACTAGCTGTGTGACCCTGGGCAAGTCACCTAACCCTGTTTGCCTCATCAGGCAAACTCAGTTTCCTCATCTGTAAAATGAGCTGTAGGAGAAAATGGCAAATTCTGTTCTAGTACTTTTGCCAAGAAAACTCTAAATGGGTCACAAAGAAGCAGACACAACTGAACAGCAACAACAAAAGTATAGCGTATATTGTTTTCCTCATTTCACTCTGTCATTTCACACAAGTCTTTGCTTGTTTCTTTGACTTCCTTGTATTTGTTGTCCTATGGCATAACAACAGTCCTTTGCTTAACTGACTGTAATTTTCTCAGCCACTGTCTAATGAGCTACTGTGCTGGGAGAAGGGGAAGGCTGGGAAAGAGAAATCAGAGGTTGTATGGGAGTTTTTTGGTGGTTTTTTTTTTTGCTACCACCAAAAGTTCTGCTATGAATATTTTGGCATACTTGGGATCTTGCTCTCAGTTGTTGACTTTATGACCAGTAAGGAGATCTCTGGGTCAAAAGGTATGAACAGTTTAGAGTCACAGTATCATTTTGAGGGGGAAAAAAATCTGCCCTATTAGGATTCAAATTCAAAATACAGTTAGATCCAAAACCTCTAAAAGGAAGTATGACCAGATTTCATCAAATTGATGGTATGTCTACTCTGTTTTTTTCTCCAACATTTTCAAAGTATCTCTTGTTTTATTTTTTAAACGACAGCTAAGGAAAATGTAATCCAGGCATTTAAAATGCCTCAGTATTGACAGTGTCCCAACTAGTGTTTTCTAAAGTAATTTCTTGGTAATGGTTTTGGTTACATTTCATGTTGATTGAAGTCCTGCAGAAAATTGCTTCAGTATAAATTTTGACAGAAAGTTCAAACTGAAAACCTAAGGACTCCTCAATTTTGTTAAATAAAATGCCTTTGTTCTGGTTGCCACGATAGGGGCACCAATTCCAATTCTTCTGCTATCAAATATGTGTGTTACCATCTATGTGTATTGAGTTGAGTTGGAAACTTATGCATTGTAGTCAATGGGAGAAATTATTCAGGGGCTGAGACACATTTTAAGGTTAAAGGCATAATTCAGATATAAGGCAAGAGCTTGCATTCATATGTATATATTTTAAAAGATATATTTTATGTGCCTTTCAAATGAGGCTAATTTTGTGACAAGGTCATGGGGATCTCTCTGTGTATCAGAACCAAATGAATAGTGTATATGTGTGTAAGCATTCAAGTTAATTCCTTAGGCACTCATGTTTCTGTTTTCTTTTTCTGCAGAGTTGGGTCTCCTGGGCAGAACATAGTGAATATAAAAACTATTGGACACTATAACTTGCAACCTGGAACTTTAGTAGATTTGGCTTAACCAAGCATGTAGATACACTTTGTTCAGGAGCCTCACCCAGGTATCATTGATGCTCTTACTTACACATTTCACTAGATGGCGCTCTAAGCAACAAAAATACTTGATCTCCCTAAAACAAGAAATCCATACTTCTGGGTGTATTGTTTCAGCATTTCTTAAAATATAGGATTATTTTATAAAGCAAGTACTCTTAGCAATATTTTTCCTTCCTATTTACATGGACAGTCACATAGTTGTTTCTCAATAAATGTTTTAATATATGAGATTTTTTAAATTCCTCAACACATTCAATGAAAAACATGCAATTCTAACCACTCATAGAATATATGAATTAATGAACTCAATGAATCAGTTAAAAATATACAATTCTATCTACTCAATGCTGCACCACTCTCCCCTTTAAAAATGTTGTTCTCAGGGCAGCTAGGTGGCGCAGTAAGTGGAGCACCAGCCTTAGAGTCAGGAAGACCTGAGTTCAAACTCAGCCTCAGACACTTGACACACCTACTAGCTGTGTGACCTTGGGCAATTCACTTAAACCCAATTGCCCTGCCTTCCCCCTTGCAAAAAAACAATAAAATAAAAACAAAAGGTTGTTCTCCTTCCTTGTGAACTTTTCCTATAATATGAGTTGTTAGGTCAGTTGGTTAGTGTATGAATCTCATGAGTTTAGTCGCCATGGGGGCAGGTGAACTATGGCCCAGACAACTCTTCACTGGGCCTTTCTGACCTGAGCAGTGTAATCACAGCTCAAAGCTAGTTTGAAATTGAAAGTATCATAGTATCCCTTTTGTATGAGAACATTTTCCTTCACTGGAAGTTTCATTTATGTATGTGTATCTGATAGGAACCTCGAACATCACATTTTCAAGAGAAGTACAATTGCCTTCAGTTCTGGGTGATTTAGCAATTTGCCAGATGATTCCTCAAAGTTCCCTCCAGTTCAATTACTCTGCCATCAAAATGATAATTATGATAATAATTAGCACTTATGTAGTGTTTATTATGTGCCAGGCACTGTGCACACTTCACAAATTTTATTGCATTTGATTCTCACAACAACCTCGGGAGGTAGGTACTATTATTAAAGATTTTATTATAGATGGAGAAACTGATACCGAAAGAGGTAAAGGGATCTGCCCCAGGGTCACACAGGTAGGAAATATCTGAGGCTAGATTTGAACTCAGGTCTTCCTGAAACCAGACCCAGAGCTCTACCTACTTTGCCACCTGGCTAGGTAATATAAAGCCATATTTCTACTCCCTTTGACTTGATTTCTTTTTTTTTTTTACACAACCAGTGATTTCTACAGCACAGGAAGCTCACCAAAAAAAAAAAAAAAGAATTCTCTTTGCTGATGGAGATCTGCAATATGCAATCTCAGAGATGCCTGGAAGCTCCGAGAAGCTTGCTTGCCCGGTGTTACATAGCCAGTACAGATGGATATCTCGGTAAAGCATAAAGTAAGTGTTTTCTATGTGTCAGGCACTGTGCTAAGTTCTAGGTATTTGAATATAAGCAAGGAAAACAGCCTCTGCCCTCAAAGGGCTTACATTCTAACGTGAGAAGACCGCACATAGAGGTGGGCTAGAAAGGAGGGTTGGGGAGAGAGGGGAGACAAGGTTAAAAGACTAGAGTAAGTGGCAATGGCATAAGGACCTGTCTCCTGGCAAGATAAGACAAAAGGCTCATCTATCTTTGGCTCCAGAGCCAAGGGTGAGCTACAGTTTCCTGTAGGGTAGAGACAGTCAGAGAATGAGGCCGTGGCGAGGAGATGGCAGTGTCAGAATCAGAGCTGGAACCAAAGTCTTCCTTATCCCAAGGCCAGCTCTCTGCCTATGATGCCATGTTGCCTCTAAATTATATGTTATATGTATTAGAAAATATAGCATATGTGATATAATGAGAAATTATAATGCATGTAGTAAAGATTTTAAATTCAATAAAAATTTTCCTAAGCCCCTACTTTGTACCAGGTAAGCACTAGAGATACGAATAAGAAAAACAAAGGAGTTTATAAACCAATGGGGGAAGACAACACACAAAAGGAAGCCAAAAGGGAGAGGGAGGAAAGGGGATGGGAATGGTGGAGGGGAATCCAAAAAGTGCCACTGGTGAGAAATGTTTGGGTTATGAACTTAACGGAGGGATTGGGAAGAATTTTTGCTTCTGCCCTCCAGCCTTCCACTCAGAGAGACAGAGGCTGCTGAGCGTACTGATGAGCTGTGAATACCAGAGTTTATGGTAAATGCTTCAATGGTGTATATTTATTGGCCTCTCATGTTGGCTTCTTCCCAGAGTCTTATTTTCCTTCAGCAACCTGTAGAGGGGTTGGCATCATCCACCTTCTCTCCTGAAGCTGGAAGACAGAAAGAAGAGCTCAAAACAACTTGAAGAGACTTTAAGAAAGTGAAAAAAAAAAAAAAACCAGAAGAGATTTGGAAAAATGTCTGGCCGGCTCTCTTTTCTCCCTCACCAACTCCGCCTAGCCCCTCTGCAAGCATGGGTTTTAATCTCCACCAGTGAGGACAGAGACCCATACCAATGGGTTTTGGGACTCAGATTACATTTATAATTAAGAATTAACTGGCAGTGGTGTATGAGATAAATTGTAAGAGAAAAGAAATAATTGGTTAAGAGACTGTTGTAATCATATCACATGGATCTTTCTGATTTATTCTATAATTAATTCTCTAATTTTTGAAGGTGTTAACTAATTTTGACCACAAACACAGGCTCACACACAAGTCAGGCTTCTACTCAAGAAGCTTCTCTAGCCTGCTATTGCTTCCAGTATAAAATACAAAGTCCTCTGATTTGACAATTAAAAGACTTCACCATCTGTGCCACCTCTGGGTACATTTCTCCCCTTAAAGTACTCTATATTCCAGCCAAACTGACTCAAATAATGGAATACACTCTCTCTTTGTCTCTGCTCTCCTTCTTATATGAGGCCTTCCCAATAGGGCTCCCCACCTCATTCCCTCCACACCAAATTACTTTATATTTACTCTGTATTCATCTACAAAAGCATTATTTCCCCCAAAAGAACGTAAGCTGTTTGAGGATAGGGGCTCTTTCAAGTTTTGAAAATTGTCTGCTACACAGTAAGTGCTTAGATCTTATTGAATTTCACTGAATTGAATTCTGATAAATTTAATTTGTATGTAACTACTATCTTGAAAAAAAAACCTAATTTGACAATTTTTTTTCATTTTAATAGATTTTAGTGAAACCAGACACATACAACGGTAGAGATACATGACCTCACTAAGAAATGAGGTCTATAAATATAGAACCATTAGTAGTCTGAAAAAAAATTTTTTAATTGCACATAGGCACTAAATTAAAATTATTTAACCAAACGTTAATTTATTTATTGAATAGGTGGTCTTAGCACACCACTTCAGAAACATGAGCACCAGACTGTAATTGCTCTATATCTACAAGGTAGCACATTAGAATCTTGATTTCTTATGTGGTAGAGAGATATAGCATAGTGCCATGGGAAAAGCACCATATTTGGAGTTAGAGGGCCTGAATGCATATTCCAGATTTGCCATGTATAACCCATGTGACCTTGGGTAAGTCACCAACTCTTTCTAGCTCTGTTCTCTCATAAGTGAAATGAAGGGTTTGGACTAGATGAGCTATAAGGTACCTTCCAGCTGTAGATCTATGCTTCTGTGATTTCTAAGCTGGTTGTCTCTCCCTCTCTTCTATTTTCTAAGAGGGCAACCTTGCACCTGTACCTTCTCCCCCACTCCAGTTGGGAACTTGACCTTGGGCATACCATGTACACATACATACCCACTCATGGAGTACTGTCAGTACTCCAGTAATTTCAAAGCCTCACAGGCACAAACACTCTCTTCTTGATAGAGGAGACTGTTGCTGTTTAGTCCTTCAGTTGTTTCTGACTCTTTGTGACCCCATGGACCATAGTATTCAGGCTCTTCTATCCTTCACCATCCCGCAAAGTCTGTCCAAGCTTATGTTCATTGCTTCCATGACACTATCTATCCCTGTCATCCTCTGCCGTCCCTTTTTCCTTTTGCCTTCAATCTCTCCCAACATCAGGGACCTTTCCAATGAATCCCATCTTCTCATATGTGGCCAAAGTATTTAAGTTTCAGCTTCAGGATTTGACCTTCCAGTGAATAAAGAAGGGCTTTATTTTTTTTTTTAAGGCAGTTTGTCTTTCTCTGCAGTGTAATGTCTTTTTGTATTTGGAATCCCGAAAACAAGGAGCCAAATCCCCTTGTGGCTTTTTTCAGATTTGGTGTCTGTGTTGTACTTTCAACCAATAAATCCAGTTAACATCTTAGATACTGTTCTTTATTTCTACAGAGCTGGAAGTACACGCTGTGCCTGACATTATTACACTGGCTGCCATAAGAGAAATAGAAAAAGCCACCTTCCATAACTCATCAAGCTGACATAGATGTGGTCCCAAAGCCCACACAGGCCTGACAAAGGTTGCCGCCACCCAGCATCAAGTGTAATTTTATTGTCATGCTAGTGTTTCAACAGCCAATTTCTTTTTTTATTTTTTTTGAATTTTTTTATTTAATATTTTTAGTTTTCACAACCAATTTCTTTAAGCAATTTTTTTAAAAAGATGGGGAGGGTATAAAATAAAAGCCATGTATAAGATATAAAGATATAAAACCAAGGCATAAAATCTTCTCACTGCTCAGTTATTCATGGTGGAAGGAAAGATATTAGTAACATAGTGAGATACACACTGGATTTGGAGTTGGGGTACCTGGGTTCAAATCTGTGCTCTGGTATTAATTGCCTGTATGGCCCAATAAGAAGTAGCTTGGTCTCTCGGGGCCTCTTCCCTCATCTGTCAATAGAAGAGATTGGACTTGATCTCTAAGGTGTCTTTCAGCTCTAAATCTTGTGATCCCTGTGCTTTGTCAGAATCTCACCATATAATGATAAAGTTCTTGAAGCGATGATAGTGAAGGATTAAAGTAGAGATCAAAGAGGAAGAGAGAGAGAGAGAGAGAGAGAGAGAGAGAGAGAGAGAGAGAGAGAGATCGAGCGTGCAAGCCACACAAATCCAGGCCTGTCCTACACAGAAGAATAAGTAAAGAGGTATAATTGCAGAGTAATTGAAAGATCCAATGATCCCCTGCAACCACACCCTAACTCTTTGTCTGAGCTGAGTTTTAAAATAACCCATTTTTCCTCACCCCAAAACCCTCCATTATTTTTCTTATTTCCTGGTTTGGGGGAAAGGTGTGAAACATTAATAATCCATTACCACATGCTACCAGACAATGGATCCCAAAGGTCTGAGACACCAAGGTAAAACTCGACTTTGGATTTGAAAAAGAAGGGTGAAGCCCAGGTTGGAAAAGGACAAATGGTGGGGAAGGGTCAGGGAGTAAACTTTTGGAAGGTTTAGGAAGGATTTGGGGGAGGGAAGAGACCTTAAAGCCCGAGGTGATGTGATAGAGGAATAACAGGGGGAGGTAATTAGTCCCAAAAACAAACTATTGGCTCCTTTACAACTTTTCTTAGGCAGCCACAGCATAGTGGAATCTGGGCGTCAAGTCTGGGACCTACCACTTTTTAGCCCTGAGACCATGGTAACGTTATGAAGCAACTTTCCCACTCCTATGTCTATCAAAGTAACTCATATTATCAACAAAAGAAACACTATTAGTAGAGAGCTGCCTGAATCTGCTCTAAGGATTACATTAGACCCAGCGTTTGCTTACGTACCAGAATGAGCAAATCTCCTTAGAGGGATCTACTATCTACTCACCTAGGTAGTCTCAGGTTGCTCTCTGTATTCTTGATCTCTGTTAATCTGTTTAATGTGCTCTTTCATCAGAGCTACTGTAAAAGTAAATATAAACTTCAGCCTTGGCTCCTCACATGATCGATCACAAAATGCAAAGCAATCAAATTGAGTTAAGAGATATTTACTCTATACCCACCAAATGTACATTCATAGCTTTCCCTGGCATTTGAAGTTGTCCTACCTTCTTTATGTTTATGATTAATGCAACAGCTTTTATTTCAGTGCTAACTTGCTAAAACCTCCCCTCTCCATCCAACTCCAACCTATATTAAGCAAAAATCATGTATTCACACCAAAAATGTGCTGGAGACAGCTCAAACCTGAGCTGATGGTTAAATTTTCAACTTAAGCATTTATACCTTCAGAAATTGGCAATCTTATAAATCAGAGCTTGAGTTATCATTTTTGTTTATTGTCCAGACTTAAGAAAGTAATGGAGAAATGTCAGTAATACAGATTAAACAGGGCAGCTAGGTGGCACGGTGAGTAGAGCGCCGGGTCTGGAGTCGGTAGGACCTGAATTCAAATCTGGCCTCAGACACTTCATACATTTGCTAGCTGTAGGACCTTGGGCAAGTCACTTAACTCTAATTGCCTTGCCTTCTCCCCTCCCCCCAAAAATGCAGATTAAACTTATAAGGGCGCTCTATGTACATGAGGTGGGGGGGGGGGAGGAACCTGTTGCTAAACATTTGCCTTTTGCAGTTACACTAAGAAATTAATTCTAGAGAGCCGACAGCATTAAATAATCACTAGTGTCTTCATCCCTTTATTAAGTTAACAAAATTCAGATAATTTTCTTCTAAAGGAGTATGTTTATTAGTTATGTGAATAAGCCCGGAATGATGTATGAATTGTAGATAAGCAGTGAACACTTTAGTATATGGCTGATTAATCTCCTGATGTTTCTACTTCTAAATTGGGGGTGGGTTGGGGAAGGCAACTTTTACTGGAATGGATAACAGTACTAATGGTTTTCAGACAACTATTTATCCAGTCTTATTATTGGTTTGGCCCTATCTGGCCAAAGCTTTAATTCTTAGTGATTTAAAATGGCTTAAATAACTTTCCCTAGAGCGCTTGGGTTCAATTAAGTATATAAACATCTATTGAGTACTTGCTAGGTGCGAGACACTGTGTTAAGAATTATAAAGTAAGGATCTTTGTATTACAAATTTCGGGTTAGAAGGGCTCTCACAGTCCATCTAGTCTCAAACTCCTCATCTTACAGTTGAGGAAACTGAAGCCCAGGAAGGATAAGTGATTTGCCTGGATATGATGAGGATGATGATGATGACAATGACAGACAGACAGATTTGCTACCTGGATGCTTAAGAAATATAAAAAAATCTAATCACACCTGATTTAGGCCATCTGTTGTTGTTTAGTCATCTTTTTCAGTCATTTCTGACTCTTCGTGACCTCATCAGGGGTTTTCTTGGCAAACATACTGGAATGCTTTGCCATTTCCTTCTCCAGCTCATTTTACAGATGAAGAAACTGAGGCAAACAAGGTTAAGTGACTCACCTAGGATCATATGGCTAGTTAAGTGTCTGAGTTCAGATTTGAACTCAGGAAGATGAGTCTATCCACTCCATCCACTGTGCCATGTAGCTGCCCCAATAATATCTGTACCCAACTATAATTCAAGAAAAAGACTTTAAGGAAAAGTCAGCATTTAAGTTTTGTTTATGTAGGTAGATAAAGAGTGAGATATATCCAAGGGTTACAAAGATGGAGATGAGATGCTAAAGTTGGAGATACCAATATGTGGCTTTGAAACTAAGATTCTTTCCAGTATTTATTAAGAAACAGTACATAATGTGGAATAAAATTGGACCTTCCACGGTATAACCACAAGCTAGGAAAAACTATAGCCATGAAAAAAAACCCTCTTTTATTTCAAGGTCTAGCCAATATCATAATAAGAAGAACCAATAACAGAACTGTAAGTACAGCCAAAAGAAAATTTAATAGTAGTCAGAAACACTGAAGAATGGTTTCTGTGATCTTCCCATAACTAATAGCAGGAAGGAAGTGTGTTGACCTGTTAACAGAAGAATTGTTTTCTTAAGCAAAGGTTTAACTGTTGTAATCACCTTTGCAAAATGTCTATCTAGGCTAACAATTCACTTTCTGCTATTCAATCAGGCAATCAACAAATATGTATTAAACACCATGCCAGGCATGTGTTGTGAGCTAGGGAAACAAACGCAAACATGAGATAACCTTTGCTATTGACTTACATTTTACTAGTCACAAGTAACATTCAGCTATCTGAGCTACCATTAACGACTAACCTTTACAAGATTTACCCAAGAATAGGATTTGTTTGTAATGTCAAAGTTGAATTGTTCATTAGTGTTTGGACGAGAGATTTAATACAATTAAAGATATTACACAAATCTGGATTCTTGAATTCAAAGTAGAAACAATAGGGTTTTGGGGTAGTGAGTACCAGCCTGGAGTCAGGAGGACCTGAGTTCAAATCCGGACTCATACACTTGACACACTTACTAGCTGTGTGACCTTTGACAAGTTACTCAACCCCAATTTCCCTGCCTTCCCCCCTCCAAAAAAAAGAAACAATATGGTTTCTCCACTGACTTCATCTTAACATGGCAGTAACCCTAGGGTAGGAAGGCCATATACATGGAATACAAATTCTTGTAGCTCTCACTGAGCTCTCAGTATGAATTTAGCCCCAGACCCTATGCTTACTGTTTGAGAATATGCCTAGCTAAATTTGGAGAAGCTTATCTCTAAGTTGTCAATGAGGCAAAGAATATTCCAGGTACAGAAATTCTCCAATGATAGTAATAACCCACATTTATCTGGAACTTAAAGGTCTACAAAGAGCTTTTCTCAAAACAAGCCTGTGTAGCAAGTAAAACTAGGTAGGTAATAGACAGGCTCTCAGTATCAGTTGAAGGAATACTTATACTAAGAAAATTGCAGATCCTGGAAATAATGACATAGGAAGCACTATTATGGATTGTTTATTCTATCATACTTTTACAGGTTGCAACCTGTACCCCTGCTCCATAAAGTTGTTCTATCAAGATCTTTCACAGTAAAGTAGTATAAACCTTGTGTCAGAGGCTCCCTCAAGACTCAAGTTTACTTTGAGGCCCTTTCACTTAGGTGGAACCTATGAACTTTTAGTATCTGACTGTCCCAAAAGGCAACCAACTGCTCCCCCTTAGAAGCATCCAGGTTCACAAGGCTTCAAACTGTAGAACACTTTTATTTAAACACAAATGTCACAGAAATAATGATGATGATAATAACAATAGCTAGCATTTATATAGCACTTATGAAATGCCAGGCACTGTGCTAAGTGCTTTACAATTATTGTCTCACTTGATCCTCACATTCACTTTGGGAAGTAGGTGCTATTATTGTCCCTATTTAAGAGATCAGAAAACTCATGCAAACAGAAGGTAAGTGACTTGCCCAGGGTCACATGGCTAGTAATTATCTGAGGCTGGATTTGAAATCAGTCAGGTCTTCCTGACTCCAGGCCCAGTACTCTATTCAGCAAGGACTAGACTCCAAACCTAGAGAGTCAGAAATTCACTCCATTCTTGGTTATGGGACTTCTCTGGGTGAGGTCCCATCAAAGGGAGAAGGGTGATATCAAGCCCATGTTTATGTTTCTTTGATCTTTTGTATGTTACATGTGGTATGTATATACATGTAACCCAAATTACACAAAGTAAGAGAATTGTAACTTTGGCATTCAGGTATATTCATATTCACAGTGTCCATGTATAGCTTACTCTGTGCATTGTATAAGAGGAATGCAAATATAATTCTCAGAAACATATATATATATATATATGTATACATATATGTGAATTCTTTGTTGTAATGTGTATGTGTTCCACATTGTTCCATTGGACAAATGTTTCTCTGGACTACTATAAGAACTCACTAAGTAGGACCACAGAATCACAGAACATTAGAGCTAGAGGGGAGCCAGGACATCAGCAGTCCAATGGCCCCATTTGATGGAGGGAGAAACTGAAGCCCAATAATATTCTTAAAGAAATACGGATATTGAAAGAGTATTGAACAACAATTGTAATGTAAGCCTGGGTTCAAGTGCTGTTACTCCCATATACCAGCTATGTGGTGGTCACATAGACCACCTGGATAGATCACAATCTCTCAGTCAGTGCTCTTAGCAACTCCCTAAGACCATGAATTAGAGGAGCTGCTGACCTTCATCAGTGCAAGGAATCGCAACACTGAGTTCCCTACAACAATTAAATCAAAGATTTTCATCTCTATATAAATATATACATACATATAAACATAGGTGTATATATACATATGTGTATATATGTATGTGTGTATATGTATATGTCAGTGCATACCTCATCAACAGTGTATTTTTCTTTTGTCCTGTCATTGGCATATACATTATCAGCATACTAACATTTATTTCCCTTGGACTTAGGTTCTATTTAGGACATAATCACACTACATTACAATCTACTTCCAACACACTGTATTTTGTAGGGATACAGGTTTTTCCACATCTATCTATTTAGGGTAAATTTAAAAGATCAAAAAGGAAATGAATAGTTATACAACTTTGTCTTTATAAATAAAACTGTTGACTTGTCAAAACATGCTAGTCTTTTCTGTGTTCTTTCTAACTGAACTGTCCCCAATGTCAATTACGCCACTGACCTTGTTCCTTCTCCATCTTCTATCCCCTCCATCACACAAGGACAGCTCTCTCATCCCATTGCCTGACCTGACTCCTCAGCTCTCTGTGTCCTCCCTATTCTATCCTCTGATGCATTTGCCAAAACAGATTTGGCTTCCCTATATCTC
Source organism: Phalanger gymnotis (assembly GCA_028646595.1). Taxonomy (NCBI): domain Eukaryota; kingdom Metazoa; phylum Chordata; class Mammalia; order Diprotodontia; family Phalangeridae; genus Phalanger; species Phalanger gymnotis. Next base: position 103,144,942 of record CM053623.1, read on the forward strand.
TGTGCTGGAACCAAATGTGTAGCTGGATTTTAAAGCTCTTCTAGTCTGTCCTGTTCAAATTGTGTTTAAAAAATGGGCAGCAGAGTAAAGGGCCAGATCTCCTGAGGAAACTGCCAGAGGTTTCACCAGAAAGTAAGCTGCAAAAAACCCCAGAAACTGAAGAACTTGAGTGAAGTATAATCTTTAGCTAAACTACATAAACACAAACTAGAAAGAGAGGAGAGAGATGGGTAATGGCACTGAAAGAATAATGTGTCTGAAACAAGACCATCACAAGAGATCGATGCTACAGGCCAAATTCCATGGCTTTTTTTTCTCTTTCTTTGCTGGATACAGAATGCAAGGGTTTGATGTGGCCAAACTGCAGACCAGAAAGCAGCTACAAGCAAAAAGATAATTTGCCTCTAATGAGGAAGGGATGAGGACTGCGGGCTCCTGAGAACAGCAAGACATAGGCATGCATGACATGCCGTCCTAACTAGGGTAACATGCTTTCACACTAAGGTCTGGCCCATGGCCTCTAAGAGGTAGAAACAGCCTGACCAAGGAAGGGGATACCAAAGTTGTTTATTCAAGGAAACAAAATAAAAAATAGGAAGAATTAGCAAAGTCTGTGGACAGACCCAGAGCAATGTAGATAAGGGAAAGTGAAGGAAGATTTTTCCTAAGAAGAGAAAGAGATTCAGATTTGCAAGCATTTCCTAACCACCCATTTCCTCTGGTCAGATTCAACTATTTCCCTTCTTTCACCTGCAAGCCCAAGGCTGGCTTCAGAAGTACTGCTCTTGTTCACTTGTTTGTTTGCATTTGTCCTATAGTTCGAATATTTATTATCAACCTAATACCAATCCTTTCTCTTTTTTTTTTTCCTCCAATATGAAATCCCTGGGGCTCTAGGTTGTCTCTACATCAGTTCTTCTACCCACTTTGCCCTGATCGATCTAATTCTTATAAATTCCCTTGAATCCGGAATACTTGTCCTGATTTTTAACCACTTCTCATGCCTTCCTTTTCAATATCTGCATGGCACCATCCTCATTTCAAGTCAACAAGGATTTATTAAGCATCTATTATGTTCTAGGCACTTGTAACAGCAAGCACCATGGCACACCCAGGATGGCCTGCTAGCACAGATTCTTTGATCTGCTTTTCTAAAGGAAAGACAACTTTTAAAGGGGTCAACAATCTTACTTTAATTACAGATAAATAGAAAATACAAGCAGAGAAATTAGCATAGAGATCAACAGACAGGGCTCCAGCTGTCTGAACAAAGTAATACAACCACCTACATATGCCACCAGATGGGGGGGAGCATCAACATCTGAGTAGTTGGGGGGCTCTTAACAAATGGCTACTCAGAGTGCTGTCTAGCGAATCAAAAGGTCCTTCTCTTGAGCAAGCCCCCAAAGCAAAATCTCACCTCAGAGTATGTGTGTACACACACACACACACACACACACACACACACACACACACACACACACACACACACACAGTGCCTAATTAGCTTAGTACTAAAAGGTGTGAAAACCTTCCTACAAGCGCCCCTAAGCCAGCTTCTCCTTAGGCAACTTCCTCCCCCAAGAGGCTCTATGTGACTCAGAATGTATCACAGCTGGGCTGGAGTTCAAAGCAGCAAGATATCTGTGATTGAAAACATGTGGTCACATAGGCCTCTCAATGGACGAGGAAGATCTTCCTATTCCACTAAAATTACAGCACTGTGCTAAGTTCTAGGGATACAGAAAAGATGCAAAGGATAGTCCTTCCTCTCAATGAGCTTACAATCTAATGGGAAAGACTCCAGGCAAACAAATACACAAGAAGCAAGCTATATATTGGATCAATAGCAAATAAGTAAAAGAGGGAAAGCACTAGAAATAAGAAAGGTTAGAGAAGGCTTTCTCTAAAAGGTGGAACTTTGGCTGGGACTTCAAAGAAGGCAGGACATGGAGATGAAGAGAGAGAGAATTCTAGGTATGGGGGACAGACAGTGAAAATGCTTAGTCTTGAGATGCAGTGTCATGTGTGAGGAACAGCAAGGAGGTCGATGTTACTGGATGGGACACTACATGGAAGGAAGGAAGGCATAAAAAGACTGGAAAAGTAGGAAGGACCCAGGTAACGACCAGCTTTAAAAGCCAAATAGAGATTTCATGTTTAATCCAGGAAGTAATAAGGAGCCACTGGGATTTATTGGACAGGGATCTGGGGGAGGTAACATAATCAGATCTGCACTTCAGAAAGATGAGTTTGTTAGTTGAATAGAGATCCGACTGAAGCAGGGAGAAATCAGCAGCCTACTACAATTGTCTAGGCTTGAGGTGATAAAGGCCTGTACCACGACAAGGGCAGTGTCAGAGGAGAGAAAAAGGACAGGATTGTTAACTGAATGGATATGAGGAGGGTGAGATAGTCTAAAGATCTAAGGATAACCCCCAGGTTATGAGCCCGAGTGATTGGGACAATGGTTGGTGCCCTCGACAGTAACAGAGAAGTTAGAGAGAGGGGAGGGCTTGGGGGAAAAGTAATGAGTTCAGTTTTGGACATGTTGAATTTAAGATGTGTTCAGGACACATGGTGTGAAATGTCTGATAGGCAGTAGGAGATGTGAGACTGAAGGTCAGGAGAGAGATTAAGGCTGAATAAAGAGACTGGAGAATCATCAGCACGAAGATCATCACTGATTCCATGAAAGCTAATGAGATCACCAATTGAAATAATATAGAAATAGAAGAGATAAAGGCCCAGGACAGATCTTTGGTGATCACCTGTTGTTAGTGGGTATGACTTGGATGATGATTCAATATAGCAGACTAAGCAGGAGCAGTCCTATAGGTAGGAGGAGAACCAGGAAAGGACAGTGTCATGAAGAAAGAATTGGCAGGACTGGGCAACTGATTTGGTAGAGAGGGTGAGAGAGAATGAGGGGTTTCAATTTACTATCTTGCTATAACCTGTGTTCCGATTCCAGACTGCTTATCTTGTCCCTGACCTCATCTCTGCTTTGATCACAGATTTCTTATTACTTCTCCAAGACTGAATTGATCTCTGGGCTCTAACACCATGCTCCCAACCTGGCTTCCATGATCCACAGCTCCCTATGATCTTGAGTCTTAAAACTAGAAGCAAAAAGAAAAAAAAAGAATAGCAGTGTTTAGTTAAGTACCAACTGATAACAGTTTATTGCAGTGAGCAACATTACCCCAACATGCTTAAGTGCTTCTATTTCTTCTTAAGCTATTCCATATAGAATTTACAAATTTGTACTTTGTGTTTATATATGTATGTGTGTATATAACTATATTCATTTTTAAAGTTATATCTTAAATAGTATTTTATTCCTACACAGTGTTATTTATAGACACAACTAATTATGGAATACAAGCGGGTAAAAACGAAAGGTGTAGATGAACATGAACTAAATAATGAGATTGAATCTAATCAGGTGATAGTACCTCCGCAGCCTCTCTGACTTTTGGTTTCTTTTATCTGTAAATTGAGAATAACAGAACTTGTATTACCTACCTCACAGAGTTGTTACGAAGAAAGCAATTTGTAAGCCCTGAGCCCTAGAGAAATGTGAGCAGTTATTATCCTGCAAATCAGAGACTATCACTCGAACAGATGCGGTTCTTCATCAGATGGCTTTTGTTGCATATGAAAAAATGGAACATTGGGAAGGAGCAGGTCAGAAGTCCTGGCTTCACAAATTAGGTGGATGCCTTAGAGAAGGTGTAGGGATCCAGAGATGAAATGTGATGGAGTAGGCAAAAAAAGGGTGTTGATCACGTGAAGGGGCTGAAGGAGAATAGAAGAGTGGTGGGAACAGTTGGTAAAGCACTATAAAGTTAATGAAGGTAGTTATAGGGGACCTAGCTGTATATATACCTCTCTCTATGCTAACCTCACAGCACACAAGTTGGGGTGAAGAGACTGTATAATAACACATTTGGGGCTATTTTAGCTAATATGTATCAATTGATTTACCTGAAAGTCTCCTTATTATGACAATATCCAACAGTTCCAAAGAACTGGTTGAATCGAATATTTTGTCAGGCAAATAGAATTCAGTAATTGTTGGCAACTGTGTACCCCATTTTGATTGCTTCTCAAAGTAGTTTTTTCCCCCTGTCATAGACACGGACCACAGATAACCACAAGTAAACAGTCAAGTTATTTTGCTTATAAACCGCAAACCTAAAAGTTTGTTCAGAACAGAAATGTGACCCAGAGAGAAATTACATGGTATATCAAACCCTTTATTTTGGGGTCTAGTACATTATGCAAAGTGGTTCAAAATTTGTCATTTACTTTATGACAAAAAACCCAGCATTTTGGCAGGACAAGGTAACATTTTTCATTTTGTGATCATCTTTTTTATTTTTTAAGTATGCATAAAACACAGATTCCTATCTAGAAAGCTCTTAATTTAATAGAGAAAATGACCCGTAAGAAAAAGGAAAATTTTAATCTAAATGCATTGTTATCTTTTTTTCTTAGTTCACAGGGGAACATCTGGTCATGCTCCTTTTTATGTACCTTACAAAACAGTAATTGAAGCCCAACTAATCATTTACATCATGGTGAGGGAGGGCGGGAGAGCCAATTGCAAAGTAAGGGAATGACAGCCTTTGTGATGCATATAAAAAGGACTCCCTGTGCCCTGGGATTGCTAAAGTACCTGTGGAGGCCTGGTAGGAGCTCTGATCTGGCCAACTGTGTTTTAACAATACATCTGATTGAGTTAGTACTCCAACGAATGTGTTGAAACTCATGCTATGAAGTAAAGAACTAGGTAAGGTGGCATAGGGTCCTACACAAATCTGTCATATTGATCAGCCTGACACAGAGGACAACAGAATGAGTGGTGGTCCTTTATGTTTTAGTACCATAAGATACATAGGAACAAATGAAAAAATACCAATATTCCAAATGCTAGAAATGCTTTAACCTTCTTTCTTCACCTTTATTTTTGGATGTAACTGGCTTCCCTCAAGATTCTGCTTACATTTGATTTGGGTTTTTTTGAGGGGGGAAGGCAGGCCATTTGGGGTTAAGTGACTTGCCCAAGGTCACAAAGCTAGTAAGTTCAGCTTACGTTTGACTGTTCGCAGTTGCCTTTTCGCAGTTTGCAGCCCCCATCCTACCTCCATCCACTTGAGCCTTCCCCTCCAAGGTCACCTTATTTCTAGTCATATATATATTTTGGACCTATTTATTTATATGTTGTCTCCTTCACTGGTATGTAAACTAATTAAGGAAAGGAAATGTTTTGGTCTTTCTTTGTATCCCCAGGGCTTTGAATGCTGTTTGGCACGTAGTAAGCACTTAATAAATGCTTTTTATTGATTGGTAGCACTGACTACCAAAGTGGGAAAACCACAGGTATACATGAACTACATTACAGTCATTATACTTTGATTTTATACCAGTACAACATTATAAAACAAAACAAAACAAAAATACCTTTAAATGGTACTTTCCAGGTATAGGCAAGAGCTTCTTATTGCTTTTTGTCAACAGTACTATTAGCTTCAACACATAACAGTTCATTACTGACCATTTCAAGGCAATTATTTAAAAAAATTTAACCCTAAACCTAAATTAGATTAAATAAGAGAAGAAAGTGAACTGCCACTAATATCTGAAGAGGGAAAAGTTGAAGAACCTGATGTCATTGGAAACTTTTACTGTATGAAGACTCTAGAAATCATCCCTAATTAAGACACTTGGGACAAAAGAAGCACTGATATATACATAGAGATTTTGAAAAAGAGAGGGGCTTATTTGGACTGGGATTCTGAAAAGTTCTTTTTGAGTTTGATTGTAATAATCTAACTGGCAGACCAATTATAAGAAAACAGGAATTTTTAAAAGACTAAGATCTGCTAAAATAATTATAAACAAACATATTCTCCTTTAGTATTAAACAGAAAGTGTGAAAATACTTCAGTACCTGCTCAAGGAGCTTTATGTTATACACACCTCTTGCCATAATAAAAACCAAAGGATGAAAGGAAGAGTTATCAAGAAATACCACCAAGGGCAGATGCCAAACACCAGAAGCATAGAAACCATTTGAGAGAGATGTTGAAGAGCAGAGGAAAGGCACTAGAAGATTTTATTAATATTCAGCAGGTACATACAGTAGAAAACTTGAATGCCATGTGGATGAAGGGGAAAAAAAAAGAAAACAAAAGAAAGAAGAAATGAGAAAAAGGAAAGAAGAAAGAGAAAGAAAAGAAGGAAGGAAGGAAGGAAGGAAGGAAGGAAGGAAGGAAGGAAGGAAGGAAGGAAGGAAGGAAGGAAAAAGTATCTGGAAAGGACTCCAGAAAACAAAAGTGTATCAGAATTCTAGATTTTGTTTTTCCTTCAATACATGAAGGCAAAAGGTGAAAAGTTAATTTCATACAGGAGTCAAAGGATCATTAAAAAAAAGCAAAATAAATGATTTGGCATCAATCAAAAAAGTTACTAAGAGGCTTGAGAAGAAAGCAAAGGTGAAAGAGATCCCCCTCCCCAAAGAAAAAGGTGTGGAAAATGTCTCGTCCTCTATACAGTTGCAAGAAGTCCAGCACAACAAAAACACAAACTGAATCAAATGAGAAGTGGAAAGCTTGTGCTTTGATACACAGAGATTTCAGAATAATGTTTATAATAGCTGTCACCGCACCAATGACTCATAATCTCCAAGCTACCACAGAATGAAAACTTTATGAAGACCTAGCAGAGGAGATTAAAAATCATTCAAGAATAAAGTACTTATCATCCCCATCATCCCTGTCATCCTGTCTGCTACTGGTATTGCATGGAGATTGGTTTAAGGGAGTGTAGAGAGAATGAGCTTACAACCTAATACTTTTATTTCTGTACAAAACACCATTATTTGTTCATTGGCACAATCATAGTCCATAAGACACTAAATATAAAAGAAAAGTAAGAGAGTAATTTGTCCCAGAACCATTTCCATCTGGACTCCATTTAACAAGGTGAAAAAAGAATGATTCTTCAACAACAATTATTAGTATTATTAACAACTAACATTTATCACAGGGCTTTAAGGAAGCTTTCACATAGTGGATAGAGAGCTGATCTGAGGCAGAACATGTGGGTTTAAGTCCCACCTCTGACTGATACTTGACTCAGTGATCTGGGTAACTTAGTTAACTTTATAATGATCTAGCTAACTCTCTAAGACTATTAAGTTGCCGGTCAGGTGCCAATATTCATTGGCAAAGGGAGTGTCTTCATTTGCCAGTGAAATCACAGATTTGCTCCAAAAAAGGGAAAAAAAGTATAAAGCACTTTATATACATTATCTCATTTGAACCTCACGACAAACCTGTGAGATGGATGCTATCACCCTGATTTCACAGGAGAGGGAATTAATATTCAGGGAGGTTAAGTTATTTGCTCAGGTTCTCCCTTCCAATCCAAGTCTCCCTAACTTTACATCTAGCACTTCCACTCCATCATGTTACCGCTAGAAGGGATGACCTTGGAATCAGGAATTCCAGGGTTAAAACCCTACCTTTGAAAACATTTTAGTTAGACCTGTGAACAAGCCACACACCCTCTCAGTGTCCCAAGATGACGCTCTAAGTTTGAGCCAAGTTGTTCATCTATTTCAGTGAGAGGAGTTTCCACACAAGGAATTCCCTTTAAAAATAATGGTAATAATAGTAATAAGAAAGACTGGTAATTGAAGATGTAGCCTTTTGTTTTTAAGTCAACCCATGCAGGACAGGGTGAACAGATAAGAGGTGCAGTTGGTTGGGGCTTTGGTCAAATCTCTTGTAGACTACTATAGAGGTAGCTTAAGTAACAACTCTTATAAAAATCACAGAGAATACAAAATATGAGAATAAGAATTTGTTGTTGAGGAAAAAAAAACAACAAAACAAAATCCCTAACGATCTCGCTGTAGATACAAGGATTTCATGGACCAAGGTACTGAACATACTACTATATCCTGACTTACCAAGGTACAAATTGTAAGTTCCTTGAGAAGAGGGATGGCTTCCTTTAAGAGTCAGATCAAACATTACTTTCAGCAGGAAGCCTTTGCTGGTCCTGCGTGTGTGTGTGTGTGTGTGTGTGTGTGTGTGTGTGTGCACACGCACATCCAAGATTACTTTGTGTCTGCTTTGACTATTTTAAATATGATGTATATGCAAATATGGCAATTATAAATTTTTCATATTTATATTTATATATTTGCATATGATGAAATATAATTATTAATTTATTTACGTATGATGAAATATAGTATGTTCGAGATACCCAAAACAGATGTGAAGTAACCTTGGATAGGAATATATATCTGTGTGTGTGTGTGCGTGTGTCAAGATTACTTTGTGTCTGCTTCGAATATCTTAAAAATTATGTATATGCAAATATGGCAATTATAAATTTTTCATATTTATATTTATATATGTATATGATGAAATATAATTATTAATTTATTTACGTATGATGAAATATAGTATGTTTGAGATACCCAAAACAGACGTGAAGTAACCTTGGATAGGAATATATGTGTGTGTGTGTGTATGTGTGTGTGTGTGTGTGTGTGTGTGTGTGTGCATGTGGTGTGTATGTATACATACATACACATATGAACTCCTTGAGGGCAGGGACTATTTCTTTTCTGTCTTTGTATCCCCAGGTTGATCACAACTTTTTTTTTGACTGACTGATGCAGTATAGGCATTTAATTTGTTAAAGCATAGTACACTAAGCAACTGCCTCTGTATTATAATAGGAAACCCACCCTCTCCACAAGTACCAAATATATCCCTTAATGCTGATTGTCATGATGCCTGAAATCACGCTTTTTAGAGATTGATTTATTTGAACTCATAGGGGTTTTTAGTCTTCATATTCAATGAATTAGAATACAAATACCCCTGGGAGTAGTAACACCTTCAATTTCCATCAGTTAAAATCTTGGCAGGCATTAGTCTATCAACTTATCTTCCATCTGTGATCATTAGCTGAGAGCCAAGCCCTGTCAGACTGAAAGGGAGAACAAACAGGTCTTGAAAGGGGAGATAGAATGGAGCTAGAAACAAGCTTCATCTCCTCACACTTTGGCTGGAAACCAGCTTTGGAACATAAGCTCTTCCCTTTGGAAGTTCCCTCTTCAAGAAAATCTGAAACATATGGAAAGACTCCCCATACAACTGCTTCAGAGATAAATAGATGTTCTCACTTCTGACTGTTGAACCAGAATATCTGGAAAGTGCTCCACCTGCCTGAAAAACAAAAACAAAAATGATTTAGGTTGCAAGTTGCCACAAATATGTCTTCTTATTTTAGAACAAAAAGTCACAGGTTTTAAGAAAAGATCTTTGCAACTTAACTGCTTCTCGCCAGGGTGTCTAGAAACCACTTTCAATAGAATTCTGAGCCTGGGTCTTTTTCACTGTTAAAAAAAGAACCAGTGGTGATTACATTTAACAAGGTGCCACCTGTCATCTTCCATCTTGTCAAAGAAAAGTTGAAAAAGCTTATGTTGCTTAAAAAAAAGTTTGAAAAGAATTTGGGAGAATTGTTTTACCGTTTTAAGCCATGACAACCAATGCTGAATGTAGTAATCCAGGCAAATTCATATTAATAATTATGTAGTTATTGACAGAAATTTAGAAATGTGTACTATCAATTGTGTACCAAGGTATTTGCTGGTGTTATTCAAGCAAAATAAAAGATCCTTCTTTGATGCTGAGGGTCTCTAAATGTTTCTAAAGAGAAACAGAAAGCCTTACAGGCTTATTGCCAATCACATACACATAATAAAAGCAGGGGAAACAATGTCCTAGCCAGCTCAGTTTAGCAAGTACAGGAGCATAGATTCATTTGTACCTCAAAGCCCAAAGGTTTTAAAGAAGCTGAGAATTCCCAAACAGCTCTTAGCAAGGAGAAAATGCATTTCCTGAAATTAATGGAGGAGGATGTGGTTTGTCAGTCTAGAAATGATCAGAGGAAGATGGAGAATTTCTAACCTCAAGTCAGATACAGGTTTAGGACAGATAAATTGATCCTGCTAGTAGGAAGAAGTTCAAAAGATGACAGACAAAATTTTGTATATTCTGATTAGCAAGCTGTCTGATCTGTGTTCCCAAAAAGCTTGACACCCCCAGACACAGATTCTGGGAAATGACAGATATCATTCCTTATGAAGTGAAAACAGCTAGCTTTTCTTTGCTACATGAATGAGTTTGACAGTTTTGTCTTTCTAAATGAACTGAAACTTTATCTTTGGATAATAAGCTAAAAGAAATGACAGCACTCTCTCCATTTAGAGGAGAAGAGGTTGTACCTCAGATGAAGACATTAGATAATGCCAAGGAGAGACAGAATGAGAGACATAGAGAGACAGAGACAGAGAGTGAGACAGAGAGAGGCAGAGAAATAGACACAAGCAGTGAGAGAGGAAGGGAAAGACAGAGAAGGAGGAGGAAAAGGAGGAAGAGGAAAGCAATCCTCTACCCTGGCGCAAGCCCAGCATAGAAAAGCAATGGGAACAGGTCAAGAAATTACGGTGCAATGACATTACTAGATAACATCAGTGGCCCCATAGAGTTAAAAGTATGAGTTAGTCTCTTCCAGGTATGAGTTCTGGACACATATTCCCTAGAAATAAACTCTATGAATGATTCCAATATGTATTCATCTACTTTTCCTACAGATAGTATGTATGTTTTTTTCAGAAGTATGCCCCAAGTTTAGGAGGGAAATGTCTTGTTGTTACTTTTTATACTATGCTATTTCATACTATGCTTCAAATTAATTTTGTCCTGTGTCCGACAAGTGAAAGTAAATATATTGGTAGGTACTCACAAACTGAGTGGATATGAACCCACAAAGTACCTTGAAGCTATGGTAGATGTTCTGGGGTCCCAGGTGACAGAAGGGGGTGCCACAAATGTTACACTATAATTTAAAGGTAATACTGTATCATGCACTGAGTCCTAAAATACTACAGACTTTTCTAATAAACCCATAGCAATTCAAGAAAAAACAAACATCTAATCATCCACACCAGTAAAACAAAGCAAAAGAAAAATGTATATTGTCCCAAAGTATGACAAGTAACTGGACAAACAAGCTGTCTGGGTCTATTGGTTAGGCAATAAGCTGGGTGCAGAATTGAGTAGATCATCTGGCATCACCTTTGGGAAATCGTGCAACACTGTTCAATGATGCCAACCTGCTTGCTGTCTGAAAACTCTTCTCTTTTATAACAATATTCTCTCCATGATGCTATATAGTAGTGAGTCAAGAAATATTTGAAAACTTGGAAGAATTAAAATTATTTTTTAAAAATCCATGAACAATAGAAACCTGCATGGTGGGCATAATAAGCATAATGTTGGCAACTAGAACTTGAATGCAAAAAAGGTGAAATAGGCATTAGAGAAGACATCTATTACCGGAAAAGGAAGTCAACTAGTCATATGGCTAGAATGGGAACCAACAGGTGGTCAGCCCAAGTAGTACAGTGGTACTCTTGGGATAATAAAAGAAGAAAAGGAAGGTCTCCATCAGGTATTGATCTCTTTTGGAGGATTTACAAGGAAACATGGACAAGAATCATATAGGATGAAAAGGCTTATAGTTAGTATGATTTGCATTGGTGGAGAGAGTATTCAGGTTCACCAAAGATCCAATCATTTGTTGACCAAAGTCCCAAAGTACATCTGTTCATGTAGGAGGAGATGAGGAAAGATGAGGTGGTTTACTGTAGTGTTCAGAATTACTAAAAACAGGTAAGGGTGGTATAAACAAAGCAATGAATGGACAGAAGGGTGCATAGTAGCAGTGATAGAATAATAAACATATTTGTTAGGATAGAGAACATAAAGCATGAGCAGACTTACAGTTAGAGGGATACAGAAGGAGAATTACGTACAACAGGATTCTACTCCCTTGTCCTCATCACTCTCCCTTGGGTTTTCTCTCTGACATCAGCCCCCCATGCTTAACCCTGTGATGAGGATAAGAGGATCACAGATTCTGATCTGGAACAGACTTAGAAAACCATTTTGTGTGATTCTTTCATTTAACCAACAAAGATTCTGGGATCCAGGGTGCCAAGTAATTTGTCCAACTTGAAGACTTCACACAGAAAGTGGTAAAGCTGGGATTTGAAACCTGGTCCTCAGCCTCCAAATCTTACGTGCTTTGTACTACGAGGCTACAGAGTCCCACTACTGATTCTGATCATACCAGCCCTGGTCCCTGATTCTCACTTTGCCCCAGTGCTGCTCAGATCTATGCTCAGCAGTGGTCAGAAAGGACTGATGGCAAAGGGGAAGCAGAAAGAGAAAGAGATGCTACACCTGATCTTGTTGTGAGGTATAGCTTCCATTCTCCATTCTGGGGTCATCTCTATAGTTCCCTACACCCACAACAAAGCAGTCAGTAGTGTGTTTTATAGCACTGACAGGGAGGGAGGAAAGAGAGAACTGTATGGAAGTTATTACTCTTGCCTACTTGACTGGAGTCTCAGATCCCACTCTTTATGGAGTCCCTTGGAAAGAGAATGATGTGAAAAGAAAATACAAGTAGTGTCATAAAATGAGAATGGGAGGAAGGGAAAACCCTGAACTGCAGACACTCCTTCTCACTGGCCCCAGCCTCTGTCCTCCTCCTTCTTCTTCTCCTCCTCATCTTCCTCTTACTCACTGTGCCCAAAGTCATAATGCCTCGGTAACGTCAGAGTCTCTGTCTCAGCTCCTCAACACCTCTCTCCAGATGGAATTCCTACCACAGCCTTGGGAGTTGCCAGTGGCCTGGACATCAAAAAGTCATGGTTTCAGCTGCCAGGGCCTACACCGGGGGACCATGTATCCCTGGCATGCCAAATTGGAACTCAGCACACGCTGTCCCATTGAAACACAGTCATTAATTATGGTTCTATGGTCCTCTAAGTACTATGCTTCAGGTTCATTATGGGTTGAAGAGGCTTTTGTGGGCTGGCCTGGAATCCGGACCACCATTTATCATATGGTTTCTATGGTTTCCTATTTGTTGCTAATTCCAGACAACTGATTTGCAAACCTTTGGACATGGCCCATTTATAATTCAGGGACTGCTTGTATTTCTTGGTGCCACAGAAAGGCAGAGAAATTGCTGAGCACAACACTGATAGAAAAACAATGGATAGAGAGCTGACCTTCAGTCAGGAAGACCTAAGTTCAAGGCCTGTCTCTGACACATACTGGCTGGTGACCCTAGGCAAGTCACTTAACCTCTCAGTGTCTTGGGAAATTCTATAAGACTAGATACGTTGCAGGGTAGTTGCCAATCTGCATTGATGGAAGAAGTTCTTCACTGGCAGTACCCTCTCTGAGATCTCCAGATTCAGTTAAAAAAAAAGACCAATGATGAAACTCCATAAATGACTTCTGAATAAGAGTTTAGACCAGAACCAGGTACACAAGGAATGTCCGGGATAACGAATTCACCCAGGCTTCTAGAAGTATTCATCTTGAAGAAACCATAAGACCATGACTCTTGACAACTTTGCTTCTCCTTCAATCGTATGTGAAGCAGATGGCACTGCTTTGACATTTATAGTTCTTGTTGAAATTCTGTTAAAGGCAGTGTTGGTCATGATTAAGAAATCTATGACCTTGTAACTTGGAATTTGCCTCAGGCATTTTGTTAGTGATACAAAAAAAAATCAGACAGTGAAAATGAATATATTCAATGTTCTGTTTATTCTGCAGACTGAAAAAAGGATGGGGTGGGGAGAGTGAAATGGGAGTTTTTTTAGGTAAAGGAAATAATCATAAGACTCCAGAAATTGAGTCTTCATAAATAGAAAACATTTTAGTCAGTTGATCCTTCAGACATGCAGATGAAATCATCTTTGCGTCCTCTGACACATGAGTATATAAGATAGACAGATACCCTCCTCCTTTCCCAACATACAATATTTTTCCCTTGAAGGTAAGAATGGGGTGGAGAGGAGAAAGTACAAATGAGGACACGTGGGGTGACAGGGCGAAATCTCAGAATAATCAAAGGATTTCAGATTTAGAGCTGAGGCCTTAGAGACCATTGAGTCTAACTTCTTTTTACAAGTGAGTGAACTGAGGCTAAGATAAGTGGTGGCTTACAGAGTAGTACATATCTGAGGCAGGATTCAAACTCAGGTCTTTCCTACTGTGGGTCCTGCATTCTATCCACTGAAGCACTTAGCCGTGGCAGCAACAGCTAACGCAGCCAGGGCTGTATTTCAATGGCTTTGTCATGAACTGAAAATTGGCCAAGGGTAGGCATAGTGCACAAGATGCTTAAGAGAGAAAAACATGGACATAACACACAGTTATGGGGCAGAGCATCCTGGAAAATGCACAAAGATATGTCTATATCATGGAATATTTCCATGCCAGCTGTGCCTAGACAATACAACCACACCTTTAGGGAACTTTCCCTAGAACTCCTCATTTGGTGAATCACTAAATTTGACCAAAGGCAAGGAGATTGTTGTTGTTCAGTCTTTTATGTCACGTCCAGCTCTTTGTGACCTCCCCCCACCCCATCAGGGTTTTCTCGTCAAAGATATTGACATGGTTGCCATTTCCTTCTCCAGATCATTTTACAGATGAGTAAACTGAGGCAAACAGCATTAAATGATTTGTCCAGGGTCACACAAGTGACTGAGGCCAGATCTGAACTCAGGTCTTCCTGACTCCAGGTCTGGCACTCTATCCAAGGAGACTGGGTCAGCACTGGCAGCAGTCACTGCCTTATGGAAATAACAGAATACACAGTCTGCCTAGTCTGTACTCCTCCTACCCTAGGTCTCAAGAGACTGAGCCAACCCTTCTTCTCTAGACTTGCCCCCATGCCCTTTCGGAGACACATAGACTTATCCAATGAGTCTTCTTCCGTGGCTCTGCTTCTCTGCCCTCCAGATTCGTGGTCATGTTCAGCCAAATCGATTTGTTTGTTGTGGTTCCTTTATAATATGAAGTATCAGATGCTCCAGAATGATTGTGGCTCTTGAAGCACCCCAAAGAGAGAAAACAAGTTACCCAAGGTAACAGAGAGGAAGTTAACAAAGGCAAATTTCAAAAAGCAGATCTTCTGAATCTAAATACAGTGTGCTTTCTACTATATCACATACGCTTCCTTTCCTATATTATAACTTTTCTGACACTTTCTGTTTATTCCACTGTCAAAGTTCCATTAATCACTCAACAAATATTTGAGTACCTACTGTGTGACAGGTAGTTGCTAGGGATACAAGTATAAAGAATGAAATAATTCCTACCAGCAAGGAGCTTATATTCTAATGAGAATATCCTAATTTTATATTGTACTAGTAACATAATCAGCATAAAAATAAAGCTAATGTATACAAAATTTTAAATATAAGGTAGTTTAGGAGTAAAGGCACTAATAGGGAATCAGAAAAGGAAATTTTTTTATGTAAGTCAGCTTCTAAAATGGGGCAAGTCAGATACTAGGATTATTATATGCTTGTAATTTGTCTCCTTTTAAAAATTTGTGCCCTTAAGATTCTTCATTTTCTAATAAAGTATTTTCTTGCCCTCTAAATCAGGTCACTGGTTAGTTGTAAGGTTTATCACCTGTTATTGATAAAGAGAAAAAAATTGAATAGAGGGGAAGGAGTCAGTCCACAAGAAAGGAAATGGAATCTGAAAATGATTTGAGCTAAATCCATTCCAAGTTTGAAGCTGTAAGTCACATGTTAATGGGAAGATACGTAGAACAGGATATTAAGTTGGTGATAGGGAGTTGGAGATATGGGGTTCAATGTTTCCATGCTTTATGTTCCCTGGCTTCTGGCCAACAAGTGGCGCCTTTTTGAGCTGCTCTGAAGTATGGTGGGAACAGCTTCTAATACAGGCAGCAGGGGGACAGATATGCTTTGTAGTTGCACAGCAAAATATTTGCTTTGCTTCTGTTGTTTCTGCCATTTGGAAAAGAAGGCGCCTCGCAAAATAGTGAATTAGTGCCTAAACCAAGAGAACCTAGAAAACTGATTGGTTTGGTATCTCCCCTCCATCTTTGTAGATTTAACTGGTGAGTCATTTGAGATTGTTGTGGTTAAATGACATAACGGTTACCAATTAGTTACCAATTAATAATATGAAAAAAACAGAAAACCAAAACTCTCTATTGTTTTATGGCATCCCCACGTTACTCACAGGATCTGGAGCTGGAATGAACCTTAAAAGTGAAGCGATGTGGTTTAGTGAAACGAGAGCTGGATTTGGTATCGGAGTTCCAGGGTTCAAATCCCATCTTTGCTGCTTACCACTACTTTGACCCTGGGGAAATCATTCTCTGGACCTCGGTTTCTTCACATGCAAAACTAGGGGAGGAGGTTGAACTAGATATGATACTGCATCCAAGGAGCTTATGATTTATAGTAAGGAAAGAGCACTCAAGTGAGTGTCAGAGAGCAAGGGTTCAAATCCCTGCTCTATTACTACTACATTTGTGACCTTGGAAAAGAATCATGTAATTCCTCTTGGTCTTGGTTTCTTCATCTCTAAAAGGAGGGAGCTGGACTAGGTGATTTTAGGATCTTAGATTTAGATCTGAGTGGAACCTCAGAGGCGATTCCTATGTCTTTATGTCTCCAGTAGAGTGAATTGCATAGAGTATGTGCTTAATGAATAGGCAGAGATGGGGGTGGGCAGCATTCACAAAGGCACAGAAGGAGGAGGGATGCCAATAGAAAGGAAGATCGTTGAAGACTTGAAGTATTTCATTTTGTCTTTCTATCCCCCCACATCTATCTAGCACATAAATGATGTTTAATAAATGCTTGTCAAATGCAATCAAATTGAGAAGACAGATAAAGGCGAAGGACAGCTAATCTTCTAGGCTGGTAAGAATATGGAGTCCCAAAGGAGAAGAAGTATGAAAGAAGTTTGGAAATCTAGGTTGGAGCCAGATTCAAGAGAGTTTTGAATGCCAAACTAAATAATTTATATTTTATACAGCAAACATTGAAGTTCTTGAACTTGGGAGTGCTATGCACATTTAGATGGGCACATTAGGAATATCATTTTGTCACTGTTATAAAATATGGACTGACCTGGAGAGAGACCGGAAGGGGGAGAACAGTTAAAAGTCTATTCTGGGGGCAGCTAGGTGGCACAGTGAGTAGAGCACCAACCCTGGAGTCAGGAGGACCTGAATTCAAATCTGACTTCAGACACTTGACACACTTACTAGCTGTGTGACCTTGGGCAAGTCGCTTAACCCCAATTGCCCTACCTTCCCCTCTCCAAAGAAACAAAAACAAAAACAAAAAACCATTAAAAAAAAGTCTATTCTGCAATAATCCCTGAGACAGGTGATGAGCAGCTGAACCATGGTAGTGGAAAATTGAATAAAAAGTCAGGGATTTGGAGGACAAAGTAGTATAGGGGAGATTGTGCCTCAAAGTTTTTTTGAGGTGGAGAATAGAGAGATTTTTACCTTTCACTGCCTTCTCACCTTTATCTCTTCTAACTTTCTACTGATTTTGACATTTACAGGTCAATGGCCTGACTGCACGCAGCCAGCCTATCCTGATAAGATTCCTATACCATAATCAATCATTTCATCTCTGTTAATATATAGTCTCATTTCTTGTGATGTTGTTTGGTCCTCTCACCATTTCCAGAAACTTTAAATCTATTTTAAAAGAAAGTATTCTGGACACATAGGCAGGAGGCTTGTGAGTATTCTATATGCCTTTGGTCTCTTCTGTTTCTTAAGCCTGAGTCGTATTTTTCAACATATTCTTCACTCCTGGGTCTACCTTTACATGGAAGTTACTAAGTATAAAAGAAGAAAAGTCAACTTGGTCCAGAGATTTTGACAAGTTCCTCATAGATTCCTTCTACCTCTTCATTTTCTGGTAAAGTAGAGGAGGAAAAAAAGGAATGGGACAGGCAGCACAGTGCATCTGGAAGTGATTTCCTTGAATAAACAAGGATTGAAAAATTCCTGGTGGTAAATGTCAAGGTGGATTTATAGTTGAGTGCTTTGAGGCAATGAGGGATAACTGCTCCTGTAAATTCCTCTGCAAAAAGTTACAGTGGCAGGAACATTACATTGATTACCAAAAAAAAAATCACAAATTATTTTCCATTTGATATGTTTAGAGCCAAAATTGCTACCAAATTTGACAAAATGTCACCAGTCTATGCGTAGATACTCTCTGGTAGATCAAGAATTACAGAATCTAAGAGTTGAAGGCACCTCAGGGGCCATCAGGCATAACCTGAATCTCAACAGGACTTGCTTCTACAACATCCCCAACAAATGGTATCCAGCCTTTACTTGAAAACCTTAGGTGAAAGGCAACTCACTACCAGCAAAGGAAGCCTGTTCTAACTTGAAATTACTCTCATTGGGAAGATTTCCTTACATGGAGTTGAAATGCATTTCTCTATGCCTTCTACCCATTACTCCTTGTTCTCTCTTCTAGGCCAAGTGGAATAAAGCTTTTTTCACATAATAGCCTTCCAATACCAAAACATTACTATTGTTTGCCACCCCACCTCACCCCAGCATTTGCTTTTCTTCAATCAATCAATAAACATTTATTAAGCTCCTACTGTGTGCAAGGCACTGTGCTAAGCAATGGGTATGCAAAAAGATGGAAAAGACAGTTCCTCCCCTCAAGAAGGAGGCAGCTATGTGGCTCAGTGGACAGTCTTGGGCCTGGAGTCAGGAAGACCTGAGTTCAAATAGGACCTCAGATACTCACTAACTGTGTGACCCTGGGCAAGTTATTTAACTTCTGTTTGCCTTAATTCACTAGAGAAGGAAATGGCAAACCACTCTAGTATATTTGCCAAGAAAACCCCAAACAAGGTCACAAAAGAGTCAGACATGACTGAATTACTAAGTAAGCTCTTAAGGAGCTTACAATCTAATGGAGAAGACAACAGGCAACCAAATACATACAAAGCACTGTTGCCTTATGTTGACCATAAAGTCCACTAAAAATCATTTATTTTTTATTTTCTTCTTTTTATAACTGAAGAAATGAATCCAGCAAAAAGCCAACCTCCCACATCATATTGGGGCTAGACCAGGACTAGAAAATGACCTTAAGAGTTCCTCTGCTTCCTACAATCATGGGCAAAGGCCACTGTATTACCCTATCGTGTTAAATGAAATGCCTTTTATGCAGATATGTGGGAATACCTTTTTTCACCCTTGTCTATATAATTGGACTTATATTGTTTTAATACAAGGAAAATAAGCTCTTATTAGTGTTATCCAGTCAATCAACAAATAATCTGTTGAACACACACTATGGGAAGGGAATGAACATTTATATAGTCCATACTATTGTTGTGGTTTCATGGTATGTTGTAGGGTTGTCTCACAGAATTCAGACTAAGACCACCCCTAATCCAAGTGAAGGCATTTATTGAGGATTATGTTCTCCAACGGGCTGAGGAACCAGCAACTTCAATAGGACAAGACAGGCAATTTTATAGTGTGATGCTGATCACACAACAGGAATTATGAATATTAAAAAGGCAGGAGAGGCTTGTTAAGGGATTAGGTAATAGGGGAAGGGTTTGTTAAGGAATTAGGTTATGAGGGAGGGATCCCAGCCTCAGTGGAGCTGTGCATGTGATTACCCACAACGCAAACAGAAAAACCCATGGGGGGGCATATACATATGTTAATGATATTATAATAAGCCTCTCTATGTCATAAATTCACCTTAGGACAGCTTTTGCTATTCCTGTGTGAAAGGTTAATGAAATATAAAGACCTTCCCTGTATATTTATAGGCCTACGTGACTACATATGTTGTCCTTTCTCTTTGGAACAGGGGCTGCAATCCCAGGACTGAAAGGTCAGCTTATACCTGGTCGATTCCCCTTCCTGCAAGAGTTGGCCACCTTTCTAGGAATATATGGAATCAATCCTGTGTCCCTTTGAACACAGACATTTTACCATATCAATCACGGATGTCTTGCTCCTTTGAACTCTGTCCCAGTCCAGCACACATCCTGTGCTGAATCACAAAGAGCCCTGGCACTGAGTCAAAGGTCACGTAGGCTCTGGTGCCAAGCCAATCAGGTGCTACATCACGTAGGCAGGCTCTGGCCTATCGGTTGCTAAATCACACCATGCCAACTTATTTGTTTGAAACTGGATATAATCTGGAAAAATTGCTATATTCTTTGGAGTTCCCCCGCCCCCAGGATTTTTCCCAGCTGGAACTCTGGGGGCTGAATTCAAGAGACTCCCCAGCAGGTGAACCCAGCTGTTGGTGCTTCCCTGGTTTGATGATATATACAAATATTTCTATTACTCTGTTAAGCTTTATCTTTATCTTTCTATATTTCTTTAAGACTGCTTTAGGGGCGGAGCCAAGATGGCAACTGGAAAGCAGTAACTGGCGTGAGCTCCCCTCCAAGTCCCTCCAAAAACCTATGAAAAAATGGCTCTGAACCAATTCTAGAACTACAGAACCCACAAAGGGGCAGAGGGAAGCGG
>CM053623.1:103165955-103215726 GCA_028646595.1 Phalanger gymnotis
GAAGGAAGGAAGGAAGGAAGGAAGGAAGGAAGGAAGGAAAGAAAGAAGGAAGGAAGGAAGGAAAGAAAGAAGGAAGGAAGGAAGGAAGGAAAGGATAGAAAGATAAAGGAAGGACAGAAGGAAGTAATGAAAGAAGGGAAGTAAAGAAGGAAAGAGGGAGGGATTTTATATGGAAAATCAGTATTCAGAAATGGGGGCAGTTTCAAAAGATAAACTTTAATGACTATATAACTTCGCTTAGGGACAGCCATGTAATCAATCAAATCCCTTTCTCCATCTGGATCCTCTAGCTACAAATATTAAATTTGGCTGCCATTTAAAAAAATCGCTCAGCTACAGATATTTTTGAACCCCTAAGTGGGACTGTTTTCTTTTACTGCAGGCATAACTTGACAACAACAACAATGATAATTTGCCATTTGTGTAATTTTATCTCTCTCTATATATATAGTTTATCTAAATCATCATAATTCTGTGAGCTAAGTACAGTAGGTATTGCTATCCTTATTTTAAAGAGAAGAAAATTGGACTCAGTAGTAGCAACCGGTATTTATAGAGCAATTAAATTTTTCTAATTATGCTGCATTTGTTATTTGATCATCTCAACAATCCTGGGAGGTGTGTACTACAGATTATTATCTTCATCTATAGATAAGGAAACTTGAACTCTTCTATTAAGGAACTTATTCATGGTCATGTAGCTCATGAGTGTCAGAGGTGAATTTTTACCTGCATCTTCATGACTTAAAATCCAGCATTCTATTTGTTTCCCTGCTGCCTAGTGAAAAGAACACTGGATATGGATGTAAAAGAACTTGGTTCAAAATCTGTGTGACTTTGCACAAGTAATTTATCCTTTTTGGGCTTCAAACAAGAGGGTTCGACATCATCCCTAAAGATCCTTCCAACTCCCAAATCCTAGGATTCCCAAAAGCCTTACATACGGTCACACAGCTAGTAAACAGAAGAACATGGATTGGAACTCAGGTATTCTAACTTTAAAAGTTGAATTTCATGTCTAAAAATGTCACCAATGGATTCACGGTCTAATCATTGTAGAGGCACAGCAAGTCAGTTCAGCTCTGTTTCAGTTTCTTCCACCATTAAATGGACATAATGGCCCTTACTTTGCAGGGTTGTTGTGGGATCAAATGAAATAATATTTTTAGAAAGCACATAGCTCAGTGCTTGCTACATAACAGGTGCTATATAAATGCTTATTCCCTTGCCCTCCCTCTCTTCCTTGCTCTTTTCCTTCCAACAGGACATATTGCAGCTCCTCCATGCCTTCGCATTCTATGTGATACTTGTCCAATATATTCAATGTGCTACAGGCCTTTCTCTGGTTCTTTTAATATTTTGTTGATGCCACTGTGGCACTCAGTACATCCATCTGTTATGCTTCACTAATGCTGTGGCTTAATTGACTTACCCTGTTTTTCACTGATATATATTTTCTCAATGATTTATATTATACCAATTTGCATGGTCAAAGTAAGCCATCTTTGGTAATATGACTTGAACCCACCATGAATCTCTGCTTTACCTGTCTAGGTAACTGCAATTGTGATTTCCCTGATATTTTGATGTTCCATAATTCACAACCATATAGTATTGCCAAGAGAACTTGTGCATTACCATGATGGGATTCTGCCATAGAAATAGCACAGTTGGGAAAAACTGGAAGTACTTTGCAGCTTTCCAAATGCAATATAGCTATCCCCTGCCTCTTCAGTTCTGGGTCCAGTTCATTGTTAATCTTCTGTACCTTTTTAAGAAAGTACACTGAAGGACCAACTCAATGAGCTGCCCATCCAACTGCATGTGATCATTTGGCAATATAAATTCTTTATCTACTCAGCTTTCCTATGTTTTGATTAAGCTGGTCTCTTAGGAATGGATGCTGATCTCGCTAAGTATGTCCTATTTGTACTATCCACAAATAAGAACAGCTGAAAAACCTCACCATCTCATCATCTAACATAATTCTTAACTGTGTGTGTGTGTGTGTGTGTGTGTTTGTGAGAGGGGGAGAGAGAGAGAGAGAGAGAGAGAGAGAGAGAGAGAGAGAGAGAGAGAGAGAGAGAGAGAGAGAGAGAGAGATCTGGCCGTCTGGTGAAGCCTATTCTCAGAAATTTCTCTTTTTTTTCAGAAATTTCTCAGAATTCTTTCTTAGAATAAGGTTTTAAAATGCATGAGATAAAACACGGAGGATTATAAAGGAAGCCAATTATATTTAAATATAGTTATGTATATGTGTATCTCAAAAGCTTGTGGACCCTAGGTAAAGAACCCCTGAAAAGCAATACTTCTAGACAGATTTTGCTTACAACATCCTTCTATGTAAAATAGGGTTAGAATAGGAAAAATTTTGTGGACTTATACGAAAGCAAGAGAATTTAAGAATATTTATAGAAACTTCGGGAAAGTTAGATGGCACAGTGGATAGAGTACTGGGCCTGGAGTCAGGAAGATTCACCTTTTTGAGTTTAAATCCAGCCTCAGAAACTTACTAGCTGTGTGACCCTGGGTAAGTCATTTAATCCTGTTTGCCTCAGTTTCCTCATCTGGAAAATAATCTGGAGAAGGAAATGGCAAACCACTCCAGTATCTCTGCCAAGTAAATCCCAAATGGAGTCATGAAGAGTTGGGTACAACTAAAAACAACTGAACAAAAACAACACAAAGAAAATTTAATATTTTCTGCTTTTAAAGATATAAGGATGGGATGTAAATGTTGGATCTCATAAGGACAATGATCAAAATATCATTAATGAAGCATAATTACAGTAAATAAGAAAGAAGACCCTAGACAGTAAGCTTTGGCATCCTGTATCATTTTCCCTACGAAAGCAATGTGTTACAGTAGAAAAATGGGCTAGCTGTGAATTCGGAGGATGTGAGTTTGAATTTCTCTTCTAACATTTACTACCTTTGCAGCTTTAGGCAAGCCACTTAATGACTCCAGCTCTCAGGCTTCTTATCTGTAAAATGAAATACTCCACAGCCTCCAAGATTCTTTCCAGTTCTAAATCTATCAAAACACTTTCAAGGAATATCTGATATATCTGAGGGAAAATCTTGACACTGGTAAATAATTGGGTTAGCAGTCTTGAAGATGATAAAATAATTGTTCAAAATGTTAGAATACCCTAAAATTATAAGAAAATGTCCTTGAGAATATAAAAAGTGAAAACCTTTATCAAGATCTTTTTTTTTCTCAGCCAGGAATTTATATTGAGTGGGAAGGTCTTGAAAATCAAGGCTGAATGGAAGGTGGTGACATGAGTGTGACAGCTTCACCTTCGACTTGCTTTCTCCTCTGAGAAGTGAGTGTGTGCGTTGGGGGAGACAGGGGATGGTCCTAATTACCCCTTGAAACTTTCATTTTTGTCTTTCATGGAGGGGAAGAGCTAGTGTGGAACAAACACATAAAACAAGAAATAGGCTTTACAAACACATAAATGAGGAAAGAAATAAAAATAGTCTCCCCCAGTAGTCTTGACAACATTTTCCCCAAATGTGTGTTTACTCTTGTACTTTAAAAGGAATAGCTGCAATTTTCAAAATGACTGTGATAAATAGCTATTATTCTCTGTGGCTTTGGTAAATTTCCCTGAGATTTTTTTTAAGCTGGCATATTACCAGAAGCCCTTCTGAATCACCATACTTCCTAGACCTCAATTGCCAGAATCTCTTTATTCTTCTTTTTTCCCCTCGAAACATCTAGTACGTCTTTAATAGAGCATAATCTTAGTCAATCCAGTTGAGAAGCTTTCATTTGAATCAATGGGAGCTGTACAGTTAAAAAGAAAAGTCAACCTTTAATATTCTGTACCTTTTTCACAGCTGTTAATTTTTCCTTAGAAATTAGTTTTTTTCTTAAATAAAACTGTCCCTGATGTCAATTGTGTCCCTAACCTATTCATTTTCTCCCAGACTAGTAGGTTAAAAATAGATCTTTGATTCTTTTCAACATTCTCTTTGCTGAGCTAACCTTGGTTGGAACAATTGACTCATGGTTAAGCAAATAGAGGGCAGAAAGTAAAATAAACATATCAAAAACTCACCTGAAACATTTTTTTCTTTTTCTGTGACACTTTGTTTTTTCTACACACACACACACACACACACACACACACACACACACACACACACACACACGCTTCTAATTTTTTTAAACCCAATCAGGAATTGACTCTGAGCTCCTACCCACTAGCAAAACTTGCCCCCTTTTTGACTTTACTATATTTCAGTGAATGCTAGTCACATAACATTGTTAAAATGTAACTGACTGTATACAGAAGCAGAAAGCATGCTTCCATACTGTATATCGCATTTATCGTTAACATATAATCAATAAATCAATAATACATATCGACAAAAACTAAATGCGTAATGGAACATCTACCAAACAGCTAGAAGCTCGCCACTCTCCTGAACTTTGAATTCACCCAGAGAGAAAATCAGTTCAAACTCAGGCGTTTTAAGAATTACATAATTTGAACCTAGAGCGTCATGATCGTGAACTCTGTGAATGAGCAAAGGAGCGACCATTCATCTGGAGTTACCGTTCTAATAGAGCCAGCCTTTAGTTTAGATAAATAGGCACAAACTCTGGGAGTACTCTCGACCTGTGACTAATGCCTGTGACTCAGGAGATGGATTTGGAAGAACTGATAGAAGTTTGTTTTCTGTCTGAACTCTGCCCTGTCTTGGGCAGAACTTCCAATCTCCTCTGGCCACTGCTAGCTCACCATGGGTAAATTAGGGTGAGTGAATTCAACAGACAACCCTGCCAAGAAAGAGCCAAAAGAGGATGAAAGTGTCCCTCCTGGATCACAGCATCCCTCTCCCATGGCTGTATCACATCACTTCCTGTGACCAGCACCTTCTCTCAGGCTCCTCTGCCAAAAGCTCCCATTGTTTGAAACCGCAGGGGGAGGGAAAGCTGCAGAGCGAGGCGTCTTACATCAGTAACCTTCCTTGCCAAGTTCTTATCAACTGAATACCCAGTCCATTGTTATCTCCCCCATCTTCTTACCTTCTGCTCCTCTGATCCCTGTGATTCAGTTGTGAAACCCTATTTCCCTGCTATCTGTCTTAATAGTCTCGTCCCTATTCCACTCATCAATATGCTTTCCCAATTTCCTGTCTTCCTCTTCACTCCCTTTCCACCGAGTGCTATGGAATTCTACCACCATTACAAGCAAACTCCCCTTTGCCTAGATCTCTATAACATTTAGAACATAATTTTACCTTCCTCTTCACTTAGGTAATCTCTACCCTCTTTCAGTTCCTCACTGAATTTTGCCTGAAATATTGCTATAGTTTCTTAACTGGTCTTACTGCCTTCCTTCTCTCACCTCTCTATTTTCCACACAATGGACAAACTGATAGCTTTAATACACAGTTCTGACAATGTCAGTCCCCTATTCAAAAATTCTGACTGAATTTACGAGGCTGAGAGTGGGAGAGATTTCAAGCAGGAAGCTGCTTGTACAGGAGATCCCCGATAAAGGGAGAAGGGGATTTCTCTCTTCCCTCCTACCAAAGCCATGGGACTTTCAATGCAAAGTTAGTGGGCCATATAAATACCCAGCAAAGAACAGAGAGGCATTCTATAAAGAGCCTGATTGTGGGCCATAAGGAAATACCCAGCGAGCAACAGAGATTCATTCTAAAAGGCCACTGACATCGAGAGAAGCGGTCCCTGGGTACCCAGCCGGACAACCTAACAAATATAGATACTGCACCCAAGAGGAGCTTCCAAATGACTGTACAAAGAAAGAAAGAAATTTCAAGTCCTACAGCAATACGATTTGTTAGCTGTGTTTGCCCCATCTGAACCCTTTAACATTCTTCAATGCCATATTTGAGACCACTCTTCCCAGGAATATCATGTTGATTTGTGAGACAATATGACTTAGGGTAATGGGGGAGGGGAGATGTCTCATCACAACTATCCTTGTGATGGTATTTGAATAAATGCCTTTCCTAAAAGTTAATTGTGTCTAGTGGCTGATTATTAATGGAAATCATATGGGTAAAGGCTTGCACACCAGTCTATTAGAGGATAACCTCCAGGGGGGTTATCCCTAGAACCCGAGGAAGAAGCTGCCTTTTGACCGAACCTGTGAATAAAAGCAGGGGCAGCTACCTGAATATATTTTCCATTTACTATTTGAATATACATGCTGCATCTCTAGACGAATGTAGTCTCCTTAAGTTAAGGGACTATTTTCCTCTTGTCTTTGTATTGTTTCCAGTGCATTGCAAGATTAAGTGTTAAATAAATGTTGGCTGAATTGGAAAGAACTTTTATCATGTTTCTTCTATCTTGTGCTGAGAGGAACTTGGCTTTCTCTGGATAACAATAACTAACATTTATATAGTATTTACTATGTACCAGGCACTAAACTAAGCATTTTACAATTACTGTCTCATTTGACCTTCACAGCAACACTGGGAGGTACATGCTATTTTATCACCTCTCTACAGATGAAGAAATGGAGGCAGACAAAGGTTGAGTGACTTGCCCAGGTTCACATAGCTAGGAATTGTCTAAGGCCCAGTGCTCTATCCACTGTGCCACCAAACTGCCTTGGTCTTCCTCTCAAACATTAGTTGCTCCTTCTTTCCTGCCCACCAACATTCCAGGCTGGTGGAAATGGGTAGATATACTACTTTCTCCATACTGCCTCTTCTAGACCCTCCCTCTACTACCATTACTCAGAACGTTTCTTGCTGTGAGGTTTACTCCATCCAGCTCTATCATTCTTTCCGGGTCCTTTTTTCTATCTTCTGTCAATCCCATGGTCACTTGCCTGACTCAGAATAGTCCAGTACCTGGCTCACAGTCTTTCTCTTCACACTGCCCCCAAGTTGAGTTCAATATTAATATCGAGGATCCCTAAAAACAACCTGGGATGCCAGCACATCAACTTTCTCAACTCTCCTGGCTTCCCTCTCCATTGTCCCTCAGTTGCCCACAGGATTAGGCATATCATTAATCTTACCATTTACTTCAAATGGTTCTGCTTCCATGACCCTGAACCCTGAAATTACCTCCATGATAGTGATCTCCTCTCCATCCCTCTCCTCCTCATCCTCTGTCCTCTGTCAATCTGCATTTCATATTAACCCAAAACTAGCCAGCCTAGCGGATAATGTACTGGGCCTAGAGTTAATGGGACTGAGTTAAAGTCCATCCTCAGACATCTTACTAGCTATCTGACTCCAGGCAAGTCACTTAATCTCTATTTGACTCAGTTTCCTCAACTGTAAAATGCGGATTAATAACAGTACCTCTTGCAGGGTTGTTGTAAGGCTCAAATGAGATACTATTTGTAAAGTGTTTAGCACACATTCTGCACATAGCAGGCCCTCTATAAATGCTTATTCATTCTCTTCCCTTCCATCCATCCTTCCCTGTCCTCATCTGTATTCTGGGTATATCTTTTTATTCCTTTGCAATTTTGATTATCCAGTTCAACTATATACTGTTCTTCACTCTGCTTTGTTCCCTTTTCCTGATGTCCTTCCAATGTTCATGCCTTATCAATCCTCAGTCCTAAATCTCACCATCTACCTTCTGTGTTCCTACTCCCGAGCTGCTGGATCTTGCTGGAGAGAGTCCCACAAACACGCTGAATAGCTTCAGTAGAAACCCTGCTATCTAATCTCATTGATACATGTCAATCATTTTCCTCTTCCTTGACTAACTCCTTGTCCCAGAAATGAATGTTCTAAACAGTCTGTTCTAGAAGTCTTTTAAAGTTCCCGGTTTCATCTTAATCCCCCTGAGAAAATGGCCTTATCTCAGTGGGGACTTTAATGAGAAAATAAATACCATCTATCATGAAGTCACTTATCTCTCTTATTCCACACCCCCAAAACCATTCTATATCTTTAGCCACACTCCATTATCAGTGGAAAAGGATAACCTTAATGATCAACAGCTATGTAGAAAAAACATTCTACATCACTAATAAGAAAAATGCCAGTGCTGTAATGGGTTGTACGGGAAGCACCTTTAATGGATCCCTACTAGAAGTCTTCCCTTTTAGTATGACAAAGAAATGCCCCTATTGATGACTGAGCAGAAAGAGCTACTTACTTTATGTACTTTAAAAAGGGAATGACTGCCCTCTGGCTTGCTCTTTCTCCTATCTGTCTAGGGAATCAAGACCCTTCAGACCTCTCTCTGGGAGGGATGATTGAAAACCTTCCCCCATCCTGGAATTATGTTGTCTATAAACACATAGAAGCTAAACCATGATCCCTGTTTGGAATAGGAAAGGTGATATGATGGAGTGGATAGATAGCTGGTCCTAACGTCAGAAAAAGCTGGACTTGAGCCCCCTCTGATTTTTTTGTTGTTGAGCCATTTCAGTCGTGTCTGACTCTTTGTGGCCCCATTTGGTTTTTTCTTAGCAAAGATACTGGAGTGGTTTGACATTTCCTTCTCCAGCTCATTTTATGGGTGAAGAAACTAAGGCAAAAAGTATTGAGTGACTTGCCCAGAGTCACACAGCAAAGTATGTGTCTGAAGCTAGATTTGACCTCAGGCCTTCCTGACTCCGGGCCCCTTCTGATGCATATGACATACAACCTCTAGGCAGGGGTGTCAAACTCAAGGAGAAGCAGATTAAAATGTAATTGGGATATGTTTAACAAAATAAAGAAAAATACAATATAACATAGATAATGTTAATATGTGGTTTTCAAAATCAGTAAGGAAGCAGGGACCTGTTTTATCTGAGTTTGACACCATGGTTTTAGGCAACTCTGCAAGATTTTAAGTTTTAGAAAAGGTACTGACTAGCACTGGTAGAAAAAATTTCTTCGGGGCAGCTAGGTGGCTCAGTGAGTAGAGCAAAGGCTCTGGAGTCAGGAGGACCTGAGTTCAAATCTGGCCTCAGACACTTGACACACTTACTAGCTGTGTGACCTTGGGCAAATTACTTAATCCCAAGGATTAAGGCAGGCAGCCTTCCCACTCCAAAAAGGAAAGAAAAGTAAAGGAAAATAAAGAAGGAAGAAAAGAAAAGGAAAAAAAAAGAAAAAGTTTCTTCACCTGTGAATTCTCTATACAAATGAAGTCACAGGTATAGTCCCTATCTCTTTCCAGGCAAGCATGAGGCAGGGTCTTGGTTGTCTCTTCTGTCTCTGATTATCGGTCTTCAAATGGATGTTTCTTGTCCAGAAGTCAACTTTGTGAGTTAAAGTGGTCTTGAGATCCTACATCCCTAAGTCTAAGGTGTCTGGCAGCAGGAAGACTGTTTTACAACTATGTCTTTCTGGGAGAAAATGACGATGGACAGAAAGCAGAGCTTCAGGTTCTCCTCTGGTTTGCCAGAAAATATGAACCAGTAGGTAATTATTTGGACAGGGCAGAACTGAGGTGAATTGTAAAATGTCTATTCATTAATTCCATAACTGTTTCATGTTCTTATGTTGAAGTTCAACCTCTCAGGAGAGCACAACAGTAGTTTTTATTCCTTCTGCTACTTGTTTAAGTCTTTTGTGAATTGCTTGTGTTAAGCATTTTGTTTAGAGGCAGGAAATAAATATATATCCTATATCTAATCTGAGTACCTTTATACTTCCCCCCTCTAGAGAGGCCTTAGACAAGAGCCAAGTCTAAAGCTTTAAGTAATTTTCATCGGGATTTGGAGATGTGAGTGGAAATGTCCAAAGAGTGTGAGAAACTAAAAGCCTAGTCCAGGCTCCTCTGGCACTGAAAGTTATCTATTAATAAGTCCAGGGCTAAAAGGAACCCCTCAGTGGAATGGGATAGCATGAGTGCTCCAACAGTCCCTGGGTCCAGAAATGGTTGTTATTGTCATTTAAATAAAAACAACTTTGAGCTGGCTTCCTTTAAATCACAACTAAAATCCCATCTTCCACCTTCCCCCATGCCTCTTAATTTTAGTCCCATTAGACCGTGAGTTCCTTGAGGGCAGGCACTATCTTTTGTCTCCTTTTGCATCCCTGGTGTTTAGCACAGTGCCTGGCACATACTAGGCAACTAAGAAATGTTTATTGACTCACAGTGCCTTGCCTTTTTGAATTATTTCCTATTTATCCTATAAAGAGCTTGTTTGTAGACACTTGTTTACTTGGCGTCTCCCCCATTAGACTGTGAGCCCCTTTGCCTCAGTTTGCATGCTCGATGCTTAGCATTTAATAAATGTTAATTAGCTATTGAAAATGGCAAAGATCAAAGTGTTAAGAAGAAAGGGAAATGTTCCATGTCCAAAATATATCCCCCAAACTGGGGAGTTTTGATGTTAACAGATAAGAGAAATGACAGATTACATAGATTGACAGAAAGACAGAGAAAAAAATGAGATAATTGATAGATAGCTAGACAGACAGACAGATAGATAGCTATCTTTTTCTGATTCTCTTTCTGCCTTTGTCTTCATTTCTGTCTCTATTTCTGTTCCTGTGATATAGATCTCTTTCTGTCTCTCTTCATAACTAGGTACACATACATATGTGTGTGTATCAGGAACTTGGGACTATGTGGTAAAAAAATAAATCATCTTGCCTTCTTCACTTATCTTTTACTTTGGCTCAAATTAATTTCCATTCAAAGTGAGAGAGAAGAGTTTAGGAACTTATAACCCTAAGATCAATAGTTGTCTGAGATAAAATACAGTTATCTCAGCTCCAGAGCTAGGGGTTAAATGGTAAGATTTAATATTAGGGGAAACCTTGGGAAGATCACAGAGATGTTTACTAGGAGCAGCTTCCTCCCACCATGCCAAATAATACAAGTAATAAGCCTGAAAATTCAGAAAAGTAAACAAAAAGAAAAGGGAAAGAACCTGACACAAGATAATTCTTACAGAAAAAAAAATTACAAGCAGAAGATGATCTCACCAGCTCTTCACTTTGGGTGCTTCCTCTTCCCATGGCCTTCCCTCCCAGCTCCCACATCTTGAATATTTGCCCAGGCCTGATTAACTCTAGAAAGGTAGCATAATGTAGAAAGGATGTAGAATTTGGAGTGAGAGGACCTGAGTTTGATTCCCATCTCTGCCATTTGCTACATATGTGACAATGGTCAATTCACTCTGGGCTTCAGGTCCTCATTTATAAAATGGCAGGGCAGGACTGGCATGATTGTGAACCGCATGGGCTCCCAAGATCCCTTAATTTTATAGACTATTTCTATTCTCTCTCTCTCTCTCTCTCTCTCTCTCTCTCTCTCTCTCTCTCTCTCTCTCTCTCTCTCTCTCTCTCTCTCTCTCTGTCTCCCTCTCTCTCCCCCTAATCAGATCCCAGCCTCAATTTTCATCACTATGAAGATGACTCCTGGACTTTTATTTTATCAAACAACAAACCTTCCAGTCTCCAGGTTCACAAACTCAGGCACACTAACGTTGCCATTCTCTCTCACCTTCCATGTCCACTGTCCAAGCCTCTTCAATCTAATTCCACATCACTCACATTCTTTGTCCTTCTCTCTTTTCAAATAGCCCTCATCAGTAAGCTCCTGGCTGTTCCCCTAACTTGCAGTCTCCTCTCTCCCATCTCCAGTCTATCCTCCACAAGGTGCTAAAATACTATTCCTATAGCACAGGATGGAGCACGTTACTCCTCTTGTCTCTAGAAATCAAATAGAGACTCTTCTGTTTGACTTTTAAATCCCTTCATATTAAACTCCAATCAACCTTTCCAGGCCCATTACATACCACTCTCCCTTACACAGTCCAGGGTGTGGCCAGTTTGGACTATTTGCTTTTCTTGGTACTGATATTCTGTCTCTTTTCACCATGTGTTTCCACAGGCAATTTCCCATAACTGGAATATACTTCTTCTTCACATCTTTCATAATCCATACTTTTGCTCAAAGCTCAGCTCAGATGTCACTTCTTACAAGAGACCTTTCTTGATAACCCCAGATGCTAATACTCCTTTGCCAAATTACTTTGTATTTGTTTTATATCTATATCTATATCTATATCTATATCTATATCTATATCTATATCTATATCTATATCTATATCTATATCTATATCTATCTATCTATCTATATATATATCTATCTATCTATATCTATATCTATATCTATATCTATATCTATATCTATATCTATATCTATATCTATATCTATATCTATATCTATATCTATATCTATATCTATATCTATATCTATATCTATATTTCCTGTTCTGTGGAACAGCTAACCCGGACCTGTTCCCTGAACTCAGCATTCCACACCTAACCTTTGTATGTTTGCACATACCAGGAATTACCAACCTCCTCAACAGTGTCTCTCTGACCACTTACTCTACTTCAAGGTCAAACTCAGGTGCCACCTCTTACCAAAAAAAAAAAAAAAAGCCTTCTGTGACTCTTCCCCCTTGCCTCATTGTTAATGCTTTCTCTTTCCTCGGATGACCTTGTATTTATTTATTTGCATAAAATCTGGCCTTATTAGCTGAATTATACTTATTAGCCGCGTGACTCTGGGCAAGTCACTTAACCCTATTTGCCGCAGCTTCCTCATCTGTAAAGTGGAGGCACGCTGGAGAAGGAAATGGCAAACTATTCCAGTATCTTTGCCAAGAAACCCCAAGGACAAAAGTCCATGAAGCCATGTAGAGACAGACACACCTGAATGTTTGAATAACCACAAATGCCCCAGTAAAATATAAGTTGCCTGAGGACAGGTACCGTTTAGTTTTTATCTTTATACTTTCAGCACTTAGTACACTAGTGACTAGCCATAGTAGGCAGGCACTCAGTGAATGTTAGTTAAATTGAATGCCGTTCCCTTCTTACTGCCATCTTTCCTTTTCTTTACCTCCCTTCCCCACCCCCCAGGCCTCTCCCTTACTTTTTTCTTCTGAAGGTTAGTTGTGGCTCTTCAGTTTCTTTACTCCAGATTATTGCCCTAGGTGAGGCACCAGGCCTTCTCTCAGATGACTAACCAAGGAAAAGTCATCTGGAGCAGTAGCTCCTCCAAGATTGATGAGGGTTTAATGACCCAGGTGTGAATCTCTCAGGAGCTAGACCGAGATCAGAGGAGCAGTGCTTTGAGAATAGCTGTTTTCTCCCCAAGACACTAATTAAAGTGTGTTCACATATGCTCAGTCTTTATAGCTCCTGGCTCCCAACTTCTGAAACTTAGCCTTCAAAGGTCTGTTCACAGAGGGGAGGAAAGGACAATTGGTTAGGCTTTTTATTCAAGAATGATAGTGTTATCCTGCTGTGTCATTAAACACTGAAGGACAAAGCCCATGTGTTTGCAAATGTTATATTTGTTTATTATTCATTCCTATACATATGGGAATTACACAAGTGAAAGTTGAATCTGGAGTCCAGAGAAAGTTGTGATTAAATTCTAGCTCATGAATTGTGTGTCCTTGGACCAGAAATTTAACCTCTCTGAGCCTCAGTTTACTCAGTTTGTTATAAGATTTGTTGCCCTCAAAGTGCCCAGAAAATTTTAAAACACTTTACAAAAGTGATATATTTGTTTGTTTATTATCATTATAGAAAGTGATTTGTCTAAAGTCACATATAGAAAATAGTATTAAAATCAATGTTAGAATTAGATTTCAAAAAGCCTTTGTTCAGTCTACTGAGACACTCACATAGAAGCTGTGACTAAAAGAGAAATTCTAGTCTGATCTGACCTGTTTAAACCATTTAATATAATTAATTGTCTATACTCTCATTATAGATTTGTGGAAGAATAGATATAAATACGTAGATATATACATATTTTTTAAACTTGCTTTTTAATATCCCTAGAAATATTTAAAAATATTATTTCTCTAGTCTAAAACCTTTTCCAGACATTTCCCTCAGGAAAATGGAAAGAATAAAGGCTAAGGCCTTCATTTTATTTTATTTTTTTATTTTTTGGTAAATTTTAAAATTTTAAATTTAAATACTAAATGAGAAAAAAAAAACATTGCGATGTACACAGCAGACCATAAGAGAGGATTTCAAGAAAACCTATATATAACAAATACTATACATTGTTTTCAAAGTTGCCCAGCTTTTCTTTGCTTCCTTGTTGGTTTTCTTTTGTTCTCTGCTGTGCACTTTTTACTTTATTTTGTTCCCTCCCTCCCCCTGCCATTGAAAAGAAGGCTACAATTAAGAATGAATATACATACATACACTACATATCTGTAAAGATACACATATATACACATATATGTAAGACCATATGCTTATTTCCTCCTATCATCTGCTTCTCTTGAGGTGGATAGTATCTTCCTTCATAAGTCCAGGTCTTTCCATGTTTTTTCTAAATCAACCAGCCCATCATTTCCAATACCACAGCAATATTCTAACCCAATTATATCCTACCTGAGAGATAGTCTATGAAAGTTTGTTCCCCAAATTTTCTGCATTCCTTATTTTCTTGGTTATATAGGTATTATTTACACAAGGAAATTTTAATTTAAAATAATTGAAATTATTCTTTTTATACTTCAACAACGCTTTCACCTCATAATATAGTTTAAGGTCTGATGCTGCTGAATCTACTTCCTTTACATCTTTTTTTTGACCTGGTTACTCTAAAATTCTCGATCTTTTGTTCTTGCAAATTAACTTCGTTATTATTTTTTCTAACTCAGTAAAATAATTTTTAGTAATTTAGTTGGGATGATATTGAATAAATAGATTAGTTAGGTAAAACTGTCATTTAAAAAATTAAATTGGCCTTACCAACCCCTAAACAATAAATATTACTTCAATTATTTAGATCTGATTTTATTTGTATAAAAAGTATTTTATGTTTGTGTTCATATAGTTCCTGTGTCCATTTTGGCAAGTATATGCTCAGATATTTTATACTGTCTAGTTATTTTAAATGACGTAAAACAATATTGAATAATACTGCTGAAACATAGTGTAGTTTTTCACTTTTGATTAAATCTATTTAAACTTTAACTTTGAGTTCATGATTACTATCCTTGCTTTTTTTATATACTAAATTCTACTCCTGCCCTTTATTTTATCTTTGTGTGTATCTCACATTTGTATAGCACTTCCTGAAAGCAACATATTGAATTCAAATTTTTAATTCTGCTATCCATTTCCATTTTATGGGTAAATTTGTCCCATTCACATTCTAAACTATAATTACTTGCGTGTTTTGCTCCTTCCTAGTTTTCCTAACTATCCTTCTTGTCCTATTTACCTTATCCCTCCTCACTCCTCTGCTTTACTTCTACCCACTACCTTGCCCTCCTATTCTTTAACCTACCCACCTCTCTAAAAGTCCCTCCCTTACTTATTTTCTCCTCAACCATACATACACACACACACACATATATATACATTATACATTATATATACACATATATACATATATAACATATACATTATATACATACATACATATACACATATGTTGTTCCCTCTTTAACCCATTCCCAATAACAGTAAGGTTCCAGCACTACCTGCCTTCCCCTCCACTAGCTTCTTCAGTATCAATTTTTTCTTTTATGCTTCATTTGTATGAGACAATCCTTCCTTTTTATTTCTCCCCACCCAGTTTTAGTTTTTTAGAATCTCTATCATACTCAGCTCAGCCTACACCTTTCTTTCAAACCACTCAAATAATGATGACAATCATAAGAGTACTGCTAATATTTTCACATATACAAAGTGAACAATTTGACTTTATTGAGTCCCTTATGATTGGTCTTTAATGTTTACCTTATATTTCTTCTGGATGTTATATGTCGAATTTTCCCTTAAGTTCTAAGGTTTTTGTCACAAAAACCTGAAAGTCTTTGAGTTTATTAAATGTCCATTTTTTCCATTCAGGATTATATTAACTTTACCAGGTTAAGTTACCCTTGGTCATAACCTCAGCTCTTTTGCTCTATGGAATATAGCATTCAAAGACCTACAGTGCTTCAACACAGTAGCTGCTAGGTCTTGTGTAATCCTTATTGTAGCTCCATGATATTTAAATTGCTTATTTTCTTGTTGCTTCCAGTATTTTCTCCTTAACCTGACAGCTTTGAGACTTGGCTATGATATTCCTATAAGTTTTCCTCCTGGGATCTCTTTCAGGTGGTGATTGATGGATTGTTTTTTTCTATTTCTGCTTTGCCTTATTTTTCTAGAATTTCAGGGAAATTTTCCTTGATAATTTCTTGTAATATTGTATCATGATTCTTTTTTATCATAATTTTCAGGTAATCTGACTGTCCTTATATTATTTCTCCTCTATCCCCCAAATCAGTTGTTTTTCTGATGAGGTGTTTTACTTTCTCTTTTATTTTTTCATTCTTTTGATTTTGTTTTATGATTTGTTGGTATCTTAGAATGTTATTG
Source organism: Phalanger gymnotis (assembly GCA_028646595.1). Taxonomy (NCBI): domain Eukaryota; kingdom Metazoa; phylum Chordata; class Mammalia; order Diprotodontia; family Phalangeridae; genus Phalanger; species Phalanger gymnotis. Next base: position 103,182,285 of record CM053623.1, read on the forward strand.
GTTTCTCCTTGCCCAATTCTAGTTTTCAAGGAATTGTTTTCTTCAAGTGTTTGATTCTCTATTTCCAGTTGGTTGACTTTCTTTTCACAATTTTCTTGATTTTCTTGAATTGTTGGGTTTTTTTCCTAATTTTTCCTTGATCTTTCTTATTTGATTTTTTTGGTAAAATTTTAAAATTTTAAACTTTAAACTTTTAATAAAAGAAAAAAGAAACAAACTTAAATAGCAAAATGTAAAGACATGCATACATACACTTATATACACATACATATGCACAGATATCTATAATCATATAAATATATACACATATACATTCATATTCATCTATATGAGACTGTACCATACTTTGTGCTCTGTTTCTCTGAAGGTGGATAACATCTTCCTTCATAAGCCTGAGTCTTTCCATATTTTCCTAAATCTGCCAACTCATCATTTCCTACACCACAGCAATATTCTAACCTTATACTAATTAATTTAAATAGTCTAAAACAATAATGATTCATGACTGACATGATGTAGTTTCCCTATTTTTCTCTATTGATTAAATCTATTTTAGTTTTAACTTTTTCTGAGATCATGATTATTACCCCTGCTTTTTTCTCTCAATAAATTCTATTCCTGATCTTTATTTTGTTTGTGTGTATCTCTTATTTCCTATTCCTCCTGCCTCCTATCCTTTACTTCTACCTGCTACCTTGCCTCCTTATTACTTAATCTACCCTACCTCCAAGGATTCCTCTTTTATCCTTCTCCCTCACCCTCTTCTCCCTTCCCCTCTTATTTCTATCTGAATTTATAAGAGTTTTATAGTTTTCCAAATATATGTAGTTCCCTCATTATCCCATTCCCATTAATCTAAACACCCTTCTGTAGCCCCCTTATCCTATTCCCTCACCCTCTTATTTCTTTATAAATTTAGAAGACTTTTATTCCCTTCTAAATGTATATATTGTTCTCTTTAACCTAGATCTGATGTGAGTAGAGTTCTCTCTAAAAATCCCTCCCGTCTCCCTGTCCCCTTGGCCTTTTATTTCTTTCTGAAATTAGAAGACTTTTATACCCTTCTAGATATATATTCATTGTTCCCTCTTTAACCCATTCCTGATGAGAGCAGGGTTCCAGAACTACCAGCCTTCCTCCCCCATCTAATTCCTCTGTGTCAGTTCTTCCTCTTGCAAACCATTTTTGTAAGATAACTACTCTTTTTACTTTTCCTCAGACAGTATTACTTTTTAGAATCACATCATGCTCAGCTCTATGGCAATTTGACATTACTCTTTGGGTAGGAGAGGCTTTTTTTTTTTTTTGCTTCAATATCCTCCTCTGAAGACAAATACTGGTCTTTCTATTCTCATAGTAATTTTCTATGGTTGGGTTCTTTCTCCTTTGCCTCCTCATTTTTTAATAGCAATTTGTTTTAATCACCTCTAGTCCTGAGATATAGGAGATGGTGGCTCTGGCCTCAGGCCCTCCTTCAGTACTCCCCTGTGGCCTAGAACCCAAACCAAGAACTCCACCCTCCTGCAAGTGTCCACAGCCAGTGGCGTCCTGCCCCATTGCTTCTTTACTCATGAGGCATGTGCTGGTTTCTTCTCAACCAGAGCCATGTGTCTCAGCAGCACAGCTGGACCTGGCATCCCTTATTGGCAGAGGTTCTCTCCATCTTTCCCTGCCAAACTCCCCACACTGTCTGAGAGGTGAAAATTCCTGTGGCTAAGGCCAAGGCTACCTCCCAACCCAGCCAGCCCCAGGGCTCACTACTTGCTGTTTCAGCAGAACTAACCTGAAGCTGTTTACACTTCACAGAGACCAAATCTCAGTCCTGGGATTTTCCTTCCATTCTCCTCCACTTGTCCTGGGAAGACTACTGTTCTGTCCCAACTCTTCTTTCTTTTTGCCCACTCTCTGTTTGCTGTGAGGCATTATTTTGTCTTGTTTATGAGGGAAATGTGGAGAGCTTGGAATTTTCTGACCTACTTGGCCATCTTTCCAGAATTTTCTCTTTTATTTGATTTTTTAAAGGCCTTTTTAAGTTCTTCCAAGAATACTTTTTGTGCTTGACACCATTTGACATTTCTCATTGAAAAGGGAGTGGCTTTTTTTTTTAGCTCCATTATCTTCCTCTGAACATGAACCCAAATCATCTCTATCCCCATAGTAACTATCAATGGTTGGGTTCTTTCTCCTTTGCCTACTCATTTTTATTTATTTATTGTTTTATTTTGTTTCTAGCAGCTATTAGGGTAATCAATTACTGTTATTTTCTGAGGTCTGTCCCAGGGCCCAGCCTTGGGCTCTCCTCTCCACTCCTAAGTCACAATAAAGACCTCCAGCCACACTGTCCTGCAAACGGTCTTATTACTTGAAGTCCCTACAGTGGCTGCAAACTACAGCTGTCTTCTCTGCCCTGGAATTGAAACCAGGGACTCTGCTCTTCTGCAAGTGTCCAAAGCCAGCAGGGTCCCTGCCCCTCTGCTACTGCACTCACTGGCTGTCTGTTTAGCTCCTTCTCCTGGCATCCACAGCCCGGGATGCCTCTGGTGCTTAGCATCCCTCATAGTAGGGTCCTACTCAGTCATCAGACCCCCCACTCTGTCCTTGAGGTGAAAGTTTCTTAGACTGAGACAGCCTCTTAACCCAGCTGCTCCAAGGCCTTATTATTTCTGCAGAGTAGCCCTGGAGATGTTTGCACTTCATTCATGCCAAACTTCTGTCCCTGAAGGTTGGAACTTTCCTGGGGTTTTCTCAAATTGTCTTAGGCAGACAATTGCTTTTCCCTGTGTTTATTTCTGCTGCTCTGAGGCTATGTTCTGGTTTTTTTTTTTTTTTGTGCAGGAAATTTGGACAGCCAAAAGTTTTCTTACCCACTCTGCCATCTTCCCAGAATCATCTAAGGCCTTCATTTTAAATGGAGTAAGGGTGATAACTAAACTTAACTCTTATCTGGATGTTATTATTATCTTCCTACCCCCAACATGATTGCCAGGACCCAACTAAGGAAAGTGTTTGCCCATTTGAAATTCAAGTTTAAGGTACTGATCTTTTTGGCAGTTAGATGCGGCAATGGATAGAGTGCTGAGCCTGCAGAAGAAAGACATCTTCTTGGGTTCAAATCCCTGCTTCAGACACTTACTATCTGTGTGACCTTGGGCAAGTCACTTAACCCTGTTTGCCTCAGTTTCCTCATTTGTAAAATGAGCTGGAGAAAGAAATGGCAAACCATTCTAGTATCTTTGCCAAGAAAACCCCAAATGGGTTCTGTAGACTTTGAGAACTAGTCCAAATGCTAGTTCAATCCTTCCTCCACCCTAATCCATTTTATAGATAAGGAAACCACTCTCTAGAGAGGTCAAATTACTTGCTTAAGGTCACACAACCAGTTGGTCAAATCCCTTTCTTCTGTTCTTGGAATTGTTTTTTCATTTATTTAATCATTTTTGTTGCTTTTGGCTGGACCCCAAATTCACATCAAAAAATTAAAATAGATCCCTTTCAAGTGTAGAAAAATGGGATTCCCCAAGAAATCAGAGGCTGTAGATGCAAGAGAATTTCACTGTCATCCTGCTCTCCTACCTTTGCAAAGACACAATCTCAGGTAACGCTGCCTAGATGGGAAATTCTAAGAATTGGGTCTGTAGGAGTTCACTTAGAGAGCTAGAGTACGCTTCTTCTTGAATCTTTCTGACTCAGTGATTTGGTCTTTAGCTGCTTGAATCTTTGTACCAGAAATCCTTTAAAGTCTGATTTTAGTGGAGCAACATTAGAGCAACATTCTACCCCTACAACTTGAAAAGACTCCAATTTCGCCCCTAAGAATAGTGAAGTTAAATATATTTTTATTGGTGTTTACTATTTCATTCTGATCTTTTGAAAATAAGGATAGGGCACTAAGAATATAGTTTCAAAATCTATTCCCGATTCAATTCGGTGGTAAGCATTTGTTAAGCATGTACGGGTACCACCACTGTGCTAGGCAATTTAGATACAAAGATAGAAGCAAAAGTCAGTCAACTAGCATTTGTTAAGTACCTTCTATGTGCCAGACTCTGTGCTGAGTACTGAGGATACAAAGAGAGGGGAAAAAAGACACACACACACACACACACACACACACACACACACACTTTCCCTCAAGATACACATACATTTACATATAAAATTGAGAACGTGTAGATAGATAGATATATACACATAAAGTAAATTGGAGTTGAGGGAGTGGAGAGGAACACCAACAACTGGGAGGCTCTAAACGGATTCTTAAAGGGAGCTTGAAATTCTCAGAGATGGAAATGAGGAAGGAGGTTCTAGGCTCTGCCAAGGTATGGAGATGGAAGTAAGAAGGCTGCTTTTAGGGAAAGGCAAGCAGGGCAGATTGTTTGAAATGTAGGGGAAGGGGAGGCAGGGAAGAAAGTACTATAAAATAAGTCTCGAAAGGTAGGCTGGAGGCACATTATGAAATGTCTTAAATGCCAAAGATAGGAGGTTCTATATTGTCCTAGAGGCGGTAGTGAAATTGTGCATTTGAAAGAATATTGGGAAGCTACATGGAAGATGGATTTAGAGAGACGAGAGACTTCAAGTAGGAAGAAGAATTAGGGAGCTTTTGCAGTAGTGCTGGTGAAAAGTGATAAGGGCAGACAGTAGCATGATAGCCAGATAAATAGAGAGAAGGAGGGAGAGAAAAGGAAGTATCCATGTAATTAACAATAATTCATATTGCTTTAAGATTTTCAAAGTTCTTTCCTCACAATAACACAGTGAGATAAATCCAGCAAATATTCTTAACCCCATTAGAGAGATGAGGAAACTCAAATTGAAAGAGTTTACAAATGATAATAATAGCAATAATAATAATAATAGCTAACATTTACATAGTAATTTAAAGTTTGCAAAAAGTGTTACATTTACAGGGTATCCCAAAAGTTTTAGGGTAGTTTAAAACTTTAATAACTATTACATATATTTAATAACTAATATAACCATTAAGTTAATAACTATTAGTATAATTAATATAACTTTATAATAATGTAATTATTATAATCTTTAGTAACTACAAATGCTTAAAACTGCACAAAGACTTTTAGGACACCCTGTATTACCTCATTTCAACTTAACAACAACAATTACTGACACATAGTAGGTGCTTAATAAATGCTTGCTAACAACAGCTAACATTTTTATAGTGCCTAATATGTTCCAGGCACTATGCTAATCACTTTTCAAAGGTTATCTCAATTGAATCTCAAAACAATCCTGGGAGGCAGGTATTAATATCTCTGTTTTACAGATAAGGAAACTGAGGCAAGCACAAGTCAAGCGACTCACCGAGTCACACAGCTAGTAAGTGTCTGTGGCTAGATTTGAACTCAGATTTTTCTGACTCTGGGCCTAGCGCTCTATCCATTGTGCCACCTGAATTAGGTATTCCATCCTCAGGGAAGTGACTTGTTCATACCCACACTGCCACTATCAGAGGCAGAAATTGCTAGCAAATGGCTGAGAGTCAGACTGGATCCAAGCCCAGGGTTTCTGACACCAGCTCTAGCACCGTCTATGTCTCCTGAAGATTCTGTCATTTTATTTGGTTGCAGTTCATACAGTATTGCTAAGTATCCAGATTTTGTTAGACCCTCGGCTTTTTGTTCTGTTAACTTAGAGAAGTCTTCTGTCGTTGCCTTTTTGGGCCAGAAGGTGGCACCCCAGCTCCTGCCTCTTACTCAGCCACTGCCACCAATGCTATCGCTCTATCCACCCTGGTTCCATTTTGCTACTTGGATAGACCAGAAAAGAAGGAAGAGTTCTTCTTACTTCTAGTCCCATCCTTTTCCTCACCCAGCTATGTGTTATAAAAATATTGCCAACGACTGAAGTGAAGAGCATTAGTATTTTTAGATGTCATGGGTTTTAAGTCACCTACGTAATGCAATTTACGTGTACGTTCACACACATTCCAGCTTACCAAGTTTCTCTGACCTTTGATCTTCCTCCCAAGTCATCCTGAATCTTATTCTGCTTGCACAAAATTATAGATGACAATAAGACAGTCAGTATTTCAGATATATTTCCAAAGAAATTCTCTATTTCTCCTCTATTGATTTACCCACTGACTTAAAAACACACACATACATCCATATGAGTTTAAGTCAACAATGACTCAATCAAGAATTACTATTACAAGAAGAGAAAAATGACAAATGTTGAAGGGGATATGGGAAAATTGGAACACTAATGCATTGTTGATAGAGTTGTGAACTAATCTAACCATTCTGGAGGACAATTTGGAATGATGCCCAAAGGGCTATAAAACCATGCATACCCTCTGACCCAGAAATACCATTACTAGGTCTGTAACCCAAAGGTTTTAAAAAGTTAATGGAACTATAAGTATAAAAATATATACAGCAGCTCTTTTGGTATTGAAAAAAAAACCAACAATAAAGTATAACTCATGGCTCAAAGTCCATTTGCATAAGACCCTTCACTGATTACTTTGATCAACGCTCCACACCCACATGAGGTGTAGAGTTGGCAAGAGTTTGGAAGAAGGTAGATACTGGTCTTCTGGTTTCAAATTTCAAGGAAGAAGACAAATGTAGTTCCAGGTTCTCTTGAGCTCACTGAAGAGGGTGTGCGGGGTGGGGGGCAAGGACTCTGGGAAGAAGTCAAGATACAAAGGATCTGAAATCTCCGTCCTGTCCCTATCCTTAGCTTATTACAGTAGAGACTTCAGAGAATTTTCTCTTGGGTGATCTCTGGGACTCTATTGGTTAACTTGAGATATCTTGTTCACCATGGGAGAGCTTATTCACTCTGTGTTTTGTCTGATACTTTTCATCTCTATAATTTCTTTGATTTCTGTTTGCTGTTGGATTGGATAAATGAGTATATTTGCTATTTACTACATATGTTCTTTGTGGGAATAGTATTTGTTGGGAAAGATGTCAAGCTTTGGATATAAAGCTTGGAGCACTCTTTCACTCTTAAGGGATAGCAATCAGTACATCACCTTGAACCTAAAAATTATTTCCCCTCCATTAACATTATTTAAGGGGCAAATAGATATAATTCTATCCTAGTACCTTTCTCTGAGGAGAGCAAAGTGGCTAGTCTCATGTTCCCTAGCCTTCTGCTTCCTCTCCTGACAAGAATCAAAGACCCCCTTGGAGAAGGATGGTCAGGGGAGACTATTAGATGTATCTATTTGAGCCTCCCTATGAACCACATCTAGATACAAAGAACCTACATGAGCAACACACACACACACACACACACACACACACACACACACACACACACACACACACACACACACACATATATACACATGCGCACACACACACACACACACACACAATTGGACGCTAAGGGAATTCCCATCAATTAAGGAGTGCTTGAATGTGATGTAGTACTGTTGTGTTGTAAGAAATGAAGAAATAGGTGAAATCAAAAAGACAGAAAGACTTCTACGAACTGATGTGGAGTGAAATAGAACAATCTTCTAGGGGTGGGGAACCTATGGCCTCAAGGCCATGTGTCCCTCTAGTCCTTAAGTGTGGCCTTCTGACTGAATTCAAACTTCACAGAACAAATCCTCTTAATAAAAGAAGTTCCGATTCAGTCAAAGGGCTGCACTTGAGGACCTAGAAGGGCCACATGTGGCCTTGAGGCCACAGGTTCCCCACACCCGATTTATTTTATACTGTAATATCAACATTATAAAAATGAGCAATTCTAAGAACTTTTTGCAAGCTGATGAAGAATGAAAGGAGGAGAGACAGGAAAAACAATTTATTCGATAACAACAACATGATAAAAACAAACCTCGAAAACTAGAAGAACTTATATCAATACAATGACCATACATGATTCCAGAAAATCAATGATGAAATGTTATCCCATTACAGAAAGGTGATGGAGCTGGACACAGAGATATACATACATACATACATAGATACAGAGATATACATACATAGCTATCTATCTATACATAGATACAGAGATATACATACATAGCTATCTATCTATCTATCTATCTATCTATCTATATCTAGATATATATATATATATAGAGAGAGAGAGAGAGAGAGAGAAAGAGAGAGAGAGAGAGAGAGAGAGAGAGAGAGAGAGAGAGAGAGAGAGAGAGAGAGAGAGGATTTTTTGATTCGGCTATTGAGGTAATTTGTTTTGCTTGACTATGCACATTTGTTATAACTAATTTGTTCTCTTCTTATTTTTTTTTAAAAAGTAGAGGAGTAGAAGGGAGAGATAGCAGATTTGTCATTTTTTATTTAAACAAAGAGGAAGAATGCACTCATATGAAATGTTGCATGAGTTTTTAGATGAGATCATGATATTATTAGTATTATTTTATTACAAGAAACCGTTTTGAAAGTGGTCTCAAACTAGGAGTAATCTGTAAATGTAAAGTAAAAATAAAACATCAATAAAAACTTTTTTAAAAAAAAAAGAATGGAAGATACTATGATAAGCTCTTTGGAATCAGGAAAGAAAAATGTAACATGCTCTTTACCCTCATGGAATGTACAATTCAGTTCACCTGTTCCACTGCATTGTCATCAGTCAAGGAGCATTACGTAATTGGAAAAAAACACAAACCCACTGAACCGATTTCTAGTTTCTATTGTTAATCACTCCTGACTCATATGCTTTCTGTCCCTTGGGGCATATAGAAAGACAAATGAGACTATGTTCTTAAGGTTCCATTAGGCAGAATAGCAATGGTCTCTACTTCAATCATTAGCAATATTTTTACCTCTTGTCTGGACCTCCATTTACTCATCTATATAGTGAAAAGATTTGAATAGGTTACTTCTAGCTTTGAATCCTATAATCAATTGTCGTGTAGTGCCAGCCTTTCACTATTAACAATCTGTCCCCACCACTTGGTGGGGTTTGAAGGTTGGGGGGTAAGAGAGAAAGTGTCATGACACAGATGAAGGATCAGAGAAGTAACCAGGCTATAGAACCAGGCTTTTCCTTTGTTTTGGCTGATCATTCACCACCCTCCACAGGCAATTAGCTGCTTGTTGTCAGAAAAGTTTGAAGGATGCTGCCAGGAACAGGACAGTCCCAACCAAGAAGCACTTCTGTCTTCTCCTGAGTCCACCCAGATCTGAAGACCATTCCCTATGCCATGAGTTACAGGTCCAAAATTCTATCAGAGTTTCTGTATTTGTATCTGTATTTGCATCTGATACCTAATCCTACTAGAAGTGTGAGTCGAATATGCTGTGTAAACTATGTTGTTTACACTCTTTTGTCTCTTCAAAGGAGGACACATTGTGCGTTTCCTGGAGCTCCTGTGTCTGTGCTCTTATTTAGGGGTGCTTGAGGTCTAGGAGACACTAATGCAGTTGCTTTGAAAACATTAATTATTCTTTGTTTTTTGTTAGTATGTACTATCCATTTGATTATCAATTCTGTGCTAACACTAAGTGTTGCTTATAATATTAGTGTATGAGTGTATGCTTCAGTAAGAGAAAACTCAATTATGCAAAATCCATGTGATTAGGACTCACTGAAATAGTAAGTCCTAAGAAAGAAGTAGGACTAGCCCAGTAGGTGGAGGCTCAAAGCTAAATTACGATTGAGAAGAAATCTACAGTACCCTTGAAAACAAGTTGATGCTGCTCCCTGACGAGAGGCACAGCTAAGGAATAGAAGGTCAATAAGTCTCTGAGAAACAAGTAGCATTGCACTTCCTCAGTATTTCTACCCAGCAAGGCATGCCCAAGTGACTAGGATGAATGGGAGATTCCCAAAGTCCCAAATTCTTATAGCCAAGTAGGATTGTGTGAATGGTAGCCAATGCCACCTCGTATTTAAGAAATGTAAACTCCGAGGGAACAGAAACTGTGTTAGAGGTGATGATCTCTGTAAGATTAGGGGATCGTAAGTTTAGAGATTCAATTCACTCAATCTATAGTGAAAACAAGCCTGGAGAGGTGAGATGACTCACCCCAAATCATGCAAATAGTAAGAGTCAGAGTTAGAATTTGAACCGTGTTTCATTGTACAGTCATGATAAATATTACACAGCTACAACCCAGTAATTGAAACTACGAAATAATCAGAATAATTTCTCAGCCCATACATTAGAAGTCAAGCTTGTAGAAACCCAAGAAGAGAATCTTACCTCCAGTTTTATGGGGGTAGAGTATGGCATAGAAGAATGTTTCCCCCTTCTATCAATACAGGCAAAGAAAAAATATGTTTTCTTTCTCTTTCTTTCATTCATTATTTCTTTCCTTCTTCCTCTTTTTCTCCATATTTATTCCCTTTCTTTCCTCCTTCTTTCCTTTTTTTTCTCCCTTTCTTTCTCTTTCTCCTTCCCTTTCTTTCTCTTTCTCTCTCTCTTTCTTTCTCCTTCTTCTTTCTTTCTTTCTTCTCTCCTTTTCTTTCAGCAGCCAGGGAGTGCTATAACTGGTACCAGACCCTATCCAATAGCAAAGACAGGTTCTATCAAATACACGTTTCAAAATATCATGCACATGACCTAGCACCAGAGCCCTCTAGGGCTAACCCCAAAGCTCTCTGACTTTCAGAAAAATAACTACCTCTTTTTTCCTTAGTTGTACTCTTTTGTGGGTACATAAATTATGGTATTGCTTTGTTCATTGGCCTTGGTAACAGATCACAAAGTAGCCCCTAGGAAAATTCTTCCTCTTCATTATATCACTGGCTGTGCTTCACTGACTTACTCCTTATTTAAAGACATGTTAGAAAAAGTATTTAATGGAGTTGAATTAATGATAATAAAAGTAGAAGTATTAGTCAGCATGTATAACACACACATATGTATACATATATATATGCATGTATCTATCTATCTATCTATCTATCTATCTATCTATCTACCTATCTATCTATCTATTTTCTACACATTCCATTTGATACCCGGGCTTAACCCTCTCCAAAGCTTTCTGGGCTGATGTCTGTCTTTCTCACTCTCTTTACCTTCTTGAAGATGAGAGCTAACCTGAAAATTCACTTCTCAGTTCAACCCTCACCAGGATCTAAATGAGAGGTTATTTCATTCATCATGTGCAGTTAGATCTCTCAGTTCATTGTTCTAAGAATGTCAAGTAACCTGTTCCCACAATGAAACTTTCTTTGGCTTGGCTAAGTTTCAACCTATTTCTTCTGCTCGTTCGAGATCTGAAACTCTGGTAGGCTTCAGTCTATCCCTATCGTGTCCAATATGGCAAGAGGAAGTATCATAGGTTGGGTGTCAATCCATCTCTTCTTTATAATTCTTTTTTAATATATAATACATTTTACAGGTGCCTCATGCCTTTGCATCACATTAGCTCCTGGAAAAACATCCCCTACACAGCCCTCCTTCAGATGGGACCTTCCATTATAACAATGATAGTAATAACAAAAATGAGCAAAAACACCCAATATAGTCACTGAATGTGACAATGTACGCAATATTCTTCCCTATTAGGTTGTGGCCTCTCTGTCACAAGAAGGGAGACGTGTTCTATTATCTTTTCTGTCTAAGACCATCATTACTTTTATATTTTTTGAGGTATTTGGGATTAAGTGACTTGCCCAGGGTCACATGGCTAGTAGGTGCCATGATTAGTTTTTTACTTATTCAGAATTCAGTATTTTTAATGATTTTTCATTTTATTGCTGTGGTTTATCATGTTCATTGTCTTTTGCGTTCTGCTTTTTTCACTCTGCATCAATTTATACAATTCTTCCCGCATTTCAACAAATTCCTCATATCCGCCATTTCTTTGTGTTCTCAGCATCTTAACAAAAATCTTGTGGACTGGTTTTTACTATACAGTAATATTCTATTCTATTCAAAAGCCATAGTTTTTTCAATCATTCACCAATCACCCACTATATTTCCAGGCCTTCGCTAACACACACACACACACGCGCATGCACACACACACACACACACACACACACACATGCGCATACAGGTGCTGACTTGAATATTTTGGCATCTTTGTTTCTATCTTTGACTTCCTGGGAATATGCGTGCAGTAGTGGGATATCTGGACAAAGAGTATAGACAGGTTAGCAGGAGAAGTTGTAATTATTATTATTATTATTTTCCTAGCTAGCAGTTATATAGCACCTACATGTGCCAGGCACTGGGCTAAGTGCTTTATGCTTATTATCTAATTTTATCCTAACAACAACCCTTCAAGGAAAAGACTACTGTTATCCCCATTTTACAGTTGAAGAAACTGAGGCAAACAGAAGTTAAGTGACTTGCCCCAGGTCACACAGCTAGTAAATGTCTGAGGCAGAATTTGAACTCAGGATCCCCAGGAATAGCTCTCTATACACTCAACCACCTAGCTGCCAAGTTTAGTCATTTCAACTTCAGAATTCCAGACTGATCTCCAGAATAGTTGGGCCAATTTGCATTTCTACCGATAGTGTATTACTGTGCCTGTCTTCCCACAGGCCTTCCATGACTGGTTCCACTTTTTGTCATCTTTGCCAATTTGGAGATTATGAAGTGAATTCTTAAAGTTGTTTTAACTTGCATTTCTCTTAACATGAGTTCTTTGGAGCATATTTTCAAATGATCACATATGGTTTACGATTTCTTGTGAAAACTTTTTTCATATCCTTTTATAAAAGGATTTTGGAGATCTACTGTTAGACATAAATTTCCTGTTATTTATTTATTTAAGGCCTGGGGAGTTTTAGAGACCAAGACTGAAAGCTTAGCCTCTATTTTATCCAAGAGAGGAAGAAGTCTCTCTAGAGCACTAAGACTCAAGAAAGTGGAACCAGAGCAAGAATAAGACCTAAAGATGAGCATACTTGGGTCTCAGAGGAAGATGGGGTGACTGCTGATGCCACCACCTCTGCCACCCTTGCTGGGGACTGGTGAGTATGCCATCAGATGTGCCCCAACCAAAAAGACTTGGAGGGCTTGCCTCATTATACTTTACTTATCTATTGGAGATTGACTCGGTGCTTTTCTGTTTGCGTTAATTTTCTATATATTTTAGCTATCGGATTTTTATATTTTTGATGCAAAAAATCTTCCTCTACAATTCTCTTATTCTGTCTTTGTTGATTGTGTTTGTATAAATGATTTTTGGAATTAAAACAGTGCATTTTATATTTTATGATTTCCTCTAGTCTTTGTTTAGTTTAGAATTCTTCTCATAACTCTATTTTGGTGTAGCCTTTATAAACTCTGAGACTCCTGATCTCATATCCTTCTTGCCTGATCTCAAATCCTACTTGACTGATGAGTCAAATGTCCAGGAGAATAGTTACTTTTCCATCTCAGGGTCCTAGGGGTACCTGTAAGAAGTTGAAGGAGGTCTTTTTTAATAAAATTTTTAATAAATGTTTTTAAAGTAAATATATACATCATATATATATATATATATAATATATGATGTTTACATTACCAAAATGTCTCAGGATGGGGGAATCTTTTTTAATAGCATTGGCTTGTGTCTACATTCTGTTGTGGTCTCCCCTATTTCGGTTAGTATATTCCTTATTATCATTTATTGATTCTTTAAGTATTAACATCACTTAGTTTTTTTACAAAGTATATTTACTGAGAAAAACATAGCAAGAAAATAAGTGCAAACACATCCCTCCAAAACATGGACACACTATACTACTTTGGTCCTGGGATTGTGAGCTCAAACTGAAAGCATTTGCTGACTAAATTGTCTGACTAAAGCATTTAGACTGACTGAATTCATTTTCAAATGTAGCATAACTGATGGATAAAATTTGCTCCAGAAACTGAAATCTCTGCAGATAAATATGATTTATTGCTGGGCTGAGTCCAACAGGCAACATCTTGAGTCTATACTGGTGGCAAAACTCTGCAACAGGATTCCCATACCTGGGCCTGTTGAGACCTCACAAGGTTTTGGACTAGTCTGTTCTACTAAGAGAATTAAAAGAGGCAAAGAAAGAGAACTGCTATGTTCCAAGTCATTTGTTAAGGCTGGTAAGGAGTTAAAAAGCTGGGGGCAGCAGGTCTCTGTCATCACTACTACTAATACTCTCTCTACCCCAAGGCTTACAGCAATCTTCACCATCCTCACCACTTAAGGGGGAGCCCATTTTAGGCAGCCAATGCTTTTTGAATGCACATCCAGTTCTGCCTTATCAGTTGATCAAGATTCCTTTTCTTCATCACCTGGTAAAGAGATAGAAGACAATTACTGAACACCTACACATGCTCCAAAGTTCACATGAAGGATGGTTTCAGGCAAAGTCCACTATGCATAGTCATAAATTGGCCTTTCATTGGTTAGTCTCCTGTTACATGTGAAAAGTATCTGATGTCATTCTTTTCAGAGCTTTTTTTTTTTGGTGTACTTTTTACGTTCAGATGAAATACATTTCATACTTATTGTGACACATAGTGTAACATGTTGATCTAAACCTAACTTCTGCTCTTCCTTGTCTTTTATTTTCCAACTCTGTATTTTCCACTTTGAAGATTTCATAACCATGAAAAAAATCCCTTACATTCCCCCAGGGAAGAGCATTATGCAGGCATACTCACAGCATGTCTGTTATATTTCTTTCTGAGGATCTGCAGGATGTAGGGCTGAAAGAGTGAAATGGCTATGAATGTGTACTCTCTAAAATACGTTCTGACCTAAACACAGAGAGGCTGCCGTAGCTATCAAAAATCAAGAAAAATTAAGACGAGCACAATTTTCCTCACTGTATTAACTCACAAATGGGGCAGAGAATATGAGTAATCTTTTACATACTAAAAAACAAGAGCAGAGGGAGGGCATTGCTCAGTTAAAAATGAGGTGAGGGGCATGCTTTTTATTCACTGTTCCTAAGGCATGTGATTTTTCTCTTCTCCTTCTTTATCTTATTCTCTATTAAACAATCCCCACCACTGACTTTATTTTAATCTAATGGAGTTCTGCATGTTACTTTGTATTATTTATATATGTGAAATATTTAGGACCTAATTTGTAAATAATTAGCATTTTCTCAGTAAAGAATCATCTTGCCTGATAGTCACACATATTTTAAAGGTTTTCAGTGGGTGATTAGGATGAGTCAGACTTGAGATAATTCTTGTTTAAAGTAAGGAACATTTGGGAAATAAATTTTCTCATCTGGTTGTTAGGGTGTTATGCAGTTAGTTACTTTTTCATGAGCCTCAGCCTGATGTCCTCTTTCTTTGATCTCTTCAGTGGTATAGGCTTAGCTGCCTTATTCTGGGTCACAAGACATGCACAATTTGTAACTTTGGGGATATAGTTTCAAATTGCTTTCCAAAATAGATGTACCAACACATTAACAGTTAATTAATGTGTCAGGCCATTTTTTCCTCTGACTTCCTCTCTCTCAATCTCTCTTTCCTTACACACATACACAAACACATACACACACACACACATATAAATACACACCCACATATATACATACATTTATATATTTATCTTGACTCTATAGTTAACCAGTTCAACTCCACATCATCTTCTAATCTTGAATCCTTATACCCTAGCCTAGATTATTCCTACTATCCACCTCCTCTACTCCTATTCACTGAACTAAGCTGGAAGAAGTCATGCAATTGGGCTAACTAGGCAAACTACAAATTAGTCTTATTGAATATCAACGAGAACTTCACTGCAGCCAAGCAATTCTTTTCCCTCCCTAAATGATTTCTTATTTCACTCCGCACAGAATTTATTCCAAACCTTTTCCTTTTCTCTTCAAGTCTCCTATACTCCCCCTTTCCCTCACTCTCTCTACAGAGAACATCATTTAATTTACAAAGAAAATTGAAACCATTTATGGTGACTTCTCTTTTCTCCTCTTCATTTGAAAAACTCCTTTTCACCCCTCACTGTCTCCTCTTTTCCTCTAGTCTCTAATAATGAGGTGGCCCTCCTCCTTGCCAGGGCCAATTTCTCTATATGTGCCCTTGATTCCATCCCCTCCCTTCATCTCCAGCAGATCGTTGCTTCAATCATCCCTTCCTTCTCCTTGATTTTATCTCTATCTACTGGTTCTTCTCCTACTGCCTTCATACATTGCCAAGTCTTATCCATTCTTTAAAAAACTATCACTAGATCCTACCAGCCCCTCAAGCTATCATCCTACAACTCTACTCTCTTTCTCAGCCAAATTCCCAGAGGAAAGCTTCTATACTCACTGCCTTCATTTCCTTACCTCTACGTCACTCCTTAATTTCTGTCAGTCTAGTTTCCTACCGTCTTGTTGTTCACTCTTGGTTTTCTAAGAGGATCAGTGACATCATGGAGTGATGTCTTGACTTGGGTATGAACTGGATTAAAGTGAGGCAGAATTGTACAAAGTCATTTGCCTCATTCTCTCTTCCAGAGTCATCAAAGTCCACTGGCAAGACAAAAGTGATGGCCCAGGATGCAGTGGATGACCTTGGCATCTTCCATGTCTGACTAAGCCCTAAGTGCTCCACAGAGCCTTCTTTAGCCACTTTCTGGACCTTTGGAACAAATGACACATCAATATAAATGCATTTTCAAGGGCCAGGACTTCATAAGCCCCCAAGAAAATTCGTAGGTATGGGTCTGCAGCATTTTAAGCTGGAAGGGGCTTTAGACATTATTTAGTTCTTCCAATTACATATGAGGAAACTATGGCCTTAGTTTGGCAGCAAAGTACATTAGAAAGAATGCTGGATTGGAAAGTCAAAAGGAATGAGTTCAAATCCTGCTTCTACCATTTACTACCTGTGACCTTGGACAAGGCATTTAACCTCTATGGACTAGTTTCCTCATCTGTGAAGTGAGAGTGTTGGACAAGATGACCTCTAATGTCCCTCCCAGCTCTAAATCAATGATCCTGTAATTTGAATTTCTGATGAGACGTGGATAGACAGAGTCATGTTCTTAAGAAATCCAACATAATTTCCCCTTTAATTGATTACATGTTTATATTCTTCGTCAAATTTGGTACTGCGATACCATCTTTGTGGTTTCAGCAATTCAATCATTCTGACACTAAAGTATATATACTCTGGATATTATCCTGGGAAAGTCTTTTTCCAAAAAGCACTGATTGAAATAATAAAAAAAGACTTCACTGCAGCCAAACAATTCTTTTCCATCCCTAAATGATTTCTTATCTCACTCCTCACAGAATTTATTCCAAATCTTTTCCTTTTCTCTTCAAGTCTCCTATTCTTCCCCTTGCCCTCACTCTCTCTAGAGAACATCATTTAATTTACAAAGAAAATTGGTATATTTGCCAGTTGTTACACATAGAAGAAAACAATGAGGTACAGTCATAAAGGCTCATTCAAGACAATGAAATGGAAACACCCATCCTCAAGCCATAGAATCAAGGATGAAGCAAAGATGCCCATTATCACCCATGTTATTTAATACTGTACTAGAAATGTTAGCTATAGCAAGAAGAGAAAGAAATAGAAGGAATTAGAACAGGTAATGAAGAAACAAAACTATCACTCTTTGCAGATGATATGATGTTATACTTAGAAAGTCCTAGAGAATCAACTAAAAAACTACTTGAAATTATTAACAACTTTAGCAAAGTTGCAGGATACAAAATAAACCCATATAAATCATCAGCATTTCTAAATATTACCAACAAATTCCAGCAGCAAGAGATAGAGAAATTCCATTTAAAGTAACTGTAGACAACATAAAATACTTAGGAGTCGACCTGCCAAAACAAACCCAGGAACTATATGAATACAACTATAAAACACTTTTCTCACAAATAAAGTCAGATCTAAACAACTGGAAAAATATTCATTGCTCATGGGTAGGCTGAGCCAGTATAATAAAAACGACAATTTTACCTAAATTAAACTATTTATTCAGTACCATGCCAATCAAACTTTCAATAAAAATGATTTTATAGAGCTAGAAAAAATTTTAACAGAATTCCCCTGGAAGAACAGAAACTCAAGAATATCAAGGGAATCAATGAAAAAAAAATATGAAAGAAGGTAGTCTAGCTATATCAGATCTCAAACTGTATTATAAAGTGCTTATTGTCAAAACAGTCTAGTACTGGCTAAGAAACAGAATGGGGGACCAGTGGAACGGATTAAGTACAAATTACATTATAGTAAATGACCATAGTAATCTAGTATATAATAAATCCAAAGAACCAAGCTTTTGAAACAAAAACATTATTTGGCAAAAAATGCTAGGAAAACTGGAAAACAGTATGGAAGAAACTAGGCTAACATCTCACACTATATACCAAGATAAGATCAAAATGGATACAGGATTTGCACCTAAAAGGTGATCCAAAAGCCAATTAAGAGAGCATAGAATGGTTTATGTATCAGATTAATGGATAAGGGAAGAATTTAGGACCAAATAAGATATGTGGAGAGCATTACAAAATGTAAGATAGATAATTTTGATTATGTAAAATTAAAAAGATTTTGTACAAACAAGATGAATTCAACCAAGATTAGAAGGAAGGCAGAAAACTGGGTGGGTGGGGGGGCATTTCGCAATAAGTATCTCTGGGGTGGCAATTAACTCTTATTGGTTAACAATTAGTGAGAGAATGAATATTACAATAAGGGGCTGGGGGGCAGCCAGGTGGCCAAGTGATTAGAGCACCGGCCCTGGAGTCAGGAGGACCTGGGTTCAAATCTGGCCTCAGACACTTGACACACTTACTAGCTGTGTGACCTTGGGCAAGTCACTTAACCCCAATTGCCCTGCCTTCCCCCCTGCAAAAAAAAAAACAAAACACAATCTGGACCTGAACTTTGATTGTCATTTACTTCTTAGGTTACCCCCAGCCTTGGGTAATCTATTCAAAGAATTTATCCCTAGCCAAACCTGTAAAGTACAATGGCTTCCTCACATGGGTGGGGTCTGAACAAGAATGTTAACCCAATCTCATTATCAGTAAAGTCCTCCGAGAGACTGCGCTTTTAAAATCAATACCTTAGAAAAGGGGGGAACTCTGGATCTCCCCGAATCATTGATTATTGATAATAACTTCTCTCATTAATTCAATTTATTTTATCAAACATCTATTAAGTGTTTACTGCCCTAGCTGTTCTAGGACCTGACTCAGGTGCTCAGTGAGATAGAGAATTTAGATAAGGCACAATGATATCCCCAAAGGCATTATAGTCTAAAGGCAGCTACTGATTTGTACACCTGTTATTCCCTTAGGAAGGAAGGCAACAAACACTAACTGCCTACTATATGCCAGTTCCTGTGCTAAGTGCTTGCCTTATATCTCATTTAATCCTCAGGACATCACAGGGAGGTAGGTGCTTTTATTATCTCTACTGTGCAGATAAGGAAACTAAGGCTTGAAAAAATTAAGTGACTTGTCCACATCACACAGCTAGTAAATATCTGAGGCCAAATTTGAACTTAGGATTTCTGATTCTAAGTACAGCATGTTATCCACTGATAGATTCTGAGGCAAGGAATAACATTATCTGTGAATAATGAAAATGTCTGGCATCTATACGAAGCATGGTTTGGAGAGAGAAAAGAGTAGAAATGGAAATACTTGCCTTTCTCCAAATTGGAGGAACAAAGGAGATAGTTTGAAAGATAATATACTGTCTTGGAAGCCAAAGGAGAAAAATATCCAAGAAGAGGTTAAAAGTGTAAAATACTGCAGATAAATCAAGTAGAACAGCATGGGGGAAGGACAGTGATGGGCGAGACCATAGCATTTGGCAATTAGCAGAGTTTTTTTTTTTGGACAGAGAGAAATTTGAGTATGTCAGCAGGAACAGAAATCTGATTGCAAGGGGTTCAGGAGCAAGTGGATGGTGAGAAAGTGGAGACATCTGGTACAGCAACTTTTTCAAGAAGTTTGGCAGTAAATGGGCAGACAGGGATAGGAGAAAATCTGGATGACATAGAACCAAGAGGATATTTTTTTCTTTTCTTTTTTTTTTTAAGAACTAGGGAGATATGAGCATGTTTATAGTCAAAGAGACAGTAAAGTCAGAGAGAATATACGTAAAAGAGATGACATTTTTTTCTGGAATAAGGCTGGGGAAAAAGTGGGAGAGAATGGACAGTACAGAATTTTCGGGAAGAATTAGGGATACTTATTCCACTGTAATAGGAGAGAAAGAGATAGTGGGGGGACAACGATGAGGAGTTTTGAGAAAGAGAGCTAAGGGGATTCCTGTCAGATGGTTTCAGTTGAAATAGGAGGCTAAGTCATCTGCTGGAAGTGTATGGGGAGTGGGGGTGGAGAATCTGGCAGAGATGAGGACTTGTGAAGAGGGAAAAAGGTTTAGAATAGTTGCTGGAAGGAATAGGATGGCTGAGCAGCACTGAGTTCCCTGCTACAGTTATGTGCCATAAATTTGTTGGAGGTAAAATCAACTTCGCTTCAAGCCCTTCTCTACTGACATGGAGCAGCCTGAGAACAGAAGCAGAATGCTTTATAAAGCATTCTTTAAACCTTAGAGGAGGAGTATGCATTTGGCAGCCAGTCAGGAGGCTTATGCCTGGTATATTCACCTCAAGACGAAATTAGGTAACCAAAGGTAGAAATGATGACGAAAACATAAGGTTAAAAATGTGGACCGTTTGGTGTGAATAGATACGGCTGCCCATCACCATCTGTACCATTTTATAGCTTGCCAAAATGAATTAAATCAACATAATTGAAACTAAAAGACTGTATTTCCCCAAAATAACTTGTATACCTCAAATGCATTCATATAATTTTGTTCTGAATACCTAAATTTCATAAAAGTTTTGAAGTCCAAACTCTCTATATTCTCCCAAGGTTAAATATCTGTAGTGGCTAGGAGCATGCCAATAAACCAAATTCAGTTGACTAGACAGTAATAATATGCTTTTGAAAAAAATTAGTTAAGAGGACAGCTGTTAGAAGTCCATGACATTAATTCTGAGAAATGTGTATGTTTTGAATGTACAATGATTTATGATACAGGCTATTTCATTCTTTATTATATTGTCTTCCAAGGGATGATAGGTGGACAGTCAAAGGGCTGCACTATTATTCCCCAAATGTCAGGAAAAATCAAGGAAGGCCTCTAGCATATTGGGTGGACCCCAATGTGGCAAATTTCTAGAATGGAATGCACAAGAGTCTTGAAGGCATGGATGGATTTTGATTCGTAAAATTGTTGGAGCGAATATTCACCTTGATGAGATCACAGACTCATTTGGGCATTTGAAAATGTTTCCTTATAATGAACCAAACAAAATGGTATCTGTTTGACAGTAAGGCTATTAATTTAATCATATATCACAGTAAAAACACTTTATTTTACTTTAGATGACAAATAATATGTTAGCTTACAGAATTAAATTAATGGAAGACACCTTGTTCTTTGTCTTTTTCTCCAACCTCTTCCCTGTCATCATATTCAGCAACTTTAAAATCTAATTTGATGACCTTTCTAACATTTTGACCTCACAGTCCTTCAACATATCAACTCTAATAATTCTCAAAAACATTATCACAAATGTGCTGGTAAATGTTTAACAACAGGCTTTCCTGTATGAAGGGAACACTTTTATTTAATCTGAATGATTACCTTTCTTAAGTCTAAATAATCAAAAATAATAAATCAGGCACTTATTTGAAGCATCCTTATTTGCCTTCTCATTTACAGCTAAGGTATAAATGTTCACACTGAATCAGCTCTCCGACAGGCTAGAGCAAACCCTAGCACACCCCGTATCCACTCCATTGTCATTTACCCACTGATCATGCCACACCTGAGATTTCTTCACTTGCAACTGCTCTACTATCAAGATACTAATCTTTCAAAATGCCCTATTTATGAACTCTACACTTCCTATGTTTCCTTCACTCCTAAAGATCTTGCTTGTGCAGAATACACTAAGGAAGTTAGACTTAACTGGGTGGAGATTTCTGAGAAATTATTGTTGTACCAAGTCAGGCAGTGTCAGCTGACAAGTGATTAGTAATTATAGCTCAGTACAAGGTCACAAGGTTAAGGCCAAGAGAACCACCCACTGCTTACAGGACTTACGTAATTGATAAGTGGGGGAGTCAACCTTGTCTGAGCTAAGAGAAGGGCAGAGGCCTGGAGGAGGAAAGCAAGATATATCACACTTCTTCTGGGTGAGGGAGCAGAACTTTGGTCAAAAAGCTTCTTAACTGATAAATAGTCAAAGAATACGAACGGGCATTTTTCAAAAGAGGAACTCAAAACTATCAACAATCACATAAAAAAAATGCTCCAAAACATTAATAATTAGAGAAAAGCAAATTAAAGCAACTCTTGAGGGTCTACTTCATACTTGCCAGATTAGCAATGTTGACAAAAAAGGAAGATGATAAATATTAGAGGGGCTGGAGGAAAAGAAGCACATTAATGCCTATTAACTGTGAATTGGTCCAACTGTTCTGGAGAGCAATTTGTGGCACTATGTATAAAAAGGCACTAAACTGTGCATACCCTTTGACTCAGCAATAACACTAGTAGACCTATTCAAAAAAAGAAGAAAAGTACCCAAGTTCAAAAGTATTTATAGTAGTTCTTTTTGTAGAGGTAAAGAACTAGAAACTAAGGTGGTATTTATTATGTGGAGAATAGCCGAATAAATTATGGTATATGAATATAATGGAATACTTTTGCTCTTTAAGAATTGATGAAAAGAAGGCAGAGCCAACATGGTAGAATAAAGGCAGGGACTCACCTGAGCTCTCCCTCAAGTCCCTTCAAATACCTTTAAATAATGACTCTAAACAAATTCTAGAGTAGCAGAAACCACAAAAAGATAGAGTGAAAACAGTTCTCCAGGGCCAAGACAACTTAGGTCAGCAGAAAAGGTCTGCTGTACCAGGATGGGAGCAGAGTGCATTCCAGCTCAGGCCTCACCAGTCCAGTCCCAGCCCCAGCAAACTGGGAGTAGTTTTGGGGGCGACTGAATCAGTGGCAGCAGCAGTGGTTTCCAGAGCTCTCAGCCCACAGACA
The DNA here is from genome assembly GCA_028646595.1 of Phalanger gymnotis. Taxonomy (NCBI): domain Eukaryota; kingdom Metazoa; phylum Chordata; class Mammalia; order Diprotodontia; family Phalangeridae; genus Phalanger; species Phalanger gymnotis. Next base: position 103,205,239 of record CM053623.1, read on the forward strand.
GTAAGGGGTCAAACAACTGGTCAGAAAGAGATTATAGGGATCTTTTTGCTAGCAATGAGGTAGGACTCCGTCGCTTTGCCCATACTCAGATCCTGGTCGCAGTCCAGGGTGGCAGTCCTAGGGTAAGGAGCAACACTAGCACACCAGAGCTTTTGGCCACAGTGGAGCAGGGGATCTTTCTCACTGTTCCAGGGCAGAAAAGAGTGCTTGTGGTCACTCATAGACTCGAGCGCACATGCCAGGAGAGGAGTAAACACCTCTCCCTAGATCATACCACCTTGGAAGAACTAAAAATTTAAAGGTCCATAGAAGAATATCTGAAAACAACTGCACAAAATTCCTGAAGCTCAGGGCAGTGCACCCTCCACCCTGGAAGCAAAGCCCTACTTTAACAAAAGTTAGAAGTCAACAGGCTGGAAAAATGAGCAAATAACAGAAAAAAAAAAACTGACTATAAGAAATGATGAAAGGGGCAGTTTCAGAGAAACTTGGGAAGATTTGCATGAACTGATGCAGAATAGAGTGAACAAAACCAGGAGAATCATTTATACAATAACAATACTGGCAAAACAAAAAAAACTTTGAAAGACTCAAAAACTTTCATCAATGCAATGACTAACTATGATTCCAGGGGATAAATGATCATGCATACGACCTCCTGACAAAGAAGTAATGGCTACAAAATGTAGCATGAGACATACATTTTTGTACATGGCCAATGTGCAAATTTGTTAGCCTGACTCTGGTGAAAGGGGGAAGGAGAGAAAATAAATACTTGTAATATAGAAAGAAAGAAAGACAGAAAGACAGAAAGGAAGGAAGGAAGGAAGGAAGGAAGGAAGGAAGGAAGGAAGGAAGGAAGGAAGGAAGGAAGGAAGGAAGGAAGGAAGGAAGGAAAGAAAGAAGGAAGGAAGGAAGAAACAGAGAAAGAAAGAAAGGAAGGAACAGAGAAAGAAAGGAAGGAAGAAAAGAAGAAACAGAGAAAGAAAGGAAGGAAGGAAGAAAGACAGAAAGAAAGAAAGGAAAAAAGAAAGAAAGAGAGAGAGAAAGAAAGGAAGGAAGAAAAGGAAGCCAAAGGGAAAATTCTCAGTAGCTGAATTAACTCCTGCCTAACACTTAGCACAGTTCCTGACATAATAAGCATTTAATAAATGTTTTTTGACTGACTAACTGACTTCCCACCCCCTTTTATGGTAGCTCTAGACTATTATTCCCGGATTAATAATAATAACATGTAGCTTTTCATGAGATGTGCAAATGAAGCCTCCCCAGGAAGTATAGCTATTTAATGAGGTAGCTAGTTTTTGCAACTAGACCCATCCTGGTGTGGTTGCTCCATTTAAGCCTTCCTGAGGAGCCATCAGGATTCAGGATGGTGACAGTTTTAGTTCCCACTATGTATAGGTTGTCTGTGTGCCTAGAAGCATGGAAATATCTGCAAGGCATACTGAAGAATCTACAAGTCTCTGGCATCTGCCTCCCCGCTCCAGCCTCCCAGTCCACAGGGTACATATTAGCCACTTCAACCACTGGAGGACACCTCTAACTCTATAGCCTTTCCCTACCACAATCTTCCTTTGTCTCCTTTTCTCCTACCCATCCACCTATTTTTTTTTTTAACTGCATCTGCTCCTCATCCTTTATTCCCTAAAGAAGCCTCTGTCCCTCTTCACTGAATCATTCCTACAAACATGCTCAGGTCTCCTCTAGTCTTAAAAAAAGCGCTCTAAAAACCCTCAATCCTGCCTGCTTCTTGGGTCGATCTCTTTTCTTTCTACAAGAGAGAAGAACAGGGATAGGAAAAGCATCATGAAGGGCCACATGGAGAGGAAAATCAAGAGTGACAGCAGAAAAAGAATTGGCATAACAATGCCAAAGAGAGGGGGCAACAGTTGCAGCGTCAGTGAGTGCTTTGTCACCTACTAAATCACTGTCACGATTAAACCTGACTTAGTTTTGTTTTGTTTTGTTTTGGGTGGGGGGAGGATCCAAATCTGTAACTTCCTTATTGAAGGGAATTGTCAATGAGAAAACTCCCTCTGCTAATGCAGATCTGAAAAGTGTAATTTTGGGCTTCCCTAAGGACAGATTGTCCAGGGGCACACAGCCGGGATGTGTCAAATGCAGGACTTCAATCCAAGTCTTGCCTGATTCTACTGCTCTCTTTCTGTCTACTCTACTAAGCCACCTCCCAATACTACCCCCCACCCCCAACTATTGTGAAGCCAGATGGTGCAGTGGAAAGAGTGATGGGTTTGGAATCTAGGAACCTGGCTGCAAATCCTGGCTCTGAGGCTCTGGTCAAATCACTTAACCTCTTTGGGCTTTGTTTTCCTCAATTATAAAATGAGGTTACACTGGATGACTTGTAAGGTCACTTCCATCGCTAGGTCTATGACCCTCCTTAATTTTAGAGGCCTAACAAGTGAAGTTAAACTCTCTGAGGATAGGGATTCTTCCCTCTTTGTCTCTGTTACCCTGAGCACCTGGTATGGTGCCAGGTAGACTGTAGTTGTTTAATAAATGCTTATTGACTGATCAGTCGATTAATATTTGAAAGGGGAAAGGAAAGCCTACGAGTTCACAGAATGTTAAGGGTTCAAAAAGACCTTAGAGACCATCCAGTCCAGCTCCTCATTCCCTGCATTTCACACATTAGGAAACTGAAGCTCATAAAGATTCAGTGATTCTGTCAAAGTTCTATAGGTAATAACTAGCAGCATTGTTTTCCCCCTACTATCAATGGGGGTAATTAATAGTTTACTTTTGCATATCTCTTTACATAATAATCCTCTGAAAAAGATACTATAGGTGTTCTTAAGCTTAATTCACAGATGAGAAGTCTGAAAGCTCAAAGAAATTTAACGATTTACACAATGGGTCTCAAAGCTAGGTCTCAGAACCAAGTCTTCTGACTCCGGCAAAATAACTATTAACTAGAAACTTTGGGTAAAACCTAAATGAATGACTTCATTATACTAATTCGTGCTTTTTCGTCATGTTGAATTAATTTCCCACTTGTTATAACCTTGAAAATGGGGTTATCCAAAAACTTGTGGAACTGTTATAAACTAAAAAAAATTACTGAATTTGAAAAAAGGAAAAAGATAAATGGGGTTACTGCAAAAGGGTGATGTGAACAAATTGCTGCTCTTTTTATTTGAAAATTTCTCTGTTGATATGAAAGACAAGAGTGAGAACAAACTTCACTATGCTTTCTGTACTGCCCTCGTCTGAAGCAGTGGCTTCTGAGAATGATATGTGTGACTAGCTGAGACTTTGCTTCTTTGTATATCAGTGGCCCACTGATACCTTTGTTTAGCATGAGTCAACATACTTACTGCTTATTGTCGAATGTCCTCTTGGACTGTCTTCTGCTATTATTTTCTGGCTTGGGATAATAGGGACATTATATCATTAAAGTATGCTCCCAGAGAAAAAGGTATAGTGAATATTTACTGTAGTGTTTGAGAAGCAGACTGGTCTTAAATCAGAAACACTTAAAGTCAAGACCTGTTTCTGACACATACTGGTTATGGGACCCTGATCAAGTCATTTAACTTTTGAATGCTGCCAAGCAACTCTCTTAAGACTAAAAGTTCGGAACAGTTGCTGGTATGTGTTAGTAGAGAGTTTCTTCACTGGAAACTTCTTAAACTGAAGAAATTAAAGTCCATTTTTCTTAAAATGGAATTTTAAATGTTTCAGCCTTAAAGATCCTAAAGCCACATCAGAAAGCCACAAGAGTATGTTTAATTTTAAAAGACAACAAAACACTCTTTGGATATGAGCATTGATTTGCTGGTATTATCTTAACAATACTCAGCCAACTTGGCCCAGACATTCAGGATTGAGTGTGGCTAGCTCAAAGTGAATTAAGAGGGAGTGTAGCTGTTACACCCACAGAGCAGGAAGGATCAAGCCAGAAAAGCATTTGAGGCCAGAATCAAGAAAGAACACGATGTCATTTTGTACAAATGTCTATTAATGCTTGGGTTACCACCACATTTACTTTAGGGGCTGAAGAGACCACTATGTATACTGGCTCAGTGTGAAAGATATTTAAAAATTCATCCAAATAGCCGTTCCCTGGAAAAGAAGTGCCATCGACAACAGCAACAACAACGTTTGTTCCTTTCCGATAAGGGCAATGGGACTGCTGCCCTCATCTTTGTTGTTAAGTCATTTTTCAGTCATGTCCCACTCTTAGTGACCCCATTTGGAGTCTTCTTGGCAAAGATACTGGAGTGGTTTGCATTTCCTTTTTCAGCTCATTTTACAGATAAGGAAACTGAGGCAAATGGGGTCAAGTGACTTGCCCAGGGTCACAATGGTGAAGATAAGTCTTCCTGATTCCAAGCCCAGGGCTCTATGCACTGTACCGCCTAGCTGTCTTATATTGCCCTCACCTTACTTGAGAAAAAGGAGAAATGAATTGTTATGCATAAAATGGAATTGAGATACAGAGACCAGGGTTCAAGTATGGCTTTGGTTTCTACTTATCGGACCTTGGGCAAATCATTTAACCTCACTTTAAAAAAAAGCCTGTTTTCTTATCTGTAAAATGGGAGAACTGGATTAGATTTCCCATAAGTCCCCATTAAGTCTCAAATTTCTGATGCTTTCTCCATATGGGTGCAAAATTTAGTTTATTTTTCTTGTTTGTACAAGAATAGATCATTACAGGTTACTATGATTACAATGACCTCTAAGCAACTGGCCAGATTACTTTCAGTGCAATATAAATTTGTTTATAGAACACTGCTTAACTGGATTAGTGGTTGGGGTGTGGAAATCATTTTTTATATAAGATTTCATTGTAATGGTATGTGCAATAATACAACTAACTTTTATCGGTTAAAAGTAGAGAAGGAGCCACATTTTCCTAGGCTACCATTTTAAACAAAAATCTCAGTTGTCATTTCAAATCTGCCTGATATAGAGGCCATAGCAGTCTCTCTAAATAACTGTCAGTTCTTTTCAGCAAGTTAAAACTTGTTTTAAATATTTGGTAATGTGCTAAATATGTTTTCCAGATAGTATCATCAATTTCATACGGCAAAAATTCACTTGGGAAATTGTATAGCGCTTCCAATGTTCTCCAGCAACTCAATGTGGCAAGACCTCATCTTTTTTTTAACAATATCTTCCCAGTGATGCTAAATAGTTATAAATCGTGGAACTCAACAATCTCAAGGCAGTGAAGAAATGTATGGTGGAGATAGGTAGACTGCAGCATATTACTAATGATAGGTTGCATGTGATGAGTGGTACAAAATACATTACCAAGGACACATAAGACCAGAAAAGGAGGCAGACTGGTCATATATTGAGTGGGAGGTTCAGAGATGTAAATCAGCAATTCTGGCACCCAGGACAAGCTCTGCAAACTGCACCCTCAAATCAACTTTGTAATTCATGATATAAAAATAATACAAGAAGCAATTAAGTTGAGCTGGAAGGATAACTCGAAAACAATGGCTCACAGATGGCTGTTATTAACTATCAACTTATCTGGTAATTTCTTACATTAACTAATTAATTTATCTAACTAGGTGCTATTTATTGTTGTTCAGTGGATTCAGTCATGTCCAGCATTTCATGACCCCATGGATCATACTGTCCATGGGGTTTTCTTGGTGAAGATATTGGAGTGGTTTGCAATTTTCTTCTCCACTGGATTAAGGCAGACAGAGATTAAGTGACTTGCCCAGGGTCTAAGTTTCAATGAATTTAGGTCTTCCTGACTCCAGACTCAGCACTCTATCCACAGATCTACCTGCCTCAATAAGCACCCAGTAAATAAGAATTTCTGGCTTCAGAGTCTACAGCATTAAAATATTTGTACCCTCTAAATTTTAACACCCTAGAAGAAAACCCTAGTCACCCAACTCTAGTTAACAGCTCTAGGCTAGGATAAGATAGTTGAAGTGTTTTCATGCTGCCATCTTGGCTCCAACCCCCAAAATAGTTGAAGTGTTGATCTGCTGTTGTTGTTCAGTCATTTCAATCATGTCTGATTCTTCATGACCCCATGTGGGGTTATCTTGGCAAAGATGCTAAAGTGGTCATTTTACAGCTCATTTTACAGACAAGGAAACCAAGTCAAATAAAGTTAAATGACTTGTTCAGGGTCACACAGCTAATAAGTGTCTAAGGCCAGATTTGAACTCAGGAAGATGAATCTACTGTGCCACCCAGTTGTCCATGTATTACTTTTACAAAACCAAGCAAATGAATGAATGAAATTAAAAAAGAAAAAGAAAATCTCCAACACATTGCTTGGATCCTCAATGAAAGATTTAAGAAAAGCGTGAAAAAGAGTTGAACAAAAAGGAATAGATGTGAGGGGCTGTGGTCTAGAATTGGGAAAAGGGTACCCCCCCATAGATAAACTTAAGTACTTAAGACAAATACCAATATGATACACACCATCATTTTATAGGCTTGGGATTTCTGGTACTCCAGAAGTTAATTTTCCATGAGGCATTATCCCCACTACTAGGTTACAAAATCTTCAAGGGCAGGAACTGTTATTTTTTTATCTGCATGTAACATTGCATCTTATACATAGTAGATATTAAACAAATGTTTGTTTAGATCAAATTGGTTTAAGATATGAACCCCATGGCTGGACTGTGGTGCCTTCATTCTTTCTCTGTGATCTGAATAGTAAGGCTGCCTGTGAGTGTGGTTAAAGATTTTGATTTTTGTTTTCCTCTCTAGCCAGGAAAAAACAGTGGGAATTCAGGTGAGATTCATTTGAGTGCACTGAAGTGGAGTAGAATTCAAAGAAAGAAGGAAATCTCTTCCTAAGCTATAGGCATCCTATCTGGCAGAAAAAACAAATTGCAGAAGGCCTCTAGCATGTTGGGTAGACCCTCTTTGGTGAACTTCTGGGAGGATGTGGAGAAGAATAGCATAAGACAGGCAGACATAGAAAGGTTGGAAGGCATATCCAACTCAAATAAATCACATTTCTAACGAGTAATTGAGTGAATGTTTGTCAGCCATTTCTATGGTAACAGAATTAGAAATTAGTTAATATAGATGCCTAAACTAAGAAGAACATTATCCAGGGGGAGCTAAATAGAGTAAGAAAATGTCCTATAACTGGTGTTAAGGATTCATATTTGACTATAGGAATATCATATTTCACCACATAATCGTCACCTCTGCATAATAATCACTGCACCGTTTTCTGCAGTCCAAAAACTGGTTTATAACTTTTTATCATGTAATTGTCGCATGATATAATTCTGTTCATCACACCACTTAAAAGGTAAACAGAGCAGCAGCGTATTCACCAGTGGCATAAGGATGTGCATTTATCTCTTGTGCATTGTGAGCCGCAAGCACAGAATTCTTAGTGCACACACATCGTCAGTATTCAATTTTAATGCACATTCATGAGTATTCTGTGCATCCTAATCTTACACCAAAGACAGCTTAGTAATAAACGGTTTCTAAGTAATACCAACACAATTTTTAAAAGCTTCACATAATGGCTGTACCCCATCTATTCTGCAAAAAAATTGGCATAAAATCTGTGACAATTATGTGATGAAATATAGTTATTTGTAAATCAATCAACTCATATTATTAAGCACTTTAATGCTATTGACTCAAACCCCCATGTGTTAATCCTCTAGTATTATCTGTTGAGAATTTAATCAGCCAGCCTTAAATAGCTTTTAGAAAGGAGTGTTTACTAAGGTGGTACACTGAGAAGATTGATACAAAACATTTCCCCAAAAGGCTGTGACACATTTGCACTAAAGAACAGTCTAGGAGAGAGTAGGCACAAGCTTACAGAGCACATACGACAAAGGGGTAACAGAGATCCTGGTTGCTAGAAGTTATTTTCTTCTATTCTTGGCGGGGAAGGGCTTGAGATGTTCCTCTTAGGCAGAGTAAGTAGTCTTTTTGCTGGTTTTAATGTAGAGCCATGAGCCCCGTGGTTCTTTGATTGATTCCTCATAACGAAGACACTGCAATCAACCAATCCGGAGATGCCATTTGGAAAATCAGTGAGAAGATGGGAGCTGGGCTGTTCCCAATGTTAAGACATTAAAGGAGAATCAAACATCATCCAGACCTTCTTTCAGTCAAGGGAGGAAATGATGGGAAAGACCATCTGGCCAACGCCTTTCTGCCCAATGCCTTTCTGGCCCCCTCCCCTTATGCACAAATTCCTTCTCAGGGATACACTGGATAGTGATACGGTCAAATTTCTGGGAAAGCTTCCCATCCTAGCTAACTTAATTTTTTTTATACATGACCAAGAAGGTGGGGAAAAAAATGCCATGTCCAATTGGAACAGACCTATATGGCATCATTTCACTTCATCAGATGGCTTTCAAAAACTTTTTAGTACTTAGTCTTTTGATTGAAACAATATTCTCATCTAACTATGGTAATCACAGCGAAAATAGGGTGGGGAGGTTTTAACCTCATCCTTACATATAGGAGAAAAGCTGTGGAAGTAGAAACAAGACTAAATATTAACATTTTCATCTGTTACTATGCCCTCCTCCCCACCATTATATAACTTCCTATAGTGCTTTCAGGCTCTAAAAGTTTAGTTTCTGGTCATTAGTCAGCAAGGAAGCAGGAGGGATGAAGTAAACGCCTATATTCTGCCCTTTCAGGGTATCTGGGAACTGGGGAACCCCAAGGGAAGTGGTGTCTACTGCAAAATTAAGACAAGATTTCTGGTGGGAAAAAAAATAACACGGTTACGGACTACAAGAAGAACATTGCATCCCATAACTCCACAACCCATCTTTGCCAGAACAGAAATACAACATCTTTTATTCTCAGTTCTCAGAATAAGGCAGTTCAGTGGTGGAGGAAACGTCACTAAACTTTGAGTCAGCATAAGTCAGACGTGGGTATAAATACCACTTCTCATATTTACTAACCATGTGACCATCACTTCACTGGAGCCCACTTCTCTCATCTATAAAATGGAGATAATGATACTTGCCCTATCTACCTCACATTGTTGTGATTTGAGGGCTTTAGTTAAAAAAAAAAACCAAAACCTTAAAGTTTTATATAAATTTGAGTAGATGTTATAATGACATAGATGATAGTGGCAGCTATCTTTCCTGTAATGGTATGAACAGAAAAATATAAACATATATGTGCGCATATATGTATATACATATACATATGCACATACAAACACATATACATCCATGTACTCTGTGTGTGTGTGTGTGTGTGTGTGTGTGTGTGTTATCTACAGGCCTTCTTCCCTTGTGATCCGACAAAAACAAGTTTGAAAAAAACCTGACATTTCCTATTTGTGTTTCTTTTCTTTATAACTATCTTTTTTTTTTCTGGTCAAGAGATTGTTCTGACTGTTAGATATCACTTATTATATTCACTACAAATGTCTTCCCCCATCCTTTTTTTGATGAATGTTACGTACATTTTATAACTGTGGTATTTTAAATTATTTTTAAAAAATCTAAGTTCCTACTAGGCCTTGTTTTGTTTGCTTCTTAGTATTTTTAACTTATTTTGAACACAAATTACTACACAGTGGCTTTCTCACCTTTACTCTGAACTTTTCTTGGTATCTAATATTAAACTACAGTCCTACTGAAATTCAGATCTCTTACTAGCTTTGTGTCAAAATTTCTAATAGATAGCTCCCCTCAAGCCTTTTATCTTTTCTCTGGAGATATAACTAATTTTAATTTAATCAGAGAGAAAGCATTAAATTGCTCTTAGAATTCCCAGTTAATTCTCTGAGCACTAAAAATTTCTGACACTTTCCATCTGACCCCCTTCCTTCTCTTGACTCCTGGTGAAGAAAGAGAATGACAGTGCTAATCTGTGGGAAATTCATGCAATTACCTTTTTTTCCTTTTTTAAAAAAATTTAATATATTTAGTTTTCAACATTAATTTTCACAAGAGTTTGAATTACAAATTTTCTCCCCATTTCTACCCTCCCGCCTACTCCAAGATGGCATATATTCTGGTTGCCCTGTTCCCCAGTCAGCCCTCCCTTCTATCACCCCACTCCCCTCCCATCCCCTTTTCCCTTCCTTTCTTGTAGGGCAAGATAAATTTCTATGCCCCATTGCCTGTGTATCTTATTTTCTAGTTGCATGCAAAAACTTTTGTTTTTGTTTTTGAACATCTGTTTTTAAAACTTCCAAATTCTCTCCCCTCTTCCCTTCCCACCCGCCCTCCCTAAGAAGTCAAGCAATTCAACATGGGCCACATGCGTATCATTATGTATAACCCTTCCACAATATTCATGCTGTGAAAGACTGCATTTTGCTTCTTCCTAACCTATCCCCCTTTATTGAATTTTCTCCCTTGACACTGTCCCTTTTCAAAAGTGTTTGTTCTTGATTACCTCCACCCCCATCGGCCCTCCCTTCTATCATCCCCCCTTTTTAAAAATATTCTTCCTCCTTCTTTTCTGTGGGGTAAGATACCCAATTGAGTATGTATGGTATTCCCT
>CM053623.1:103216226-103235924 GCA_028646595.1 Phalanger gymnotis
TTTTTCCTCTACTTCTCTAACTTGCTTTTCCAAATCCTTTTTGAGCTCTTCCATGGCCTGAGACCAGTTCATGTTTTTCTTGGAGGCTTTTGTTGTAGGCTCTTTGACTTTGTTGACTTCTTCTGACTGTATGTTTACTGGTCTTCTTTGTCACCAAAGAAAGATTCCAAAGTCTGAGACTGAATCCGGATGCGTTTTCACTGCCTGGCCATGTTCCCAGCCAACTTACTTGATCCTTGAGTTTTTCAGCAGGGTATGACTGCTTGTAGAGTATAGAGTTCTATGTTCCAAGCTTGGGGGGATGCGCCAGCTCTGCCACACCAGCTCTCCTCTTACCCCAAGAACCCCCAACCAGGACTGGACTTAGATCTTCAGCAGGCTCTTCACTCCTGCTCTGATCTGCCACTTAATTCCTCCCACCAGGTGGACCTGGGGCCAGAAGCAACTGCAGCTGTAGTTCTGTAGCTGCACCACCTCCGCTGCCCCCGGGGCGGTGGCTGAACCGGGAATTCCTTTTTTCACTCTGTCCTCAGCAGCTTTTCCCACTAACCTTCTCTGTTGCCTTTGGTGTTTGTGGGTTGAGAAGTCTGGTAACTGCTGCAGCTCACCAATTCAGGGCGCTAGGGCACGCTCCACCCGGCTCCTGGTCTCATTGGTCCATGCTACCCACGCTGGGCTCTGCTCTGCTCCACTCCCAGCTCTGTGCAGGACAGACTTTACCCAGAGATCATCCAGACTGTCCTGGGCTAGAGCCCCGCTTCCTTCCACCACTTTGTGGGCTCTGCAGTTCTTCTCTGTTGTCTGTGGTGTTTGTGTGTTGAGAAGTCTGGTAACTGTTGCAGTTCACTGATTCAGGGTGCTAGGGCACCCGGCTCCTGGTCTGGCTGGTCTGCGCCGCCCATGCTGGGCTCTGCTCTACTCTCAGCTCCGTGTGCAAAAGACCTCACTCAGCAACCATCCAGGCTGTCCTAGGCTGGAGCCCTGCTTCCCTCTGCTTTTTTGTGGGTTCTGCAGTTTTAGAATTGGTTCAGAGCCATTTTTTTAAAGGTTTTTGGAGGGACTTGGCAGGGAGCTCACGCTAGTTCCTGCTTTCCTGCCACCATCTTGGCTCAGCCCCAATTATCTTTTTTTCCAATCAGATTTCTCTTTCTGTCAGCTATTTAAATGTTTCTCAATTAACTCATATTTATGTACTTGTAGTCTAGGCTCAAGTGCTTAGAGGTAGAAGAACTCAGGATGTCCCTCTCCTCTACTGTCCTTTTGTCCTTTTTGGGGCACTTGCAAAAAAAAGCGTGTTATGCATGTGCATGTGTGTGTGTGTGTAGACACACAAGCTTATATGTGTTGTGTAAAGGATGAAGGTTCCACTTAAGATTTCTCTCTTTCTCTGCTCCTTATTTCTTTCTCAGCTTCTCACCTTGAGCTGGTTAAAGCTATGGAATTGTACCAGGTGGAAAATGACTCTGACTATACCCATTGGTCAGCAGTCTTTCCTTTTTCCAGCTTCATACTAGGTCTTGGATAGTACTTGAGCTTTTTTTTTTTTCAAGTCAACGGTTTTTATTCCAGATTCACATACTAGCCATCCCATTCCCCCAACTCTATTGTCCCCAAATAACAACTCAGGTCAGCATGTTGTTTTTCTTTTATCTAGCAGTGGGATGTCCAATATTAAAAAGAACGGAGTGTGTGTGTGTGTGTGTGTGTGTGTGTGTGTGTGTGTGTGTGTGTGTGTGTGTGAGAGAGAGAGAGAGAGAGAGAGTGAGAGAGAGAAAGAACACAGAAATAAGAAGTGCTAACCAGAAAAGTCCATTGGAGATATAACAACTGTTCTTAGTTTCTGACTTCAAAGACAAGAAAAGTCTTTCCTACTTAGACGATGAAGGAACCATTAACACCATGGCTTTCTGCCCACCATTGGAGGGCAAGGGAGAGGGATAGGAGGGGAAAATATCTCTGAGGGTACAGTCTCATTGAACCAAGTCCATTTAATACCATAGATGTTCATATCTTTGCCTCAGCACCAGCCATACCATAGCAGAAATGGACCAGTAGTCAGTCTCTCTGAATAAAAGAGCTGGGATGAATGTGGGTATCAGCATCTCTCTACCCATTTCCAAGAAGGCCATCCACCTAACAACAAACTGCTTCTTCTTCCTTCTCATACTGTCATGTCTCAGAACTCTCCACAAACCCCTCCCAGATGCCTTCACACACAGCTTTCCCAGAGTCTGTGTTCCAAAACATCCATTGCTGAGCTAGGCCTCCTAAGGTTGGACTTAGTATAAGATTCGTATCAGATTAGTATAACAGCAAAATTAGTACCAAATTAGTATAATGGAAAAAGAAACAGTTGTTGTAGGAGCCCCAAATCTTAAATTTATATTACATATTACATTGTAAATATTAACATCATCTGGGGGAGGCCCTTGTGACTCTGTTAACCTAGTGCCCAACCCACTCTCAAACTGACTCAGAAAATTGGGCTCCCTACCAAAGCTTACAGGGCCCCTGGAGTTTTGAAGAGGTTGCTTGCTTTCTTTTTTTTATACCCTGGCCGCTAATATAAATGGCCCTCTTTGAAATCAATGTTCCCACAGAATGCAATATTTTGAAAATATTTAAGTAATATGACAAAGTTTTAAAACAGATTTAAAGGGACAGCTTCGCAATTCTCATAATCATTCTAGAATACTAAAATTATCTCCATGGTCTCTACTGGAAAGTGTCTAGTGTCTGGTGGGCAGGAAGGTATCTTTGCCTCTCCCAAGTGTCTCTTCTAGAAGTCCTGTCCAGCCCCAAGATAGAAGCCAGCAAGCAACCTCAAAGCATTGTGAATTACTTTGTAAGCTATGATGATACACACCAGCTTAGCTAGTTTCCATGTGGTAATTCACCATGCCTTGGCCTCGCTCAAAAATCTTTTGCAACTTTCTATTGCCTCTGCAATAAAATGCAAACTTCTCAACACAGTATTTTTTAAATTAATTTTTTTTCAAATAAAAAAATTTATTTTTTCATTTCCACTTCCTCCACCACTGAGGGAAAAATTAAAGAAAAAAAAAACCATTGTGACAAACTTGAATAGTCAAGCAAAACAAATCCCCACATTGGCCACGTCCAAAAGTATGTCTCATTCTCCATCCTGAGTCCATCACCTCTCTGTCAGGAGTTGGACCGCATTCTTCTTCATTTCTCCAGTGAAATTATAGCTATTCTTGGGGCAGCTAGATGGCCCAGTGAATAGAGCACCAGCCCTGGAGTCAGGAAGACCTGAGTTCAAATTCAGCCTCAGATACTTGACATGTACTAGCTGTGTGACTTTGGACAAGTCACTTAACTCCAGTTGCCTGGCCCTCCCCCCCAATAAGAAAAAGAAAGAAGTTACGGCTAGTCTTGACCAACGTTCTGACTTCTTTCAAAACTGCCTTGACAATGTTATTTTTAAAATCACTCTTCTCACTTCATTCTATATCAGTTCATACAAGTGCTCCCAAGTATCTCTGAAATTATCTTTTTATCATTTCTTATAGATGATAATATTCCATTATATTCATATACCATAATTTGTTCAGTCATATCCAAATGATGGAGACCTCCTTAGTTTCCAGTTTTTTGCCAGCACGAAATAGATGCAATAAATACTTTCACACATTTGGGTCCTTTTCCTCTTCCTTTGATTTCTTGGGTAACAGGTCTAGTAGTGATATTGTTGGGTCAAAGGATTTGTACAGTTCAGTAATTTGGGGGGCACAGTTCTAAATTCTCAACGCAGAATTTAAAATTCTTGAAAATTTGGCTCCATCTTACTTTTTTAGTCTTATTTCATATTACTTCCCATAACCTTTTCTCCATTCTGGTGAAACTAGCTTATTACCTGCTCTCTGACGTAGGCTTTCCATATCCTACACACGTTTGGGAACAGACTATCTTTTATGTGTTTAATATATTGTTTACTTCCGCCTCCTAGAATCTGCAGCTTCCTTAAAAGCCTGGCCTTCTGGAATGCCCTAGTTGTTAAGTGATCTTGTCCTCCTCAAATTTCCTTATATTTATTCATCTATGTGCATGTTGCATGTAAGCTTCTTGAGGCCAGGGGCTGTTTCATCTATGCCTTTGTACCTCTAGGAATGGTGCCTTGCACAAAGTAGGGAGCTATCATTTGTTAAATCTGCAAATCAATCCATGCCATTTTACATTTTGCCTGTTGCTTCATATAATTCTTCAGGTTCCTCTGTGAGCTGGCCTTGGGGATATTTATTAGGAGTTTATGTTTGTGTATAATTGTTCATTTAACAAATATTTATTATTCACTTAATATATGCAGAAAAATAGTGTAAGGATAGAAAGCTGGCCTCAGAGTCAGGACAACATGGTCAAATCCTGTCTCTGACATATTCTTACTGTGTGACCCCGGGAAAATCACTTGACTTTTCAATATCCCAGGCAACTCTCAAAGAGACAGCTAGATAGCCAGTGGATATAGAGTTTCTGACCTAATGTCAGAAGAGCTAAGTTCAGATCTAGCTTTAGACACTTACTAGCCGTATGACCCAAGGCAAATTAATTAACTTGTTTGCCTCAACTCTAAAATGAGGATAATAAACACTGAGCACAAAATGAAATAATATTTGTAAAGCACTTAGCACATGCCTGGCACATAACGGTGCTTAATAAATGTTTGCTTCCTTCTTAAGATCGATTTATTGAGCAAGTGCTGATCTGTCTGTATGAGTAGAGAGTATTAGCTCACCAGGAGTTCGCTATACAAAAAAAAAAATTATATATTTAATCCAAATACTTCCCATAGCATGGGAGGAGAAAAAAGCAAGAAGAAAAATGAGAACTTTGAAAGGGAAATATGAATAGGTTTCTTAACTGCCTTTCCCTTTAGGGGAAGACTGCCAGGCTACATAATGGAAAGAGCACTAGCATGGAAATCAGGAGATCTGAGTTCTAGTCCGTACTCTATCATTAGTGTGTATCCTTGAGCAATCACTTTCATACCTCTCCCTGGGCCATTCCAGGTCTATGGTTTTACGTATCATATATTTCTCTAAGTGTTGAGTTGGAGAATTGGAGCAGTTTTACAAACCGTTGATTTGGGGCAAAGAGTTGAGTTATCCCTGGCTCCGAATTGATGTGACCTCACAGAAAGAGAAAACCTCAAAATTGGAAAGGATTTTAAAAGCCAGATCTAGTCCAACATACCCAACAAGTGGTCAACCAGCCTTTCTCAAAGACCCCGTTAGTTATCTTTGACTACCTCCAAAGGCAGTCCTTTATCTTCAGGTCAAGAATTGTTAGAATTAGATTTGGCGATATAGCCAAACTGGCCTTTTGTGTTTTTTTCTTTTATTTCTTTTTTTTTAAACCATATTAGTCATGTTGTGAAAAAACACAGGCCTAGAGGGGGAAAAATCATGAGAAAAGTGCAGAAAGTGAAAAATAGTATGTTTCAATCTATGTTCAGACTCCATCAGTTCTTTCTCTGGAGGTGGATAGCACTTTTTATCATGAGTCCTTTGGGATTGTCTTGGATCATTGTACCTGAGAATAGCTAAGTCATTCACAGTTGATTATCATACAGTATTGCTGTTACTGTGTACAGTGTTTTTCTCCTGATTCTGCTCATTTTTTTTGTATCAGTTCATATGAGTTTCTACGTTTTTCTGAAATCAGCCTGCTCATCATTTTTTATAGCACAGTAATATTTTACTACAATCGTATATGACAACTTGTTCAGCCATTCCCTAGTTGGTGGATAGCCCCTCAATTTCCAATTCTTTGCCACTACAAAAAGAAATTTCTATATTTTTGTACAAATAGGTCATTTCCCCCCATCAGCTCCTCAATCCCTTTTTAAAAATCTCTTTGGGACACAGATCTAGTAGTTGTATTGCTGGATTAAAGGGTATGCAGTTTTATAACCCTTTGGGCATAGTTCCAAATTGCTCTCCAGAATGGTTGGATCAGTTCATAATTCCACCAATAGTGCAATAGTGCAATTTTCCCACATCCCCTACACAATATTTATTATTTTCCTTTTTCTGTCACATTAGCTAATCTGATATATGTGAAGTAGTACCTCAGAGTTGTTTTAACTTGCATTTCTCTAATCAATAATAATTTATAGAGCATTTTTTCACATGACTACAGATAGCTTTTATTCATATGAAAACTGCTTTTTCATATCTTTTGACCATTTATCACTTGGGGAATGACTTGTATTCTTATAAATTTGAATCAATTCTCTAAATATTTGAGAAATGAGGCCTTTATCAGAGACACCTGCTATAAAAATCATTCCCCAGCTTTCTGCTTTCCTTCTAATCTTGGTTGCATTGGTTTTGGTCTGTGCAAAACCCTTTTAATATAATCAAAACTGTCCATTTTACATCTAGTAATGTTCCCTATTTCTTGTTTGGTCATAAGTTCTTCTCTTCTCCATAAATCTGACTATTCCTTGCTCTCCTAATTTTCTTACTGTATCACCCTTTATGTTTAAATCATGTACCCATTTGGTCTTATTTTGGTATACTGTGTAAGATGTTGGTCTATACCTAATTTCTGCCATGTTTTCCAGTTTTCCCAGAAGTTTTTGTCAAACAGTGAGTTCCTATCCCAGAAGCTAAGGTCTTTGGATTTATCAAATACTAGATAACTATGGTCATTTACTTCTCAGCCTTGTGTGCCTAATCTATTCCACTGATCCACCACCCTATATCTTAGCCAGTACCAGATGGTTTTGATGATTACCACTTTGTTACACAATTTGCGATCTGGTACAGCTAGGCCACCTTCTTCTGAATTTATTTTCATTAATTCTCTTGATATACTTGACATTTTTTTTCTTCCAGAAGAATTTTGTTATTATTTTTCTAGCTCTATAAAATAAGTTTTTGGTAATTTGATTAGTGTGGCACTGAATAAGTAAATTAGTTTAGGTAGAATTTTCATCTTTATTATATTGGCTCAACCTATCCATGAGCAATTAATATATTGCCAGTTGTTTAGATCTGACTTCATTTGTGTGAAAAGTGTGTTGTAATTGTGTTTATATGGCTCTTGGGTTTGTCTTAGCAGGTAGACTTTCCAGTACTTTATACTACTTGTCTACAGTTATTTAAAAAGGAATTCCTCTATTTCTTGCTGCTGGACTTTGTTGATAAAATTTAGAAATGCTAATGATTTATGTGGGATTATCTTATATCCTGCAACGTTGCTGAAGTTTTTAATAATTTCAAGCAGTTTTTTAGTTGATTGTCTAGGATTCTCTAAGTATGCCATTATATCATCTGCAAAGAGTGATTGTTTCATTTTCTCATTGCATATTCTAATTCCTTCAATTTCTTTTTATTCTCTTATTTCTCTTACATTTCTAGTACAATAGTGAATAATAGTGATGATAATGAGCATTTTTGCTTCACTCCTGATCTTATTGGGAAGGTTTTTAGCTTACCCCCATTAAAGATAGTGTTTGTTGAGGGTTTTAAGTAGATACTACTTATCATTTTAAGGTCAGCTCCATTTATTCCTATGTTCTCTAGTGTTTTTAATAGGAATGGTTGTTGTATTTTGTCAAAACCTTTTCCTGTATGTACTGAGATAATCATATGATCTCTGTTGGTTTTATTATTGATATGGCCAATTATGCTGATAGTTTTCCTAATATTGAGCCAACACTGCATTCCTGGTATAAATCCCTTCTGGTCATAGTATATGATCCTTGTGATCTGTTGCTGTGATCTCCTTGCTAATATTTTTATTTAAAGTTTTTGCATCAATATTCATTAGGGAAATTGGTCTGTAGTTTTCTTTCTCTGTTTTGATTCTTCCTGGTTTAGGTATCAGCCCTATATTTGTGTTGTAAAAGGAATTTGGTAGGGATCCTTCTTCATCTATTTTCCCAAATAGTTTATGTAGTATTGGAATTGTTAACTGTTTGGTAGAATTCACTTGTGAATCCAACTGGTCCTGGCAATTTTTCTTAGGGTATTCATTTTTAGGGAGCTTGTTCAATTTCTTTATCTAATATAAGGTTACTTAAATAGTCTATTTCCTGTTCTTAATCTGGGCAATTTATACTTTTGTAAATATTCATCTATTTCATTTAGATTGTCAGGTTTATTGGAACACAATTGAGCAAAATTGCTCCTAATTATTGCTTTGATTTCTTCTTTATCAGTGGTAAATTCACCCTTTTCACTTTTCGTATTGGTAATTTGGTTTTCTTTTCTTAAAAAAAATCAAATTAACCAATGGTTTATCTCTCTTTTTATTTTTCATAAAACCAGCTGCTGGTTTTATTAGTTCAATGGTTTTCTTACTTTAAATTCTATTAATTCTCCCTTGATTTTCAAGATTTCCAATTTGGTGTTTAATTGTCAATTTTTAATTTTCTAGTTTTTTAGTTGCATGCCCAATTCATTGATCTGATCTTTCTCTATTTTGTTACTATAAGCATTTAGAGATAGAAAATATCCTCTATGTACTGCTTTGGCTGCATCCTATAAATTTTGGTATGTTTTTTCATTGTTGTCATTCTCTTTAATGGAATTATTGATTGTTTCTATGATTTGTTCTTTGACTCACTTTTTCTTTAGGATTAGATTATTTAGTTTCAAAATTATTTTTAATCTATCTTTCCATAGCCTTGCATTAAATGTAATTTTTATTGAATCATGATCTGAAAAGGATACCTAAAAGGTCTTTCCTGTTTATCTTTTTATGCTTCTCAAGTCTTGTATTTGAAAACTGAATTTTCTGAGGAATGTTTGAAAGTCTTCTATTTCACTGAATTTCCATTTTTTTTTTTTTACCCTGAAGGATTGTACTCAGTTTTGCTGGGTAGATGATTCTTGGTTGTAATCTAAGCTCCTTTGCCTTCTGGAATATCATATTCCATGCCCTCTGATCCTTTAATGTAGAAGCTGTTAAATCCTACATAATCTTGACTGTGGCTCCTCAATATTTGAATTGTTTTTTCTGGCTGCCTGCAGTATTTTCTCTTTGACCTAGAATTCTGGAATTTGGCTATAATATTTTGGGAGTTTTCGTTTTGGATCTCTTTCAAGAGGTGATCAGTGGATCCTTTCGATGACTATTTTACCTTCTGGTTCTAGAATATCAGCGGAGTTTTTCTTGATAATTTCTTGAAAGATGCTGGCTAGGTTCTTTTTTTGATCCTGGCCTTCAGGAAGTCCACTAATTCTTAAATTATCTCTCCTGAATCTATTTTCCAGGTCAGTTATTTTTCCAATGAAATATTTAACATTTTCTTTTATTTTTTTCATTCTTTTGATTTTTAAAAATCGATTCTTGATGTTTCCTGGAGTCATTAGCTTTCACTTGCTCAATTCTAATTTTTAAGGAATTATTTTCTTTAGATAGCTTTTGTACCTTCTTTTCCATGCAGCCAATTTTACTTTTTAAGCAGTTGTTTTCTTCAGTGAATTTTTGTACATCTTTTTTCCATTTTTTTGTGCTTCCTTTACCAAGCTGTTGACTTTTTTTCATGATTCTTTCGCATAACTCTCATTTCTTTTCCCAATTTTTTCTACCTCTTTTATTTGATTTTTGAAATCCTTTTTGAACTCCATCCAGGAGTTCTTTTTGGGCCTGTGACCACTTCATATCTCTCTTTGAGACTTTGCGTGAAGGTGTTTTGACATTGTTGTCCTCTTCTGAGTTTGTGTTTTGATCTTCCCTGTTGCTTTTGGTTTTGTGTTTTGTTCATTTTCCAGCCAATTTCATGACTTTTAAAGTTGAAGTCTGTTCCTGGGATAAAAGGGTCACTGTCCCAAACCTCTTGTGCCAGGATACTAGAGGCCTGGCCACTAGCCTGCCTTGGGGCAAGTGGAAGGGGTGTCTCTGGGCCTAAATACTAGTGTGCTGTTCTGGAGGGCCTCTGGGGCTGGCAGTTTGCTTGCTGCGCTGGGACCTCTGGGCCTGGTCATTCACCAGCTATTCCAGGGGCTGGAGGCCTCACAGCCGGTCAGCTATGCTGCTAGCCTACTGTGCCAGGGCCTCAGGGCCTGACTTGCTGACCTGTGCTGGGGCTATGGACCCCCTGTTGGTTTGCCCGAATACCACCTGCATTGGGCTGCACTTCCCTTTGACTCAAGTGAGACAGACCTTCCTTGCAGTCCTTCTAAGTTGTCTTGGGCTAGAAAGTTGTTTGACCCTGTCCTTTTGTGGGTTCTGTTCACTCCAGAATTCATTTTGAGGCATGATTTAAACTTGCTTGAAGAGGAATTTGGGAGAACTTGGGCAAGTTTCTGCCTTTTCTTTGCCATCTTGGTTCCACCACCAAACTGGCCTTTTCTTTGCTCTTCACACATGACACTTTGTCTCCCTGCCTTTGCATTGACCATTCTTCATGCCTTGAATACATTACCTCTTACCTCTTCCTCAATGAATGCCAATTTAAAAAAAATAAAATCAAAAAAAATTTTAAACTAAAAAATTTAAAACACAAAAAAAAATTTAAAAAATGAATGCTGATTTAGCATCATTTTCTACATGAAGCCTTTTTTAATTTCCCCTAATGGCTAATGTTTTCCCTTCTAATACACCTCGTATTTAACTGCTTTTTATATATTTGTATTTATTAATGGATATTTATGCTGTATATATTTTTATATTTACTTCTAACCCTCCTCCCCCATTAGAATTTGAACTCATTTTGAGTTAGGATTGTTTAATTCTTTGTACATGTATCCCCAGTGGTTAATACAGTGCTTGGCACATAAAATATGCATTTAATAAATACTTTCTGATTGATAGGAAGCTTCTCCTAGCCTAAATCTTCGTCTCTTCAATTCCTACTTCTAGTCACACTCTCTGTGGTCTAATCTCCACTCCACATGATAGCCCTTCAATACTTGGAGATAAATACAATATCCTGTCCTCCCCTTAAATCTTCTCTTTGCCAAGCTACATGTTCCCATTTAACTCAACTGATTCTGGCCCTTAGTTGACTTCTCCAGCATGCCAATGTCCTTCCTAAAATGTGATTCTCAGGAGCGAACACAGTATTCCAGAAGTGGACTCAAAAGTACAAAGTTCAGTAGTATTTAGCACTTTCTGAATTCTGGGCGCTATGCCTCTCAATGCAGTCTAATATTACATTGGGGTGGGGGTAGGGGAAACTCCCTGCCAGATTCAACTCATGTTGAGCTTGCACTATATTAAAGTTCTGCTAAACCTCTTTCACATGAATTGTTGAGTACTCAAAATTTGACCCACAGTAGAATTTAAAGAATCTGGTCTTTCTGTACTACTCTTGTAAATTCATATACTCCACATTCTGGAAAAACTGGCCTAACTGGCTGTTCTCCAAACTCAGTCTTTTATGTCTCACCTTTTCTTTTGTGTAAGTGTCCCTCCCCTGCCCCAACCTGGAATGGTCTTTCTCCTTAGCTCCACTTCCCAGAATGCTTAGCTTTCTTCAATGCATAGTTCAGGTATCATCTCCTGCAAGAAACCTTTCCTTATCCTTCTAATTGATCATGTTCTATCCTCTCCAAACCGTTTTGTATTTAACCATCTATTTACATATGACAAACCCCAAACGAAATTAAGTTCTTTGAAGGATAAAGTTTTTGTCTTTGTATTCTTGGTGCCTAGTAGAGTGCCGTGTACATAAGAGTAGCTTAAGAAATGTATGTTAACAAATATATGAATTTGCCCTGGGTGCTGCTCTCCTGATTGGTGAGTATCTGGCAAGGATCACCATTTCCTGAGGGACTCCAGCTCAGCTCACTCTCTAGACTGCTCTACCTCCTCAATAGCAGCTTTGTCCCACCCCAACAACCTCACTTTCCAGCCCTTAGCTCTGCTGTGGACTGTCTCATATGTGTATGCCCTGTGCTCAGAGCAGGGTCTGCCAAACATTAAGCAAGGTAAGTGCTTAACAAATGTTTTGTCAATAAATTGTTAGCCTAAATAAAACATCTATATTAAAATGAACAGAATCTTCAAGTTTGGGGCTCTTGCAAGTATTTTTCCGGGGTAAGTTTCCTAATTCCATTTTTTATGAAACATCCTTCTTTTAATGAGGCAACATTGTAGAGGAAAGAAAGCTTAACTAAGAGCATGGAAACTTGGTTCCGAGTCCTCACCTGGATGCCATGATGATGTGTGACCTTAGGCAATCTATTGCACCTTTCTGAACCTAAGTAATCATAGAGTTACTGCAAGGAGTCTCTAATGCTATATGTCTACAAAGCACTGTCATTTCGAACCTCCAAAAGACCTTCAATAAAATACAAATTATAAAACATTCTTCAATTAGTTGTAGCTTTTTATCATCCCATATTTTCTGAATCAGGAGATATTAAAGTAGGGCTATTATCACTGGGAGCAGGGAGTCTATCAAAGAGTCTTTAGTCAGCAGTCAGCACGTAGGTATAGGCACAGTGCTAAGTGCTAGGAATACAAAGATTCCAACTGAATCCAAGAAACACTTATTAAGTACCTTCTATGTGTCAGGTATTGTGCGTAAGCCCCAGAGATACCATTAATAAAAAGAAAGACAGTTCCTGATCTCAAGAAGCTTAGAATCTAAAATGGTAGACAACACACCAGCCAGGCCGGGAAAATGGGAGAGGTAAGGAGGGACAGGACATTAGAGGGTACCTTGTTCTTTGGAGCTGAAACCAAGCAGGACAGCAGATGCAAAGTAGAGTGAGATGAGAGACTCCAGAAGACTAAAGTCACTAAAACCTGCCTTGATTAACAGGTAACTTTTCCCTATGGAACTGATGGGGTTGAGTAGGTGCTACTATAACCTTGCTCCATGTCCTCACTATGTTAGGGCTAAATAAACTCTGCCCCCTTTCTTAAATGTTCAATGACTTATGAGTGATCCATTTCATCTCAACACTGAACCTGAACACATTTCA
The DNA here is from genome assembly GCA_028646595.1 of Phalanger gymnotis. Taxonomy (NCBI): domain Eukaryota; kingdom Metazoa; phylum Chordata; class Mammalia; order Diprotodontia; family Phalangeridae; genus Phalanger; species Phalanger gymnotis. The sequence continues at coordinate 103,229,135 of CM053623.1, forward strand.
CATCTCAGACCTACCCCTAACACCTGGAGTGCATAAACAAGTTTGTTTTGATGACTATATTTTAATATAATTGAATTATTTTGTATACATTTAAAAACATTATTCTGAGAAGGGGTCCATAGGCCTGGCAAAGGCTCATGACAGAAAAAGTGTTAAGAACTCTTGTTTTAGCTCCTTTCTGGAGTAAGTCCCAGTGCCTCAACTTTTAGCCTTTCACAACTCAGCCCATCCCACACTATTAACCCACCTGGGTCAATCTTGGCCTGGAGAACCTATTTCCTGCCCTCCCCCACCCCAGGCATTCAGTACCACATCAACTTTCAGGTAAGTTTGTACTTCAAAAATACATGGCCATTTAAAAGATAACCACTCTCTTGCCTGACGAGGTCCCACCCCAACTTTTGTTAAGGGATTCAAAGTCCTTCAAACTCCATACTTTGTGTTTCATCAAATTCACCTCCATCCCCACCTACGGTCTCTCCCCAATGCATAATCGCTGAGTGGAAGGGGGAGGTGCTTTGTCCCAAGTGGCTTGTAACATAGACGTAAGGTAGTAACACCTGAATTCTCTATCCAGCCTGTTTAGGGAATAGCGTGTTCTGGACAAATAAGCTTTCCAAGCAGCTGGAAATTGTGCTGAAATATTTTTAAATTATCTGGTTTTGATCAAAATCTTTAGAAATTGCACTTATCACATAAGCATTTGAGAAGTCTTAAGAAATAGAGACTGCTGAACTTAATTAATTAGTTGGAACAAATGATGGCAAGTTCCAGGAGCAGGGGGATTGTTTCCTCTTTTGTCTTTTTGTCCCCAGAGCCTAGCTTGCACATTACAGGTACTTAATAAATGTTTGTTGAATGCTAAGAGTCCTGCTACCTCTAAAATTCTGAGCCTACTCTGATCTAGGTTATAGCTGCAGCTATAGAAAGCAATGAAAAAGTAGATGTAGATAGTGGGAAGAGAAGACTGAAAGGGTCCTAACCCCAGAAATTACTCTGAAACTTGCTTTCTTAAAAACGTCCCTCATGTCAACTTGCTTTTTGTTCTAGTCATTTATTATAAAAAGTGAATCAAAAGACTCCATGACCTCTAGGGCAGTGAACATGGCTGCCTTTCTGAAAAATTAATTAATGAATTTAAGGCTAAAGCAATCTTCTCCCAAGTGGATTTCTTGCCCTTCTGAAAATCATCTTAACTGTCATTATCAATGTCCTCTGACTTCCCAGCAGCATTCAAAACATGATCTAATATTTTTGCATCATTAACACAATGTATTATGGCAACCTCCTTGTCAGCTTCAACTCATTCTTCTATCTCATTTGCACTATGTTTTTTGATGAAGTATTAAAGAGGAATAACTCTCACTGTTCAAGAAATTGCACTATTAAATTTTTGAGAGACCTTACCTTAAAGCCTACACATTTCATCATGAGAAAATGAACTTCTGCAAGCCTGACGTGAGGCCACAAATTCCTCCAAGCTCTCCTGGATGTCTGACATTTTTTAAAGTTATACATGCATGTGCACTCACGCGCGAGCGTGCACACACACACACACACACACACACACACACACACACTCTCACACCCATACCCACCACCAACATTAACATTTGCATCTTTAAGGTTACAAACTGAAAGGACCATTTGGTATTTGAATGATGAATCAACTTTCTCATGAAATCTTTTTTGAAATAGCGTTTTCTGAACAACACTGTTCCACAAGTGAAATCAATGAGGCAAAACTGTCAGACACAAAGAGGCCAAAAAATTGTCTCATACCATCTCCTCAGAGGGAACTCTATAATTATCCTTCGAGAGAATAGCTTCACTATAGTCAGGTTAGTCAATAGTTCTGAAAGATTGTTTTTATGGTAGATACAAAAGCACAATGTTGCCCATCAGAAAATTCACTGCTTTTGGTTTTTGTTTTGCCATTAGTGTATTTCTTCATACTCTGCAAGGAAGAGATAAATGTGTGACATTGAAGTGTGGGGCTGCTAGGTGACACAGTGGAATTAGGTTACTGGACATAGAATCAGAAAGATCTGAGTTCAAATTGAGACTCAGACCCTAGCTGTGTGACCCTGAGCAAATTATTTAACTTCTGTCTGCCTCAGTTTCTGTATCTATAAAAAAGGGGAAAATAATAGAACTTATTTCCTTTAGCAGTTGTAAGGATAAAAGAATACTTTAAAGCACTTGGCAAACAAAGAGTTATATAAATGCTAGCTATTGTTATTGAAAGCGCTACTATAATGTATTTTGGCCAAATGGGTTGGGTTTTTTTTTTAAGTCTACAGAACATATCATTAAAACAGAAGACATTAGAACATATAAAAAATCTATTATTATTATGCTTAAATATAAAGGTGATTTATTCACCAGCTACTGATAGAATGGAAGTTATCAATCATTACTAAAAATAAATCAATTTCCTTAATATGTAAAAAAAAAATGTTTCAGGGACTAGACCATGTTTGGAAATAAGTTCTCTGGAAAAAAGAGATGGTATGATCTGTTTTTCAAATAACTTCATAAAGAAACCATAAATTAAAAGTCTAAGAAACACTCCTGTTGCATTCTGCTTATCAATTCCTCTCAATGCCTTCACAGTGGTGTGGGGAGACCACAGGACTCTAAGTCAAAAAATCTGAGTTCAAGGCCTAGCAACTTTGTAGAATTTAAGCAATAGCTTTGACCTCTGTTTTTTTCATTTGTAAAAGGAGAATGATTTCCATGAAAGCAGAGTCTATGTATAATTTAAGAGATTGGACTGAACACAGTATGTGTTTAATAAATATTTTTTAAGTGAATGAATGAAACTTAAACTAACCTTATTATGAGGTTCAAAAGAGCTCATCAACAATCAATTAACAAGCATTTATTAAATGCCAGCTATATCAAAGCACTGTGCTTCTTACCTTCTGGGGATACAATAGCCTCGAGGAGCTTATATTTTAAAAGGGGGACAACATATACATAAATTAAAGGTGGGGTTAATTGAGCAAATCAACTGCCATCACCCCAACCCATCTAAAGTAAGTGATAAAATGCTATACCTTAACCAGGTGAAAACACATTTCTATCTGTCATGGGCATTAGACTAAGTTCAGAAGAAGTCTTTGGTCAACAGGAGTGATGTTGTACAGGAGGTATGTGGCTATGCTGGGACACTTGGGTAGGCTGAGGAAATGGAAGTGCCATATGGAGCCTGTATAAAACTAGGGAATTAGTTGAGAACTCGAGGAATTCTAAAAACTGGGAAGAAGATTGCATCTGATGCTAAGTCCCTGAGAAGGAATCGGCTAGCAAGGAGAAGCAGAGTCTCTAACCTTGATTTTAGTAGTAGTCTTCTCTTCCCTTGACCAAAAGAACACCTTATGAATCTCAGAGATTCAGAGGATTTCTCATCTTCCCATTGGCATTCTAGAAGTTCCCTCAGATGAGCTGACAGTAGTGTCTGCATTGAGAGCTAAGAACAGACAGGACACAGATTCATAGCTCTACAAAGGGCCCAGCAGACAAGCAACACCAAATCTAGAAGTGAGGACTCCAGCAAAAGAACTCTCAGAAGCAATGAGTTGCCCCTTTTGCCATGTGTTCCTGAAGGTTGAGCCTACTTTCTCTTGGGAGAGTGTGTCATAGGCTTTTGGGAAATGTTTTATGCCAACTGTTCTTACTAGCACTTACCACAGTAAATTCTCCTTTCGAAGAGCCACCTGTTTGGCTGTCTGACCTACCATCAACTGACAATTATAAGCACATTGATGAGGGCTCATGGCCTACAGCACTAGAAGAGACAGCCAGACACTCAAGAGTCCCTTGGACCTGGAGACATGACTGGTCAGTGCAAGTGGAAGTTGGTATATTAGCATCAGAGCATTGCTGTATATAGGTATATGGAAAGAATAAGCATAACATAAGGGTAACCTCGAGGGGGCGGGGCTGGGGAAACACTAGCAGCTGGGTGGGTTGGAGGAAGCAGAAAAGGTTTCCTATGGAAGGTATCACTTGAGCTGACTCTAGAAAGAAGCCAGGACGTGGATTCAAAGAAGCAAAGGCGAGATAGGAAGACGGTACAGACAGACAGAATAGCCAATACGAAAGCATGGAGACAGGCAATGAGGTGTCCTTTGTGAGAAACAGTAAGAACAGTTTGGTTGGACCATGGAGTACATGAAGAGGAGTAATGTGTAAGACAAGTGGAAAGGTAGGTAGGTTAAAGCACCTTTCCCTAGTCTCTGCCTCCCACTTCAGCCTCCCAGTCCATAAATCTTCAATAAAACAACATATTCTTTCTTTAAATGTACAAAATAAAGGCATATTGCTTTTGGTATGATAGATCGACTGGTCTAATTTTTTTGCATTGCCCCCCTTTAAGTCCCAAAGTGACTGGAACATCAATCAAAGCTAACAGTTAAATAAATGAGTTTGGAGTCTTAGATGTCTCTGTATATGAGGATAGAGTAGTCAGATATTGCATGTAATCATTATGTCTTATTTTGTTTTTTCTTCCTCCAAGGCTGTTTCTTTACTTAAAACACTTTCCCCGTGCATTTAATGGTTCTGAAAACCCTTCTGGATACTGTTTCAGAACCTACATAGTAAGGAGAAGCTATGTTCTCTCTTCTAGAGAAGTTTATAACCCGAAACAAGAGATAAAACAGACTAACCTGAGACAACATAACAACACAGTCACATGATATTTTTCCATATTGCCCAAATCCCTAGTGTTTAAGTTAAACACTTGGAGTAGATTTTAGGCCACTGAGGAAAAATTTAATGCTTTCCTGCTGCAGCTGGAGTCTGAAAGTAATTCTCTTAGGTGCTGAATTGTCAGGACACACTGAGGCACTAAATTGGCTCTCACTGTATATACATTTACAGCAGTCGTATGTGACAAATATTCTCTTAATTGTTTGCTTATTGTCTCCCCCATTAGATAATGAGCTCTTTGAGGGCTGTCTTTTGACTCTTTTTGTATCCCTGGTGCTTAGCACAGTGCCTCGTACATAGTAGGCACCTAAAAAATGTTTATTAACTGACATAAATGAAAGGATAATGGCTTAGCAGGAGGATGGAGGAACTGGGGATGTTTTTGTAGTGGTGTGGATAGAGTCTACCCTCCATCTATTATTTCTGCAGCATTTCTAACTGCATGAGATGAGAGATTCTGAAGCTTTGGAGAGCCAAATGCAGAAAATATTGACATACAACTAATTCCTGAGATAATTTTTATGCTATAGGTGACTTTGCTCTAAATCTGATAAATAAAAGACGTTTAAAGTTCCAGATACACTGGTTTTCATTTTGTCTGGGGTATGCATTTGACTACCAGCCTCTCTATCAGTTTTTGTTTTAATATGTATTTAGTCTGTCATCTAATTTATAAGCCATTTGAGGGAAAACCTGATTTACTTTCTAGAATAAAATACTCATTCCATCCATCCCTAAGTCTTCAGACAAGAAACTCTATATATTCACCCTTGGTTGTTTTTACTGCCACCAACTAAGAATTTATTGGGGATGGGGAGTGGGGAGAGGGAACCTTTTTTTTAGTCTATGGTTTCATGGTTTCATTCTCTTCCATCACTTCTGTTTTTCCTATTATTTCAACAATATACTCAGTCATCTATGTAGAATACACAGAACAACTTTACTACAGCAGGAGACTCTGAAAACATTTATGAATTCTACAGAAAAAATTACAGGTACTTGGCGTACTTAAGAATCAATCTATTTTCTTCCCAGTTCATCTCTTGCCTAACTCTAAATAAGTCTGATTATTTTCCTAATTCCATTCTTTTTTAAGTCCTAACTAGGTTAAGTCCTACTCTAGCTCCCCTAGATACAAGGACCACAGGTTTCATTTTGATGGAAGGGAAGAGAAAAGGAGGGAGAGGGGAAGGGAAGGGAGGATGTGTCTATGGGAACCAGATAAAAAACGAAAAATTCAGATAATCAATTTATCTACAAATGGAAGCAACTGGTCAAACTGATTTTTAAACTGGCTTGATGTCAACAGTGTTATTCAGCCTTGCTGGATCTCCTGGTACATCCCCATCAGATCCTTTAAAGCAAGAAAGAATAAGTGTGGTTGCCTTTCTCCAACCAAAGCTTAATTATAAGCTGAAAAGGTGGGATGAGAGGCAGGGGATTTTCTGGGCCTCTCTTTCCCTGTTTTCTATGATACCTATGTGAGTGTGAAATAGGAACAGGTATTAAGAAGCATTGCCGGAGGTAGAGCCAAGATGGCAGACGGAAAGCAGGGATTTGCCTAGGGCTCTCCCCCAGGACCCTCCAAACACCGATAAAAAATGGCTCTGAACAAATTCTAGAATTGCAGAACCCACGGAATAGCAGAGGGAAGCAGGGCTCCAACCCAGGACAGCCTGGATGGTCTTTGGCTAAGGTCTACTGCACTGTGCTGCGAGTAGAACAGAGTAGAGACCAGGGTGGGCTGTGGCCAGACCAACCAGACTGAGAGCTGGGAGGAACAGGCCCTAGCGCCCTGATTCAGTGAGCTGTGGCAGTTACCAGACTTCTTAACCCACAAACACCAAAGAGAACAGAGAAGGATTGTGGGAAAAGCTGAGGGGACAGACTGAAAGGAGTTCGTGGTTCAGCCACCACCCTAGGTGGCTGGGAACATGGCCAGGCAGCAAAAACAGACTCAGATTCAGCCTCAGACTTTGGAATCTTTCTTTGGTGACAAAGAAGACCAAAACATATAGCCAGAAGAAGTCAACAAAGTCAAAGAGCCTATATCAAAAGCCTCCAAGAAAAA
>CM053623.1:103236424-103273782 GCA_028646595.1 Phalanger gymnotis
GTGGGGAGCTCACGCCAGTTACTGCTTTCCAGTCGCCATCTTGGCTCCGCCCCCTCAAAGTAAGATTGTTAACCCCTTAACATTGCTTTTCTTAGTAAATCAGATCAAAAGAACCTGGGCTTGCAGTGTTCTGTGTGCTGGTTGTTGTTGGTTTTACACAACCACAGTAGCTGCTAGCCAAACTGTTGAAACATCTGCTCAAGCATACACATATATATGTGTGTGTGTATATATATATGTATGTATGTGTGTATATGTATATATACACATACATACATAAACATGCAGGGTGTCCATAAAGTCCCTGTGCAATTTAAAATAGTTGTAATTTTGTAACTATATATGATGGAAAGAATCTGTAACAAGGATTAGAAAGCTTGATGTATCTAGTTTATTTTTATCTTTAGAAAATTTTGTTTATTTTTAGAAATTCAACTTAAAAATTACTTATTTTTCAGGATTACTATTGACATATGGTTTTTTACTAGAAGAGAAAGTAAACCGTGTTCTTTGTTTGGCTGAACTAAAATCTACCACCCCTGTCCAAAAAAGGTTTAGAATCCAGTATAAGAAAGAAACACCACACAGGAGTTCCATATCCAAGTGGATGAAAACATGTGATGTGATTGCTGGCATTACTGAAAATGAGCTTAAAAATGTTTTCCATGAACTGCAGAATCGTATTACCCTTTGTATTACTAATGATGGTGGACATGTTGAAAATTAACAAGAACAACAAAAAAATTAAGTGTTTCTTCTTTCTTTTGCTTTTAACAGATTCTTTCTATCACATATAGTTACAAAGTTGCAACTATTTTAAATTGCAAGGACTTTATGGATACCCTGTATATGTGTGTATATAAGTCTTTGAGTAAAATTAAATAAGGTAACATATAAGCATACTTATACAAATATTATTAATAATGTTACCTTCTTTCAGGAGTTTTACAACAGCAAACTAGGTAAATTAAATGATATAGTGTAGACTCAGAAACAGAAATAACTTCATTTTCTAACCCCTTCTTAAAGTCCATTATTTCACTGAAGTCTTGAAATCCCCTTCTATTTTCCCTATCTTGCCTCTGTACAAAATGCCTAGGAAACTCAGACCTCTGAGACACCTAATCATCTGACGTAATTATTATTTGAACTTCCTTGTCCAATTTAAATGATTTGTTCTATGAAGCAAAAATGTTCCCTAAATGCTCTGTCTGACCTAAGTGGTTCACTCTATACAGCAGTAGCAACCACTGTACTTGTTCTGCTATTGAATAAAACCATGATGAAATAAAAGATGAAGAAGAAAAAGCCACGGGAAAAAGTTCACTGATTGACAAAGATAGCACTCTGCTACCTAGATATCACTAGGAAATGGAAGACTTTAGGCTCTTATACTCTTCTTAAATTAAAAAGAAATAAAATTGATTTTGAATCTCTGGATTCTTATTTCTTTCTTTGTGTGACCTCTGAGTCATAGGGGGAAAAAATGATTGTGGGAAGTTGTCAGATGTAGCAGTTTCAAATAACCCTTGCAATCAGTGAGAAAAGACGTTTTTCAAGGGTTCTGTAACCCAAGCAATGACCAAACATGAAAATCCTTCATTTTAGCAAGTCTGATCTTCGGAACCAAATCATGTCTATCAAGCACCTTTAGGGAGTTGAGTAGCTTTGAGGCAAACTGCTAGATTCCCCAAATGGTATAATGTTTCTCAGTATTCCCATGAGAGAGGGTATTAGAGATACCTAGCAACAGAGTTGCAGAGGAAATAAACAATGTCTCGAGCATCTTTCTGTCTGGGTAATGAGATAAGATACTGGAACTCTTGGGTCTCTGGATTTTCAGACTGCCTCCTTTCCACTTTGCTAAAAGAGCCTTTACAAGCTTTTCAGGTGATTGTTCACACAGTTCTTGCAACTTGTCAAAGATGGTTAATAAAGTCTGTAGTATTTTCTCAAATGTTAACATCCCATTACTTGGTCTGTTTCAAATACAAAAGAAGAACAAATTTAAGATACTTGGGGTTTTAAAAAAAAGTCATTTGTCAATATAAAATTATAAATTATAACATGTCTATAGAATCATTAATTTTTTTTTAAAAGTCATTTGGGAAAAAAGGGAAGAAAAAGAAAAAAAAGAAAAAAGAGAAAACTTTTACATTTGGAGCCCTTTGAAATGTTGGCCATTATTTATTTACTTATTTTATATTTTATTTTTCCCCTAACTACATGTAAAAACAATTTTAACATCCTTTAAAAATTTTTTTCAGTTCCAAATTATTTCCCTTCTCTCTTCCCTCCCTGCCCCCCATCACTGAGAAGGCAAGCAATTCAATATAGATTATATATGTGCAGTCAGGCAAAACATATGTCCATGTTAATCATGTTATGAAAGAAAACAGATAAAAAAACAACAATAAAAAAATAAAGTAAATAAAAAATATTCTTTGATCTGCATCTAGATTCTATCAGTTCCTTCTCTGGAGATGTACAGCATTTTTCATCATAAGAGTATCAGAATTGTCTTGGATCATTGTATTGCTCAGAAGAGCTATGTCATTCACAGTTTATCATCATACAATATTGCTGTTACTGTATACATGTTCTTGTGGTTCTTCTCATTTCACTTTATATCAGTTCATGTAACTCCAGGTTTTTTCTGAGAGCATCCTGCTTGTCATTTCTTTTTTTTTTAATTTTTTTTTTGAGGTGGGAAGGCAGGGCAATTGGAGTTAAGTGACTTAAGGTCACACAGCTAAGTGTGTCAAGTGTCTGAGCCCGAATTTGAACTCAGGTCCTCCTGACTCCAAGGTTGGTGCTCTACTCACTGCGCCACCTAGCTGCCCCATGCTTGTCATTTCTTATAGTACAATAGTATTCCATCAAAATCATATACAACAACTAGTTCAACCATTCCCCAGTTGATGGGCATTCCCTCAGTTTCCAGTTCTTTGCCACCACTAAAAGAGCTGCCATAAATATATTTGTAGATTGAGGTCCTTTTCCTTTTTGTTTTTTATCTCTTTGAGATACAGTCATTTGTCACCATGGTAACTTTCTATAGTCAAGATCTTTTTCTGCTTCTTGCTCGTTTTTCCAGCCTATTTCTTGACTTTTAACTCTATGCTAAAGTGGGGTTCTGCTGCCAGAGTGGAAGGAGACCTGTCCCAAGCTTCAGGTTTCTTGTGCTGCTGTTTTCAGAGATAATTTTGGGGACCTTTAAGTTTTTGGTTCTTCTAAGAGGATATGATCTAAGGAGACATATGTTTTCTACTCTCCTGGCCTATGATCTCTTCTGTGAGCATTCTTGGAACTGTGACCAGGGTCCCTGCTCCCCTACCACTGCAACGTCTTCTGTGCTAGTGCTCCTCCTTACCCTGGAACTGAAACCCATTACTGCAACCCAGAACCAACTATGGGCTATGCAACAGAGTCCTTACCCCAGTGCCAGCACAGGGACCACTGTAAATCTGTTGTCTGACCCTCTTACTGTCTGTAGGCTGAGAGGTGCATAAAACCACCACTGTTGCCATTGATTCAGTTGCCCCCAAGGTTTGCTGCTGGTTTTCTGGGGCTCAGCCTACACTGGACTGCACTCCACTCTTACCTTGGTGCAACAGATCTTTCTTGTCAATTGTCTAAGTTGTCTTGGGGAGGAAAATTGTTTCACCCCATCTTCTATGGGTTCTATGGCTCCAGAATTTGTTTTGAGGCATTACTTAAAGGTGACTGGAAGGGTTTTGGGGAGAGCCCAGGCAAATGTCTTCCTTTTCTCCACTATCTTGGCTCTGCCCCCTGTTGACCATTATTTACAATATCTGAACATTATAAAATAAAATCATTGGGTCATAGATTAAGAGCTATGAGGGATCTCAGAAGACATTCTAGTCTGATCCTTTCATTTTACAGATGAGAAAACTGAAGCCCAGAAAGAAGTGATTTGACTAAGGTCATAGAAGTAGCAACTGGCACAATGAAAATCCAACATTCATCCTGTTTCGCCACAAGAAAGTGATTTTACCCAAGGTCACCCAGCTGGTTTAGTGACAGAGAGCTATTATGATTGTTAAGGACTGGGCTATCAATTGGGCTAGAGTTTCTAAGATACTTATTAACCCAAGTATGACTTATTTAAACTCTAAAGATATCGATACGATTTTAGAAATAAATAAGAACTCTTCCATAACTAAAAATATTTATTACAGGAGAAAATTAACATTTAGAAAACTACTTCAGTATAGCTATGTGCAAGATGAGCCTCAGAAAAAACTTATTTCTATCCAAAAATTAAAAACTACTTTGGATACACTCACTAATTATTTTTTAGGCACAAAAATTATATGGAAAAAGAAAAATATTAACCACAGAAATTATATAGTACAGTATTGCCCCATTTTTTGAAGCTCAGACTTTTAAAAACTGTACATCCTTATAGAGGATGCTCAGCACAGAGCCCAAATGCAAGAGGAATTTCTTGTAGACTGTGAGGGCTACCAGATGCTCTTGTTTGAAGATGACATAGTGCTGACTGCAGACCTTCTTGTATGAGTCTGATAATCACTCAAAAGAATTTGGCCTCTTTGCCTAGAAGAACCAAGTGAATGAAAAAAGGCTATTATTCGATCTATGCTGTACAGTTGGCTAGAAAGTACATAGAGCTGTTCTATATATCTTGGACAATGCACATGGATAATGTGCTGGGTCCATAATTGAATAGAAAGAGGAGAGGAGCTAGATGATCACTGGGAAACTGCATAGTGCTTTTAAAAAAAACCAAATTTCTCCCCTGAAACAAAAAACAACTTTCCATCAGTGAAGAGGAATGCTACAGGTTCAAAAATTAAAGTTGTAATGAATTTCAGACTATCCAAAGGGTACTGTATAGGTGTATGATGACCATGAACAGACTGCTGCATATTATCAAAAAATAATTGAGCAGGTTAATTGGACTTCTGGGAGCCAAGATGGTGGAGTAAGCAGTAATTCGCCACAAGTCTCCCATATTCATCTCCAAACAACCATCAGATAGTGCCCCAAAGCAAATCCTAGAACAGTAGAACCAGCAAAGACAGGGTAAAACAAACTTTGAGCCCAAGAAACTTGGAAGATCAGCAGAGAAGTTCTGTCTCACTTGGGTGAAAGGGGAGCACAGTCTAGGACAGGAATTGTCCCAGAAAGCCAGCAGCAAGTCCCACCTTGGCATACCAGTGGTAGGTTCTGAGCCCCAGTGAGGTGGAGAAGGCAAATGACAACACCAGAACTCCCCACTTGCCTCAGCATAGCCAGAGAACTACCACATGCTTCAGCATAGCCCCAGGCAAAGAGGCAAACTCCAGCAACCAGACCTCCATGTGCTTCAGTGTAGCCCTGAGCAAACACATAAACCATCCCTATAGGTGCGTAAGCAAACAGGCAGCTACTGGCAGCCAGACTGCCACATACTTCTGTGTAGCCCTGGGGAAACACAGAAACACCCCACTGGCCTCAGCACATGCCAAACACCACTAACAGGACCCTAGCTCAGTACCAGATAAGATTCCAGAACCCTATGGCCTCCAGCAGTGCCAGCCAGAACCCAGTCCACCCCCTCAGCATAGCACCAGACACCAGGGTACCCCATGGGCCTCAGGGCAACATTGGTGCAGCACCAAATGAAAAGAGCCTGCAGCCCCTGGCACAAGAAGCCTGAGATACTGCATCTTCCACCCTGGGAGCAGAGCTCAAATTTAAAAGAAAGGAAAAAGACCAAAAGAGATGAACAAAAAAACAACAACAAAAAAAAGAATCTAACCATAGAAAGTTATTATGGTGACAAGAAGATCAAGACACAAACTCAGAAGATGATAACAATGTCAAAACACCTATGAGTAAAACCCCAAAGAAAAACAGAAAGTGGTCTCAAGGCCTGAAAGAACTCATGGAAGAACTCAAAAAAGAACTTTAAAATCACATAAGAGAGATAGAAGAAAAAACAGGAAAAGAAATGAGAATGACACAAGAGAATTAGGAAGAAAAAAAGAGTCAACAGCTTGGAAAAAGAAAACAACTACTTAAAAAGTAGGATTGGCCAAATGGAAAAGGAGATACAAAAATCCACTGAAGAAAACAACTCCTTAATGAGTACAATTGGCCAAATAGAAAAGGAAGTACAAAAGCTAATTGAGGAAAACAACACCTTAAAAGACAGAATTGGGCTAGTAGAAGCCAATGACTCTAGAAGACATCAAGAATCAATCAAACAATTAAAAAGAATGAAAAAAAATGGATGAAAATGTAAAATACCTCATAGAAAAAACAACTGACCTAGAAAATAGATCTAGGAGGGACAATATCAGATTCACTGCACTACCTGAAAGCCACAATCAAAAGGAGGACCTGGATAGCATCTTTCGAGAAATTATTGAGGAAAATTGCCCTGATGTCCTGCAACCAGAGGGCAAAATAGGCATTGAAAGAATACACCCATCACCTCAGGAAAGAGATCCCAAAATAAAAAGCCCAGGGAACATTATAGCCAAATGCCAAATTTCAGAGTTATCAGGTCAAGGAAAAAATACTACAAGTGGCCAGGAATAAAAATAGTACATGTGGCCAGAAAGAAATAATCCAAATATCAGGGAGCCACAATTAGTATTAAACCAGACTTGGCAGCTGCAACATTAAAGAATCAGAGGTTATGGAACATGATATTCCAGAAGGCAAAGGAGCTAGGACTACAACCAAGAATTAAAAGAAAAAAATTAAGCATAATACATCAAGGGAAAAAATGGTCATTCAATGAAATTGGATTTCAAGTTCTCATAAGGAAAAGACCAGAATTAAATGAAAAATTTAATCTTTAATATTAAGACACAAGAGAAGCATAAATAGGTAAAAAGGGAAAAGAAAACGTAATGGATTCAATAGAGCTAAACTGTTTACATCCCTACATGGGAAGATGCTACTTGTAATTCTTAAAAATTGTATCATTAATAGTAAAGCTAGAAGGAATATACATTGACAGAAGGTATAGGTACAAGGTGAATTTGAGGGAATGACAGAATAAAAAAAAATAAAGGATGAGAAAGAGGAGTACACTGGGTGCAGAAGGAAGAGAGAGGTAGAACGGGGTAAATTATTTTACATGAAGAGGCACTAAAGACATTACAATGGAGAGGAAGATGGGAGGGTAGATGATGGGCATCACTTGAACCTTACTCTCCTTAGTATTGGTTCAAAAAAGGAATAAGATACATAATTAGTTGAATATATAAATCTATTTTACCAAACAAGGAAGTAGGAGGGGAAGAGATTACATAAATGTTGGAAGGGACTGACAGAAGGGAGGGCAGATCAGAGAAGGTGGTAGACAAAAGCAAAACACTACTGAGGAAGAAAAGGGTGAAAGGAGAGAGAAGACAAACAGGAGGAAGAATAGGAATGGCAGGGACATACACAGGTAGTAATCATAACTGTGAATGTGAATGGGATGAACTCTCCCATAAAACAGAAGTATATAACAGAGTGGATCGAAAACAAGAATCCTACAATATGTTGTTTACAAGAAACACACTTGAAGCAGAGAGACACACACAGAGTAAAGGTAAGGGACTGGAGCAGAATCTATTATGATTCAGTTGAAGTAAAAAAAGCAGGGATAGCAATCCTGATCTCAGACAAAGTAAAAGCAAAAGCTGACCTAATTAAAAGAGATAAAGATGGAAGCTACATCTTGCTAAAGGGCACCATAGGCAATAAAGCAATATTGAAACTAAACATATATGCACCAAGTGGCATAGCATCCAAATTCTTAAAGAAGTTAAATTAGTTACAGGAAGTAATAGAGAGCAAAACTATATTAGTGGAGAACTTCAACTGTCTCCTCTTAGAACTCAATACATCCAACCAAAAAAAATAAATAAGAAACTAAGAAGGTAAACAGAATACTAGAAAAGTTAGATATGACAGACCTTTGTAGAAAACAGCAAAGAGTATATTTTTCCTCAGCAGCATATGGCACTTACACAAAAACTGACCATGTAATAAGACATAAAAACCTCTCAAATGTAAAAAGGCAGAAATATTAAATGTATTCTTTTTGGATCATAATGCAATAAAAATTACATGAAACAAAGGGCAGGGGAAAGATAGGTTAAAAATTAATTGGAGACTAAATAATCTAAAAATTAAGTGGGTCAAAGAATAAATCACAGAAACAATCAATAATTTCATTAAAGTAAATGACAAGACAGTAGACCAAAATTTATGCGATGCAGCCAAAGCAGTACTTGGGAGAAAATTTATTTCTCTAAATTCTTACATCAATAAAATGTAAAAGGAACAGATCAATGAATTGGGCATGCAACTAAAAAAAACTAGAAAAAGAACAAATTAAAAATCCCCAATTAAACACCAAATTGGAAATTCTGAAAATCAAAGGTGAGATTAATAAGACTGAAAGAAAAAAAATATTGAGCTAATAAATAAATCTAGGAGCTGGTTTTATGGGGAAAAAACCCCCAGTAAGGTAGATAAGCCATTGGTTAATTGGATTAAAAAAAAAAAGAAAGAAGAAAACCAAATATCCAGTTTCGAAAATGAAAAGGATGAAATCACCACCAAGGAAGAAGAAATTTAAGTAATCATTAGGAAATATTTTGCCCAATTAGATGGCAATAAATCCGACAATCTGAGCAAAATTGATGAATATTTATGAAAATATAAATTAACAGATCAGGAAATAGAATGCCTTAAAAAAAAGCCATCTTAGAAAAAGAAATTGAACAACCTATTAATGAACTCCCTAGGAAAAAAACCCCAGGGCCAGATGGGTTCACAAATGAATTCTACCAAACATTTAAAGAACAATTAATTCTAATACTATATAAACTATTTGGGAAAAAATAGGCAAAGGAATCCTACCAAACTCCTTTTATGATACAAATATAGTCCTGATACCTAAATCAGGAAGAGTTAGAAAAGAGAAAGAAAATTATAGACCAATTTCCCTAATAATATTGATGCAAAAATTTTGAACAAAACACTATCAAGGCGATTACAGCAATACATCACAAGGATTATATACTATGATCAGGTGAGAATTATACCAAGAATGCAGGGCTGGTTCAATATTAGAAAGACTATCAATATAATTGACCATATCAATAACAAAATAAAAAAAACATATGATTATCTCAACAGATGCAGAAAAAGCTTTTGACAAAATATAGTACCCACTCCTATTAAAAACACTAGAAAGCACAGGGATAAATTGAGTTTTCCTTAAAATGATAAGCAATATCTCTCTAAAACCATCATTATCTGTAATAGGGATAAGCCTTCCCAATAAAATCAGGGATGAAACAAGGATGCCCATTATCATCACTATTATTCAATATTATATCAGAAATGTTAGCACTAGGGGTAAGAGAAGAAAAAGAAATTGAAGGAATTAGAATAGGAAATGAGGAAACAAAACTATTACTCTTTGCAGATGATATGGTAGTATACTTAGAGAACCCTAGAGAATCAACTAAAAAACTACTTGAAATAATTAATAACTTCAAAAAAGTTTCAGGATATAAGATATACCCACATAAATCATCAGTATTTTTTATATGACCAACGAAGCCCAGCAGCAAGAGATAGAAAGAGAAATTCCATTTAAAATAACTGTAGATAAATAAAATACTTGGGAGTCTACTTGCCAAGACAAACCCACAATTGCAAAACACTTTTCATACAAAATAAGATCTAAACAATTGGAAAAATATCAATTGCTCATGGGTAGGCTGAGCCAATATAGTAAAAATGACAATTCTGCCTAAACTAATTTACTCATTCAGTGTCATACCAATCAAACTACCAAAAAAAGTGTTTGATAGAGCTAGAAAAAAAAATAACAGCAAAATTTATCTGGAAGAACAAAAGGTCAAGAATATCAAGGGAATTAATTAAAAAAAATACAAAAGAAGGAGGCCTAGCAATACCCAATCTCAAACTATATTATAAAGCAATAATCATCAAAAGTATCTGGTACTGGTTATGAAATAGAGTGGTGGATCAGTGGAACAGATAAGGTACACAGAAGTCAATATTTTTGCACATGTAGTCAATGACCATGTGTAATGACAAGCAAAGTGAGACTTTTTGTTTTGCTCTTTTTTCTTTTGGCGTTCTAGTTCTTCTCAGCACTAAGGTAATCAAGTGCCTTTGATTGAGACTTGCCTTTGTTTGAATCAAGAGTCTTTGATGACCTGCTTAAGTCACAAGAAAGCCTAAGTCACATGAGTTTGAGTCACATGGTTGTGATGTCCTCTGTGGGGTGACCCTGAAGAAGTGTGTATATATATATACTCTGAACTTAGCATTTTGCTTTGGGGGGGACTCACTCACTGGAACAGTGTCCTGTGATTTGACTAGATGAGACTCTGGGTAGCCATTCAGGAGCCCCCTGGCTTTGAAAACCCAGATGTTGGTGCTTCTCTCTCTCTGGTAACTATGTATGCATTGCTATGGACAGACAGAAGCCCTGTTGCTGATTTGTGTTATTTGCTCTGTTTATATAATTTCTGCTTGTAATTTCTGTTTGTGTTTTCTCTGAAGTTCAGGGTGTTGACTTTTCCCCTGAACTAAGTAAATGATATATTTATGTTTAATTAAAGTGAAATTGTAAACCCCTTGAAGTTGCTTTCCTTAGAAAAGCAGATCAAAGAACCTATGTTAGCAGACCTCCTATATGTTGGTGTTGTTGGTCTTACACCTCCACAGCAGCTGCTAGCAGCATTGTTGTTCCACCATTGCAACCTAGTACTTGATAAACCCAAAGACCCCAGCTTTTGGGATAAGAGCTCACTATTTGACAAAAACTGCTGGAAAAACTGGTAAACAACAGGTTACAAACTAGGTATAGACCAGCATCTCACACTATATACCAAGATAAGGTCAAAATGTGTGCATGATTTAGACATAAAGGGTGACACCTTAAGCAAATTAAAAGAGCAAGAAATGGTCTATTTGTCAGATCTATGGGAAGGGAAGAATTCATGACCAAACAAGAGATAGAGAGCATTACAAAATGTAAAATAAATAATTTTAATTATATTATATTAAAAAGCTTTTATACAAACAAAATCAATGCAACCAAGATTAGAAGGAAAGCAGAAAGCTAAGAAACAATCTTTACAGCACGTGTCTCTGATAAAGGCTTCATTTCTCAAATATATAGAGAACTGAATCAAATTTATAAGAATACAATCCATTTCCCAAACGATAAACGGTCAAAGGATATGAACAGGCAGTTTTCAGATGAAAAAAATAAAAGCTATCTATAGGCATATGAAAAAATGCTCTAAATCACTTTTGATTAGAGAAATACAAATTAAAACAACTCTGAGGTACTACCTCACAATTAATAGGTTGGTTAACATTACTAAAAAAGGAAAATGATAAATGTTAAGAGAGGATGTGGGAAAATTGGGACACTAATGCACTTTCGGTGGTGTTATGAACTGTTCCAACCATTCTAGAGAGCAATTTGGAACCATACCCAAAGGGCAACTAAATTGTGCATACCTTTTGATCCAGGAATACCAGTACCAGGTCTGTATCCCAAAGAGATCATAAAAAAGAGGAAAGGATATACATGTGCAAAAATATGTATAGCAGCCCTTTTTGTGGTGGCAAAATATTGGAAATTGAGGGGATGCTCATCAATTGGGGAATGGCTGAACAAGCTGTGGTATGTGAATGGAATGAAATACTACTGTGCAATAAGAAATGATGAACAGGCATATTTCAGAAAAAACTGGAAAGACTTGTAGGAACTGATGCAAAGTGAAATGGGCAGAACTAGAAAAACATTGTGCACAGTATCAGACAACACTGTGTGAGGCTCAACTACAAATGACTCAGCTCTTCTCAGCAACACAATGATCCAAGACAAGTACAAAGGACTCACGAAGGAAAATGCTATCCACATCCAGATAAAGAGCTGATGGACTCTGAACACAGATCAAAGCATGTTTTTTTTTTACTTTATTTTTTTCATGGTTTTTTTCCACCTTTGATCTTCTTTTCTTCTTTCAAAATGGTGACTAATATGGAATTTTTTTTTACATGATAGCACATATATAACGTATATCAAAGTGCCTACCATTTTTGCAAGGAGGAAGTGTGGAAGGGAGGGAGAAAAATTTGAAACTCAAAGTCTTGTAAAAATCAATGCTAAAAATTGTCTTGACATGTAATTGGGGAAAAAATAAAATATTGTCAAAAACTAATTGAGCAGAAATGTCTTGAAGGACACCTATAAGGGAAGCATTTGATAGGAGAGATATACCAGTCACATACTAAAAACAAGGCATAGCCAATAGAGAACCTGCATGTTCCATTGGGATCCACACAATACCAAGAGTTCTAGAGGAAGGCCCCCCACACATTGGGTGGAGAGCCCCATGGAAGATTTTCAGAAGTACATAGACAAGACTATACAGGATGAGAAGTCATGGATGGGGTATGGTTTGTACCATCTGAGGGAGCACTAACATAAGTAAGATCATAAATTCATTAAATTATGAATGTATCAAAGCTGATTATTTTTATTGGGTTTTTTTTCCTTGAAATGAATTTGCTGTTGCAAGATGAAAGCATGATAAAGAAGGGACAGGGAATGGATCAGTGAGGAGCTAAGGCTAAGGGGCGTGACACAGAAGTACATAAATAAGCATGGATTAGCATCAGCTAGGTGAAATTGTAGGAATGGCATTAAGATGGCCAAAGAGATTGCTATTCTTTCAGCAGTCATAGAAAAAAAAGTAATTTTTTTTAAAAGTCCCTTGATCGCAGGGAACCAGGGGCCTTTGGATTAGCCTCATGTCACCTAGATTAATCCACCTCTAATAACTGTCCCATCTGAAGACATTCATCTTCCAAACACTATTTCTGCCCTCTGAATCAATCTGGCCTCTCCCCAGTTTGGCCATTTACAATGAGCCTAGATCTTACTAACTCATCTTTTCCCAGAGTGGCTTTGTTTACTGGGCCCTTCTTTAGTGTAACCTACCCAGCTGCCTCCTCTACCTAACAGCAAGAAGCCTACCTTGTGCTTAATGGATTGGCCTTTCTTTAGTCCTCATCCTTCCTTTTTGACTCTTCTGCTGCTTGTGACGCTGTTGATCATTCTCTGCTGCCATCACCAATGCTCCTTGTACTCTCTCTAGCTTGAGCTTTTATGACACTGTGTTCTTCTCCTACCTGTCTGATTGTTCTTTTCCAGTTTCCTTTTCCCATAGATGCCTTAAACCCAATATATCAAAAAACAGAAGTCACTGTATTCCTTGTTAAATCCACCTCTTTCCCTAATGTCTGTATTTCTATCAAAGGCACCACCATTTTCCCAGTCATGAAGTTTACAACCTCAGTGTCATCTTTGACTCTTCCTTCTCCCAGACTCAATCAGTTACAGATCATACTGAATGTATCTCTACATCTCTTGACTCAGTCCCCTTCTCTCCACTCACATGACCACACCTGTAGTTCAGGGCTTCATCACCTGTCATTTGGATTATTACAATTTGCTCCTGCTTGGTCTCCCTGCCTCCAATCTCTCTACTCTCTGATCTATCTTCCACACAGCTACCAAACTGATACTCCTAAAGTAGTGAGTCACTCTGACCTTGTCAACCTCTGCTCAAGAAGCTTCACTGGCTCCCTATTGCTTCTAGGATAAAATACAAACTCCTCTGGTATTTAAAGCTTTCACAGTCTACTTTTCCAATCTGTGCTTCCAGTATGATTGTATACTCCTCCCCAGATACCCTTTCTATTTCAGCCAAACTGGACTATGTGATGTTCACATTCCTTTTCCCACCTCCCTGCCTTTTTACACATGCTTGTCCTCCATTCCTAGAATGTTCTCCCATCTTACCTCAGCTTCTTAAAATCTTTGGTTTTTCAACTCCAAAAGACTCTTGATGGAAAATGCTGTCCATATCCTGAGAAAGAAATATGGAGTCTGAATGCAGATCAAAGAACACTATTTCCTCTCTTTTTTTTGTTTTGTTTTTTCTTTCTCATGGTTCCTCCCATTCGTTCTAATTCTTCTATACAACATGACTAATGTAAAAATATGTTTAGTAAGAAAGTATATGTAGAGCCTATATCAGATTGCACGCTGTCTTGGGGAGCACGGAGGGAAGGGAGGTGGAGGAAATTTAAAATTTATGGATGTGAATGTTGAAAACTAAAATTAATTCATTAAAAAAACCCAAAATAAAATCCGTGGCTTTTGTCAAAGCACAGCTCACATGCCCCTTCCTATAAGAGGACTTTCCTGATCCCACCTCTCCCAGTTGTTAGTGCTATCCCAACAATATTATATATACGTATGTATATTGGGCAGCTAGGTGATGCAGTGGATAGAGTGCTGGGCCTGGAGTCAGGAAGACTCATCTTCCTGAGTTCAAATCTATCCTCAGACACTTGCTAGCTGTGTGACCCTAGGCAAGTCACTTAAACCTATTTACCTCAGTTTCCTCATTTGTAAAATGAGCTGGAAAAGGAAATGGCAAAACACTGTAGTATCTCTGCCAATAAAACTGAAACGGGGTCATGAAGAGTCAGATATGACTGAAAAACAACTGAACAAAACATATTAGCTATGGATGGACCTATCTATCTTTCTATCTACACATAGGTGTACACACACATACACACATATGCAAATTTTATTTTAATTAACAAGAATCCGTTTTCTCTCCTACCCACCTCCCTGTCCACATTTCTCCCTGACAAAGGGTACTGCGGGAGAGAACAAAAGCTTTGTAACAAATGTGCATGGTCAAACAAAACAATTCCCACCATTGTCCATATTAAAAAATGTATAGGTCTCCTTCTACACCCTAAGTCAATCACCTCTCTCTTAAGAGGTGGGTAGCATGCTTCATCCTCAAAACTCTGGAATCATTGTTAGTCACTAAAGTTCTTAAATCTTTCAAATCTTTCTCCCTTCTTACCTTCTTACCCTTTTTTGTTTCCAAAGTTTGTTTTTAAAATGTGGTTTTGTTAATCCTTCTCCTGGTTCTCGTTTTACTCTGAATCAGTTCATAAAGTCTTCCAAGATATTCATTAAGTCCCAACTTTGAGTGAGGTAACACCCATTCAGTACTGAATGGGTGTTACCTCACTCAAAGTGAGAACATGAAAAGACCTTAGCCTGAAAAGGGGTCTCACAATGCTTCCTGGGACATCTCCAGTAGTTCTGGTGAATATCAGGTCATAGGACCTAGATGGCTCTGGAAGAGAAAGTGAGGCTGGTGACTTTGCACAGCCCTCCCTCACTCAAATCAAAGTGAACTGCAAGTCATGTCATCATTTTCCTGATGTCATGGTCCTTTTCAACAATGAAGGACAAACACAACAGCAACAACAACAAGATAAGCATATAGTATCAGGATGTGTATTCCTCTTTAAAGTGCTTAGACCATTAGATGAGTAGATTATAAAATAAATACAATGATTGATGAACATTTTGAAAGTTTTGTACCCAAAGAAAAGAGCATCTAACATCACCATTAGAAAGATCTCTATATCACATGCCATAAAGCAGCTCTTTTATATTTGGATCCTTACATCATTTTCAGAAAATGAAAATAACT
Source organism: Phalanger gymnotis (assembly GCA_028646595.1). Taxonomy (NCBI): domain Eukaryota; kingdom Metazoa; phylum Chordata; class Mammalia; order Diprotodontia; family Phalangeridae; genus Phalanger; species Phalanger gymnotis. The sequence continues at coordinate 103,252,057 of CM053623.1, forward strand.
GAAATAAAATTATCATCTTGAAATATTCTCTACACTTTGCATTTTTAAAAAAATGTACAGTTTGCAGGCAAAGATACTTTATCGAGGGTGTCTTCTTCCCACTCAAAGTCAGACTAATAGTATATTGCCTTCAGTTCAAGTACATACCTTTAAAAAGATACTTCTGTAGGGAGAACAGAAAACGTGAGCTTTCCATGTTGAAAGGTATGGCTTTTCAATTAGTGTTCAATGAACATTTAAATAGTCTAGCTTGGCTGAACCTGCTCCAGCTTCTATTGTCTTCCTCCCTCCATTCAACAACAAAAAAATCATCTTGTATGTTTATACATATATGTATGTATTTGTCTCCTCTGAAAAATGCAAATTCTTAAAGATAGGGACTGTTCCCTTGTACCTTCATATTCCCAGTACCTAGCATAATGCCTGGCACATATTAGGTACTTAATAAAGGCTTGTTAGTTGATTGATTGGTAAAGGAAGCATAAGCACTGCAAAAACAATTGAATAATTGAAATGTAATTTTGCTGCATAATTTTGTAGTTTGAAAAGGAGTGCTACTGAGGCTTAGAATCTCAAGATGGCCCTGGAATTCTTTTTTCATCTGTCAAAATTACAGTTCTTGTTGTATCCTCCCACTATTATAACTTTCACACTAGACGATTTAGTAATATAGTAATTAGTTTAGTTAATAGTATTTGTAATTAGTATTTAGTTAATATAGTAATATTTGTAATAAGTAATAATCTAATTGACTTTATACCTAATTAAAGCAGACTTCTATTACACAAGTAAATTTGCCATCTAAAGGCAAAAGCCTCCCCATTTGCTGTCTAGTCTTTTTTCACACTAGATATCCTTCTTTCCTTACACTCTTTTCATTTGCCCAAGTCTTCCTAATCCAGCAAATTTAATGAACATTTTCCCTGGATTTAGAAGTATTATGCAAGATTAGTCATGAATTGAGAAGACAATCTCAAGGAATTAGATTAAGAATTAGAGAACAAAAGAAATTTAAAAATAAAATTGTCATGGATTGTTCAACCTAGCCACACCTTCCCACATGAAAACATCATGTTTTCTGTTCTCCCTAGTATTATACATTTTTAAAAAGGTATATACTTGAACAGAAGGCAATATACTCTGTCAGTCTGATTTTGAGTGGGAAGAAGATACCACCGATAAACTGTCTTTGCCTGCAAACCACACATTTACAATACAAAATACTGGGGATATTTTAAGATGATAATTTTATTTCAGATGTTTTCAATATCTGAAAATGATGCAAGGATCCCAGTATAAATAATAGGCTTTTTGGCATGTGATATAGGAATCTTTCTAATAGTGATGTTAAATGCTCTTTCCTCTGGGTACAAAAGCTTCAATCATTTTATAATCTACTCATCTAAAGGTCCAAGCATTTTAAAGATGAATAAATATCCTGATAATATGCTATTATTACACCATATGGTATCATGGAAAGATCATCTGCCTTAGAATCAGAAGAGCCAGGTTCAACTCTCAGCAATGCAATTTAATATTTGTGTGACTTTGGGCAGATCACTTAATTTCTTTTCATCTCCCTTTCCTTATCTGTAAAATTAGGGAAGTGAGAAGTATAGACTCGTTGATCTGAAAAAGTCCAGAACTAACTCCTATTATTTTTGACTTAAAGAATTAAGACGCGTGAGTAATCTTTGAACTGGAATCATTATTAAAAACCCTTGTGGAAGGGATAGTTCATGAGCTTGATGTTGAGGGATGAGTAAGATTTGAATAGGAGGAAAGGAAGAGAAAGGACATTTTAGGCAGCAAAGGATTTATGGTAGAAAGAATTTTGGGCCTATCAAAGGACCTGTGTTCAAACCTGAATATGACATATTCCCTCAAGGCACTTATGATCTGATTGGGAAATTTGTATCTTTCTTCCAGTTACTACCTCTGTGACCTTGGGAAGGACACTTCAACCTCAATGGCCTTCAGTTTTCCTCATCCATTAAATGAGGGGTTGGACTAGATCAGGCGTGAGGAACCTGTAGCTTTGAGGCCATATGTGACCTCGAGGCCTCAGGTTCCCCATTCTTGGACTAGATGATCCCTAAAGTTACTCCCAGCTCTAAGTCTATGAACCTATGACTCTGTAACTTGAATATGAATATAATCATGGTATGTTTGGGGGTCAGTAAAGGGGGTGGGCTGGGTAAAATGAAGGGTTCATACTGAGAAAGTGAAATATAAGATTACAATGGGCCTAGAAGGCCAGGATGAGAAGTCTGAAATATATATAGTTTATAATGGAGAGCTAGAGGAGGTTTTTGAATTGAAGAATGACTTAATGAAGTCAGTGTTTTTGGATTAGCCTTGAGACAGGGCAGAGAAGGAGAGATTATAAGTTGAAAGTCTAGTAATGAATTAGTCTTCTAAAGTAGTCATCCAAACATGGCATATTTGCCTAGATAAGGGTGGTAGCATTGAGGATAGGGAAGAAAGTAGGGATATTTGCAAGAGAAAATTATGAAGCATCATGGAGATGGTGAGTAAAGTATTTTAAAGCAACATTGGCGAAGAGAATGTATGCTAGCATGGGAAGTCAGGAGACCAGGGTTTGAGCCCTAGATCTTTAATAACTAGGTATGCAACTGTAAGAAAATCATTTGGTGTCCTCTAAACTTTCCTTCATCTATATAATGGGAATACTAATTTTTAGAATACCTACCTCATAGGGTAATTATAAGAAAAGTTCTGTATGTTTTTATGCTTCACTTTAACTCTAGTTCCAAATAGATGGATTCACTAAAGCCTGGCTGAATCCCTTATCTGACTGCCACAGACCTTCACAAAGAAAGTCAGTGGAAGAATTTGGAGCAACATCTACATTTAAGGGGTGAGAAGAAGAGGAGCCAACTGAGGGGACTAAGAAGGAATGATCAGAGGGATAGGAGGAGGTCCCTGAGAATACAGTACCATAGAAGTCAAAGGAAAGCAGTAGAATAGAGGTAGCAGTCCGTCTTATCTGATAGAATAATAAAAAAAAAAAAGGTTAAAGATGATAAGAACTGAGAAAAGGTCATTTAGTGATTAGAATGGTATTTGTGACTGCAGAGAGAATGGTTTCAGTGGAATGGTAACAGAATGATTACACAAAACAGAAGAAAAAGGGTGGAAAATGGCTTGGGCAATGAGGAAATAGAAGCCCCAATGTGGCCTACTGTTTCTGGATGTTTGACAATATAATTAAAATGAAAGTAATGAGAGAGACTGGGGAAAGCTTGAGGTAGGTAGCAAGGTTAAAAGGTGAGGGGACAGGGCAAGGCAGAGAAGACCTGAGGCTAATAGGGACAAGAAAGAACTCTTAGCCTAGGACAGTAAAGTTTTTGAAGGGCTGTTTAAAAAGCAAAATGGGATAAACATCAAAATCAGAGTGTAGGTAGATAGGCAGTGAATGTGATTTGGCAAAGAACAAAAAAGCCTAAGGAAAGACTGGGTTCCAACCATTTATGGAGACCCATACCAGTAGTGCTAAACTGTAAGGCAGTATAACATTTCACCCATGAAAGACAAGCCTCTTGGCAGAATGAGGCTACATTTAAGGATATGAAGTGAAATTTGACCAGTTCAATTCAATTCATTCCACATTTTTAGGACTCATGTATTGCTGAGTTAAGTTTTTCAACTCAGACTCAACTTTCAACTCAACTCAACTCCAGAAAGCCAGAATTAATTAGTCGATTGACCCAGCAGAGAAGTTAGCAGGGAATAGCTCTTTTCCTTTTAGAAGACTCTTAAAGTGAGTGTACTTTTTTCCTTAATATTAAGTAATATAGAAAGTAAACATACATTTTCTTTTCCCTTCTGGATGAAAAATTGTCCAAGGTCATAATTCCTTAATTGATGGATTTAATTGTAAGAGTATGTTTGACTTTATAGTTGCTTTCTTTCTCAGTGTCCACATTGCCTTTCTGTAGTTATGTTTTTCTCTTTTAGTCCATTTTGCTACTGTCTCTCTTCTCAAAACATTTTCAAAGTGAATGTGTTCAAACATATATTAAAAATATTATTTGTAAAAATGCAAAACACTGCTAAAGTTATGCCTGTTCTTCTGGGGAGCACAAGAAGATGCTCTGACCTTTCTAAGGCATACACTGTCAGAATCCTAGTTTTCTAAGTTAAAGTCCCTTTTTTCTTAAAATCATTTTTATTTATTTTGTTAACTATTTCCCAATTACATGTAAAAATATTTTTAACAATGTTTATTAAGTTCCAAATTCTTTTTCTCCCTCCCCTTCCTCCTCCTCAAGAAGGCAAGCAATTGAAGTCTCTTCAGGCCCATTTGGGGCCCCACACCACAGCATTTGGCTAAAAAGAGATTACAGCCCAGACTGTCACTAGACAATCTGTCTGTAGTTGCCTAGCTTTGCATATCTCCAGGTGATTTGTCGATGACTTGGACTCAAAGTTCTTGGTTCCAGCTTGGTATTCTCTTCTGGGTATTCCATTTGGCTCAGTTTAGTTTCGCTTTATGTCTGTACCCTTGAATCGTCTAGGTTTTCAGCTTGCCCTTTTGGGTCATACAAGTATCTCCAACCAGTAGCTTGAGAAGTTGCCAGCTGTTAATACCGCTTCTTCTGCCACACCTTCAAATATAACTGCCATACTGAATTATAATTGCTATACAATCACTCTAACATGGAGAGTCATGACATAAACAGGAAATAATCAATGAATGTTGATTTTATTTTATGTCTATCTGGGGAAAAATTCAGAAGCAAGAAATAATGGGAACTTGAGGGTTTAATTTCTTTACAAAGCTGCATGAAATCCATGCTGATTTTTCTCTTAGAACTTAAATTTTTTTTTTGATGTTTTATGCTAATCCCCAATAAAGCTCTTTTGGATAGAAGTGTGTGCTATGAAAAAACGAGATAGATTGATTCAGTTCAACAAACACTTGGGAAGTAACTAACAAGTGCAAGGGGCTGTTTTAGCAGCTGGAGGGGAAGGAAGAAGGGCCATTTAGAGTTGAAAAATAAGGAAGCTACAGTCTAGAGTAGAGGTGTCAAACATACACAACTAAGTTGGCAACACTTCCCAGTGCCCTGAACCAAATTAAAATATAACTGGGAAATATTTAACAAAAAGTAAATAAAAATACAATAAAACATAGATAACATTACATTTTAAAACTAAGTGAATATGCAGCAGGCCTTCAGGGATTCTTATATATGGATTAGTGGCCCTGTTTCTATTTTAGTTTGACACATCTGATCCAGAGGGATGAGAAATGTATATACATATATGTATGCACATATGTGTATGTATGTATGTTTGTGTACATATATATGTTAACTATAACACTAATTAGAAAATAATTAAGTGTACACTTTAGAACTCTGATGGATCTACAGGTATCGGTTAGTGGGGATTGTTTCCCATCTATGCCCTTTCTTCCTATGTGACTTCTCCAGTGCTCAGTAAGTCCTTCCTAAGGGGCTCACCAAATGTGCTGAGGCTCGGCCTTAAGGGTTCTTAACTTGTTTTTGTGTCATGGTATGAGTCTGGTGAAGTTTATGGATCCCTTCCAGAATAAAGTTTTTAAAAACCTAAAATAAAGTATATAGGATGAGAAAGGAAATAAATCATATTGAAATACAATTATCAAATATATATATATTTTAAAAAATCAAGTTCATGGACCCCAGAACTCCTGTTTTCGATCCATTGATATTGTTTGGATACCAATAAAGCATACAGGCTGTTCAACAGTAATCCTTGCTCTTGCTCCATGAAAAGCCTTCCTCTTTTTTGCAATCATATAATCCTGCGATGATATCATTTACACTGCTTCTCCTGAACAATTGTTCTGAGAGTTAATATTTCATATTCTAGTCTAGCTCACTACATTCCTTTCCATTGCCCTTTGAGTAATTTCTGGTGTTAATTTTTCAGGAACCATAGTCTTCTATGATTTGCACCTGTACAATATCACCTGAAGAATATTAAAGTTGAAAAAATGGAACTTTAGTGTCAAGGAGAAGTTTGGGGGGTTACTAAAAGCAAGTGCTGCCTCCTTGTTAGCTAATTCTGGTTATTAATTAATTCTAGTTAATTCTGGATCCTCATAATTGTCTACTTTATATGTACAAGGTATATGTTCAACCCTATTGGCTGTCTATTCAGCAGCAATTCAAAATCTGAACATTTAGCAGTCTTTATCCAGGTGGTTTTTCCAGTGTACTTAGTTGGGCCAAACTCTTAATAATGACTATGGATTTTAGGAAATTTTACAATGTTCCAGAGCTGGCTGACATTTTTGTTTGTTGTTGTTCACTTGTTTCTGTAATGTCCAACTCTCTGAGACCCCTTTTGGGGTTTTCTTGGTAAAGATACCAGACTGGTTTGCCATTTCCTTCTCCAACTCATTAGGAAACTGAGGCAAATAGGGTTATTAAGTGGCTTGCCCAGGGTTACATGGATTTTAACTGTCTGAGGCCAGATTTGAACTCAGGAAGATGAGTCTTCCTGACTCCAGGCCCAGCACTCTTATATACTGCAACACCTAGCTGCCTGGCTTATATTAGCACAATGTAATCTGCAATGAAGGTGTCTGGAGGACTTCACTATCTATATAGAAGTATTCTTTGGATTCCATGCTGGCCATCTTCCATGATGGAAACAAAAATCTTTGGCAAGCACATGTCACCATTTTTCTGGCTCAGTTGATCTGTAGATTTGAATAATCAGAAGGTCACTGAACAAAGTTATCTGTTGTTTCATCTTTCAAGGAATCCTGAATGATTTTAACATTTGCATGTTGACACTGTAGAAAGAAAACTTTTTTTTTTTTGAGGGAGGAAGGCTGGGCAATTGGGGTTAAGTGACTTGTCCAAGGTCACACAGTTAGTATGTCAAGTGTCAGAGGCCGAATTTGAACTCAGGTCCTCCTGACTCCAGGGCCAGTGTTCTACTCACTGCGCCACCTAGCTGCCCCGGAAGAGAACTTTTAAAGAAAAATTTTTCTCAAATCAAATGGTTGGATTTTTTCTTTTAATAGTCAACAAACAGGAATTACAGTGGGATCCTCTACTTTCTGCGCTTCTCAGTCATGTGACTCTATAGATGTGATCTGCTGTAAAATATCATCTGTAAAAGTCTTCTCATACTTTCATCAACGGTGTTCTTGACATGCATGTAGGTTAGACTCCTAAAGAATTTATAGCTATAAGAAATTAAGTATGTGGGCAACAGTTGTTGATATTTTCATGTTTTCTTGTTTTTTAGTCATAATAATATATGTAGCACATGATACACTCCATTCCCACACACGGACCCCTGAATAACCACCCTATCAAGATATTCCATAGGTCCACATCTTCTCCACGCCACAGTTACAGAAACCCCAACAATGTATTTATTTTTTTCCTACTTAGCCAGAGGACGTGATTAGTCAAAGCAAACACATTGAATGAAACAACATAATAATATTAGCTAACGTTTACATAGTGCTTACTATGTGCCAGGAATTATACTAAATGCTTTATAATTATTATCTCATTTGATCCTCAGAACGACCCTGCAGAACAGTTGCTATTATTAGCACCACTTTTACAGATGAGGAAACTGGGGCAAACAGAAGTTAAATGACTCAGCCACGATCACACAGCTAGTCTCTGATGCTAGATTTGAACTCAGGTCTTTCTGATGTCAGGCCCAGTGCTCTATCTAACGCCACCTAACTGCCCAAGATTCAAGTAAATCATTCTTCTCATAAACCTAGGGTACACTGTCCTACAAATACACATACTCCCTGTGGGAAGAGTAGACATTCACAGAAATCACACATAAGGTGTATACATATGGACAACATACGATATCCATGTCACTTGTATGGTAGGGTATGGGCATGTACAGAAGGACAACTCATGCCTCTGATAACACCAGCGTCTCCTGATGATGTCATCACACTGCTGTCTCTATTTCTCACTGGATATGGCATTTCAAATTGGAAAGTTAGTGTGCTCATCTCTGGGTGACAACTAAGCACATTTCAATGGACTCTTGCTTTATTGGTCAGTTGTGGCTGTTGGATGTAGTCATCTTTGCTGGATTTCTACTCCCTGTTATGAGATTCTGTATTCATCTTTTCATGGCTACTCACTGGCCATCTCAGTTCCAGTCTACTAGGGTAGAAAGCCCTGATAAACTCTTTAATTATAGTCATTATCTAACAAAAGCCAGGCTAAGGACACTGCAGGCTAAGATTAAAATCATTTCTCTGGTGGGGAGATGGGGCCCTCTCTTCTGGATAACTATCTAAATAAGAGTAGGCATTCCCAAAATTCTTTGTAGTTTCTCCTGCAAATGAATTTGAGCCAGAAGGAAAAGTAAACTTGGGAGGTAATGTCATTGTTCTCCATCCATTTGCATCCCTGGACTTTAATAAGAATCTACACGGATCAGGGGCAAAGCCCTACTACTTTGGTGCTATCTTCTGCCCGTGAAAATCCTTACTGTCTCTCTATAGTAAGTTCCCAAATCTTTTCCAAGTACAGTCCGTTCCGTTACAGGACACATGCCTTACCAAAAAGCACTGTACAGCATGCAAAATTACACAATAAATACCCCAGAGCCTATGGGAGAGATGGGATTAGAAGCACAACACTCAAAAACTTGATCAGTGAATAAAAGAAAAGAAGGAACCTACCAAAAAACAGTAGCAACTGTAGTAGTAAAAGTAATAAAATATTAAAAATGTTAGTAAGAGTAGTAAAAAAGTTAGTAGTAGTAGTAAAGTAGCAAAGTAATAGCAGTAAAAAAAAGTTAGTAAAAGTAATAAAAACATTACATGGTTAAGAAATACATAAATATTACAAGAAAAAGTGGCTGCCTTTAAGGCCTCTCACTGCTGCCTGGCTTGCCCTTTGACCTGAACCCTCAGGATGCAGTAGTAAATTGGACAACTCTGGGCCTCAGGAGGAGGGCTGAGGCTGGGGTAGGGATAGTGAGAACCAATCCTTATCATTTCACAGTTCCTACTGCACCAGAACCTGTATAATAGATATGGCAACTTACCTTGACAAAGATCAAAAGTTTGCTTGTGGGAGTGGGCCATGGAAGGTTTGCTGCTTTGTGGGTTATTGTGAAGTAGGGTAATGTCCTGCACTTCTCACTGTTTCTCAAAAAAATCAAGCAGAAACAAATTTGTATTTCCAGTTATTCTCAGAATGTTCCCTTAATATATCAATCACATTGGAACAAATTCTCATTTTCAAAATGAGTTGTAACAGAACTGACTGTATTTGGTAACTTCCTTCCTTTCAGACATCTTGAAAATTAAGCTCTCAATGCCCTCAAAATTGTTCTTGTCATCTCACACTTCCTCTGTGTATAAAATGGTCTAGTCCAGATGTTGTTCTCATATTCATTTTCTTTAGAGCCACCTCTATTTCCTTGCACACAGATTGTGATTTGACAGTCCAAATGAATGTTCTGGAAAGACTTGTTATAGAAATCTTGACAGAGCTTTCCCATTTTTTGTCTTTTTGTAGTCCTCCTTATAATTTCAGCATTTAAAGCTCTCAGGATGACCTGGCTTAATTGGATCTCTCATCAAGTTTCCTAAAAAATAATTTTTCTCCCTACTACTTTTTCCTGTCCTAGGTTTTATGGGGTTATACTATTTCTATGCTCATATAAAAGATTTTACAAATGAGTTTATACTCTATACTGGTGCTTCCGTTGGTCCAGATCCCAAAGTGTGTTTTTGTCCCCAGCTAAGGATGGCTTTTACATTTATTTAAAAATGTAAAAACCATTCTTAGCTTGTAGATGCACAACTGATCAACCCTCTGGCAGTAGTTTGCTGACCCGTGTGTTACACAATACCTGTATGGCTGTAGGCAAGTCATTTAATACCTCAGGACTTCAGTTTCCTCATCTGTAAAATGAAGAGTGTAGACAAAATGACCTCTAAGGTCTTCTTCAGGTCAAATCTATGATCATATATGAGCTTATGCTTGGCATGAAAATCAAATGTTTACTGGCTAAGCTTGTTTCTAGGCATATAGTTAAATTTCCTTAGAAAATAGAGTAAGTCTGTGTCGCTATCCTTTTAGTCATTTACTATTATTTGGTGTCAGCACTTTGCTTGAAGAGGTCAATTGAAGTTGGCCTTATTATATCTTATTGTTTTCCTTCTTTAAGTTGATATCGATTTTGATTTTTTTTGCCCCAGCAAGCCAATGCCATGACTAGACTAAGACCGCTAATTCAGAAAATATTCCCATATCAGGTACCAATTGTTCCCTATCCCTTAAAATGTAGTTGATTTAATTTGATCTGATGTTAATTGGTACTTATTGCATCCAAGGCCTCCTGACTGTCTTCTAAGATAAAATTCATGATATAGAGATGTGTAGCTTCTGCGTATCCTACAAGCCTTTTGCTCTCTATTTTCTCTAAGATAAAATATAATTTCTTTGTTTGCATTTTAAAGACTATAATCTGGCTCTAACCTACCTTTCTAGATGTTTCACATTACACACCCACACCCATGTCTGCCCTTTTCACTTTGTCTACTTATTGATCACATTTCATCTCCTGCCTTTGACATTTCTGCAGGCTCCACGCCAAGATTCTTCTCCCTTTTCCTCCTTGGACTTTCACCATAGCTCTCATCAAAGGTCAGCTACATCCTACACAAGGCTCTTCCTGATGCCTCAGCTGCCAGTGATCTTCCCTCGTCATTCCAAAATCACGTTTTTTTTATCCTAAACTCTTTCCTCTCCCCAATGCAGGTAAAATATAAGGTTCTAAAAGGTGGGGTGAGGGTGCTTTTGTCTTTGTATCTCTGATCCCTAGCACAGAACCTTGTACATAGTAGGTGTGTAATAACATTTGTCAAATAAAATCAATCAATAAACATTTTTAAGCCTCTATTTTGTGCCAGTCACGTAACAGCTAAGAAACATTTTACTACTGAAGTTTGTGTTGATTTTTCTGTATATGTTTTGCCACCCTCCCTTTGAGGACCTTTGATGTTACTAAATAAATGTTTGTTGAATTGAATTTGGAGGGTCTTATCTAGCTCTTTGAAGGTTTTTTTCCTACCTCCTCATCCTCTACATGGCAAACCAGGAACCTGAGTTTAATCCCTGTTTCTGACCCATGCTGGCTGTTTCACTCTGACGAAGTAATTTTTTACCTCTCTTAGACTCTGAGTTGCATAGAAGACATTGACCTGCACTGATAAATGGAGTTTCTCACTAGGGAGTGCGCTATAAAGTAGAGGCAGGTGAGTGACACAGAGGATAGAATGCTGGGACTGGAGTCAGGAAGATGTGAGTTCAAATCTAGCTTCAGACACTTACTATATGTGACCCTAGTTTCCCCATCTGTAAAAACAAGGATAATAATAGCACTTACCTCCCAGAGTTGTGGTGAAGAACAAGTGAGAAAATAATTGTAAAGCTCATAACACAGTGACTGGTGCATAGTAAACACTATATTATTATTAGTTATTATTAATTGTTATTAAATCACAAGTCCAATCCCTATCCTAGCCTCTGCAACAGTTGTTGATTGACAGGTCCACATATACCCTGAATAAGCGTCCATTATGATACAGTTGTATTGCAAATGCCTCTCCTGATCCAGTAGCCTCATGAAAAGGCATTCATAACCTTTTCAAACCTGGACAGCAAATGATTAACACGGAAAGCTTGGAAGTAGCGTGGAAATACTTCTTTTGCAGTTGCAGCTCTGCAGAGGAAGCTGTGATTAGATCAGAGTGGGTTTTGACCATACCTCCTTAAAACCAAGAATGTGTACCATTTATGTGTACTTGGCTAGTAGAAACAATAAAACCATTAAGGAAGATCTTAATTTTTCTTGGGCAGGAAGTTAAATGTGAGTGAAAGATCAAGGTCTTTTTTTTTTTCTAAAATAGCCTTCACAAACTTACTGTATGTGAAGAAAGAATTGCAAAAGTTTGACTAAGATAATGAGTCGTTCATTAAAGAAAAGAAATGCTATTATCAAGGCATATGCTTTCTATCCCATCTGTGTTTAAATTAAGACTTGATGAAACAATTTACTTTTTATATAGATTAATACAATGTCCTTCACCCACCAAGAGAAAATCACAGACTGTTGAATTCCAAAAGTTTAACAGGATTTAAAGTTGGAAGGGATGTTCTATATTGTTTAGTCCAAACCATCTCTTTTTACAGATCAAAGAATAAAATCTAAAGAGATTAAAATAACTTGCCCAATGTGATACAGAAAGTAAGTAGGAAAGAGAATTCTAAACCAGATCTGAATCCAGTGGTTTTTCCATCCTACCACCCTGCCTTATTTGTAATTTGGTTATTTAGAACTTGGGAAAAACTTTTTCTATAGAAAGGATGGTTTGAGCCCATGGCAAGCTCACAAAAGCCTAACTCTAATACAGATTCTAGAAACTACTGTCTTGCAGCAACAGTACTATAGAAACCATATGCTTTTATAACATTATTTTAGTGGGAAAATATTGTGAAATTCTAACTGAAAGACTTTAAGCTCTGGGGGTGCAGGCATTTCCCTTCTTTTCCTCTTGATATGATCAGAAATGTATTATAAAGTGAGACTCCCAGTGCTTCTAAGGTCAGTCCCTTCCCCCAAGTCTCTGCCCACTGTGGGCATGGTCAGAGAGAGGCTACATAGGTACTGGAGAAGGAATTAGTGGGGAGTTGGGGAGGGTCTTTGTGAAGAGGATTTTGGTTTGGGGATCTGGACTACATAGAGGCCTAGGTCTGTGCCTTTAAGAATAGGAGGTAGATGGGAAAGATATTGATCTCTATTAATGCCACTCTTGGTCTCCAGCTGCTGATGGATGCAGGAATCCAGTTCTCCATGGGGCAGCATTAGCAATGGATTAGGTGTTTGCTAACTACTGTTGGGGACTAAGAATTCTGTGGACAGCAATAGTGATTCCTTGAGTCTTCTCCTGGTGTAACTGCAGAATCAAAATGACAGTCTCAAGGAATGGAAGGAACTTTCCAGACTATCAAAGTCTAACCCATATCAGAAGAATCACTACACCATGACAGACAAGGGGGCATCTAAGCCACAGAAAAATAAATAAATAAATTGGGAGAATAAATGGAGAAAATGGTAGGGAAGATCCTCGTCAGTCATAAGAAGGGTGAGGGAAGGAAAGAAAGGCAGGAAAGTGAGATACCCAGAGTACAACTGTTGGGGAGAGGGTGGGATGAATGACCTCCTATACTTCTGGTTTGAAAGAGAAATGGCATAAACAAACTGTAAAGAAACTCAGATATATGTGTATATATATATACATATATAATGTATGAAATAATGTTATAACATTTTCCTACATGTGTATATACATTCTTGATCTTATAATGGTTTTTATTTCTATGTAATTCCACCAAAATTGCAATATTTTTTATGGTCAGCAAAGTATCTTCACCCTACTAAAAGGCTATGGGGATAAGGCAGAACTATTATTGTCATATTTATTCATGTATTCTCCATATTCTCTTTCCCCATGTTTTTCCTCTTCTCTTTCTATGTCCTTTTTTACCCTAATATAAATGACTTTCCATGTACAATTTTTCTCTTTTCCCACCTCCACTCCCTACATTTTTTAAAACGTGGTTTAAAATAGTAATTGCTGCCAGCAAAGGCTTTGTTCTTGCCAGATAAAACTTAAATTACAGAATCAACCAGCTGCTCACCACTGGCCACAGCAGAAAGGGGAAAATGTAGTCAATATTTGATTTTCCCAGGTCCTGCCAGACTGATTCTTATCCCCATTTCCCCTGGGCTTGGGGTGAAAGGCTAGTGGCTCCTTGATTAACCAGTAGGGGTGGGGAAACTTTGGCTACATGTGGCCCTCTAGGGTACCTCAAGTGCAGCCCTTTGACTGAGTCCAAACTTCACAGAACAAGTCCCAAAAGGATTTGGATAGGAGTTGGAAAAAATCTTTAAAGGCATCTAATCCAATCACATCTTTTTAAGATAAACCATATAAAAATGTGCATACCCTTTCACCCTATGATACCACTTCTAAGGCTATATCCCAAAGATATCATACGAATGGGAAAAGAACTCACATGAACAAAAATATTTATAGCAGCTCTTTTTGTGGTGGCTAAGAACTAGAAATTGAGGGGATGCCCATCAATTAGGCAATGGCTGAACAAGTTGTGGTATGTGAATGTAATGGAGTACTATTGTGCTGTAAGAAATGATGAACAGGCAAGACTTCAGAGTACTATTGTGCTGTAAGAAATGACTTCAGAAAAACTTGCAAAGACTTATATGAACTGATGCTGAGTGAGGGGAGCAGAACCAGGAGAATATTGTACACAGTTACAGCCACATTGTGTGATAACTAACTTTGATAGACTTGGCTTCTCTCAGCAATGCAAGGTTCTAAGACAACTCCAAAAGGCTCATGACGGAAAGTGCTGTCTATATCCAGAGGGAGAATTGTGGAGTCTGAATGCAGATCAAAGCATACTATTTGCTCTCTCTCTTTTTTGTTTTGTTTTGCTTTGTTTCTTCTTTCTTGTGGTTCATTCCTTGGTCATAATTCTTCTTTGCAACATGACTAATATGAAAATATGTTTAATATGAATGTATCTGTACAGCCTATATCAGATTTCATGCCATTTTGGGGAGAGGGGAGGGAAGGGAGGGGGAGAAAATCTGAAACACAATAGCTTGTGGAATTGAACGATGTAAACTAAAAATGAATGAATGAATGGATAAATAAATGAAAAGATAAACTGAGGCCCAGAAATGCTAAGTGACTTCTGACAAATCACACAAGTTCAGCAGAAGAGCTGGGATTCAAACTGAGGTTCTGTGACTCTAACTCAGGTCTCTCTAGCTCTCCTTTACCATATTGCCTTATGTATGTGCTAGGAAGGTAATTAAAATGAACAGTAAACTGAACCCAGAAGTTAGGAAGAAATGAGAGCTCTAAATTACATTGTGAAAATTGCACAATGCTCTCAATGTCCCCAAACCACTCATTGTCACAGGAGTTCATTCTTTAACACCAATGTTCTCCTAGTGATTTTCGTGAATCGCAAAACACTATGGTCTTAGAAATATCAAAATAACAAATAACTCAAAGGGCAATGGAGATACAGAACTAGGCTACAGCATGTTAGCAATGATTACCCACCTTCAAGAAATTATTGAAGAAATATATGAACTAAAAAGGATATACATCGGTCATGTAGTAAGAATGGAATAAAAAAAATGGGCTGCCCAAGTGGTATACTGATAATATTAACATAATAAAAGAAAAAGAAAAAGGCTTTTAGAATATTGGATAGGTTTTCTATTAATGAATCCTGGTTAAAAATGGGCAACACTTCAATAAGATAGGAAGACCGAAGGGGTCTGAATTTCTATTGATAGAAGAAGTACTCACAACAATGGAATCATCAATCCAACAAAACACACCAAAGTTTTAAATTTATTATTTCATTAGAATAAGCACTTTTAAAAATTACCACAAACACAAACAAAAAGCCTTGCTCAAGAGAAAAAGTATGAAAAATATACCTGGAGAAAAATGTATGTGGTACAAGGATCTTCCATATCCATGGATATGTGCATCACAGAATACCCCCAATACCTTAAGAATTTCTTGTCCCTGATGAGTGATCATCCTACTTGAAAATATCCAATGAGGGAGATCAAATTACTTCCAAGGCAACCTACTCAATTTTTAAAATAGCTCTTATTGTAGGAAGTTTTATCTCACATCAAGCCTAAATTGACCTCTTCATATTTTATTTCTGTGGCTCTGGATTCTACACAGAGGCCAAGTAGAATCAGTCTAAACTCTGTCTTTTGCCTCTTTTTGTATCCCTAGCATTTAGCACAGTGCTTGGCATATCTGTTTTTATTCAGTTGTTCACTTGAGTTTGACTGTTCATGACCTCATGGCCCATGGGGTTTTCTTGGCAAAGATACAGAAGTAGTTTGCTATTTCCTTCTCCAGTCGACTGTGAATGAGTGAGTAATCTTTCTTCAATTATGTACCTATTCAAACATTCCTGTTCTTTTTTTTCATAAATTTTATTTAATATATTTAGTTTTCAGCATTGATTTTCACAGGAGTTTGAATTACAAATTTTCTCCCCATTTCTACCCTCCCCCCCACTCCAAGATGGCGTATTTTCTGGTTGCCCTGTTCCCCAGTCTGCCCTCCCATCTGTCACCCCACTACCCTCCCATCCCCTTTTCCCTTCCTTTCTTGCCTGTGTATCTTATTTTCTTGTTGCCTGCAAAAAATTTTTTGTTTTTGTTTTCGAAAATCTATTTTTTAAAACTTTGAGTTCCAAATTCTCAAACATTCCTGTTCTTGACCTATATTTCAGTACTGATTTATTTACATGTCTGTTTTATTTATTTGTTCAATGAAATAATGGCTTAATGTCTTTTTCTCTCGTGTTATCTCTTCATTAACGTGTTTCAGTATGTACATTTCCAAAGGGCAAGAACCATATCTATATGCATGACTTTATAGGGATAAGGTTTAGACCTGTGATTTCACTGGAACAGAGAGTTCCCAGGAAAGGAATTCTACCAAAGTAGGCCAGCACCAAGAGCTGTAAAGAGTTGACTAGACAGACCCTGGAGAGGTCAGGTGACTTATAAATGTCAGAGGCAGGGCTTTAACCTGAATCCTGTAGTTTTTGAGGCCATCTCCACCTTCACCATACTACACTTCCTCTCTTAACTTGCCTCATGCATTAAGTGTTTCCCTGCCAAGATGCATATAAATTAAATAATATTTTAAATGGATAAAATTTATAAAAATTGATAAAGTATAAATTTAAATGTATAGCTATATAAAAGAACCATCTATTAATCTATTCATATATAAATATCCTCTAATTAATCTATTCGGTAAGATCACACCTTTCTATATAAATTTTTGGAGCAGCTAGGTGGTACAGTTGATAGTGGCCCTGAAGTCAAGTAGACTTGAGTTTAAATTTGACCTCAGACACTTACTAGCTTGTGACCTCAGACAAGTCACTTAACCCCAATTGCCTCCTAAAAAAAAGTTAACAGGGAGCCATGAAATACATTAAATAGGAGAGCAACATGGTCACACTTGCATGTAAGGAAAATCTCTTTTGCCGCTATAGAGGGCAGATTAGAGAGGGGATAAATTTGAGAAATACGAAACAATTAAGAGGTGATGTGGGCTTGAACTAGACTAGTGCTGGTGTGAATAGAGAAAAGGGGACAACTTCAAGAGATGCTGTGGAGGCAAAAAAGGTTTAGCAAGTGATTAGGATTATGGAGTGAGGGAGAAAGTTGAACAGAGTGATAGGCAGTAAACCTGGAAAGTCAGTCAGCTCATGAAGGTCTTTAAATCTAAACAGAGGCATTTGCATTTGATGATACAGGTAACAAGGAATAAATGAAGGAGTCTGTGAGCAGAGGAGTGACATGGTCAGAACTGTTTTCTGGGATTACATGCTTGGCTGCTGTGTGGAGGATGGCTTGGACAGGTGAGAGATTAGAGACTGGGAGACCAATTAGGAGGTGACTGCAACAAGAGAGGCTGGAGGTGATGAGGGCCTGAACCAGGGTGGTGGATGCTGAGTAGAGAGGAGCTGTATCTGAAATATGTTGTAGAGACTGACTTTGGAAATGATTAAAAATGAAGGGTCAACGATGACTCCTAAGTTGGGAACCCAGTTGACAGGAATGATGATATTGTATCAAATAGAAATAGGAAAGTTAGGAAAAAGAAAGGATTTGGGGTGGGAGACAATGAGTTCTGTGGTAGACATGTTGCGTTTAAGATACCCTTCAAGACATCCAGATGTACGTGTCAAATAGGCGATTGTTGACCCAAGACTGGAAATCAGGGTGAGCAGCCATAGGAGATTCAAACCCAGATTGGGCAAGGTAAGGGAAATATCTACTTTTTCTCTGATCATTGCTGAAATACTCATGAAGAAACCAAAATGAGCTACACTAAGAGATAACACTGAATTTTCTGTCAATGTAAATCATTAAATATAAAAGGTAAATTCCTTGTCAGGACTTTTAGAGAGGGTATTTTTTTTAGGTGTGAGTTGGACTTCCTAGAAGACCTGTGAGATCTCTTCCAACACTAAGATTTGCACTTTAGGTTGGGTTTTCTGGAGCAATTTAACATGTTTAGAGGGTTTAGGGGACACATGAAAGTGAGAGATTAAGGATTTCAGTCATAGGATCATAGAGTTAGCACTAAAGGGGGGCTCTGAGGGCATCCAGTTCAATTCCCTAATGTTATAGATGAGGAAATCAAGCATGAGAGAGGCTAAATGATTTGCCTAAGGTCACAGCTAAGAAATGTGTGAGGCAGAATTGAACTCAGGCCTGACTGACTCCAAGCCTAGCACACTATGTTCCTGTGACACCCATAGTATTGTTTAGAAGTAGACATGGACAAAATAGGATGAGTGGATGAAGTATACTTGTGAGGGCCAGAGGATGAGGATCCAGGGGTGGGGAACCTGTGGCCTTGAGGCCACATGTGGCCCTCTAGGTCATCAAGGCCACATGTGACCTCGAGGAGGCAAGTTCCCCACCCTTGGGATAGACAAAAGATGGAAGAAGATGAGAGAAACAAAAAAGATTCATACAAAGGAAGGGCTGAGTTGTATATTTTTACAGAGAACCTCTCCCCTTCCACACATAGCCTCAAACTTCCCTTCTAATTACCCTATTCCCTTTCTCAATAATCTCTCTTAACCATTTTTTGCTGGAGAGGAAAGTCAAGAGAAACCAATGATTTGGTGGGTCAGATCCCTGAGCTTCATTTAGAAGAAGCCTGTGACAGCCAGGATTATGCTTCTCAGATGCCAGCAGCTGCTAGGAGCAGACTTACAATAGCTAAAGGTGAGTCCCCAGTCCTGAAATGTGAAATTCACAATAAAGTGTAAATGGAAGCTGTCAGATGAGTCTTTGTTCTGAGAGGGGCGAGGAAAGAGCACTGAGCTACCTATGGGGAATGGAATGGAACGAGGGGTGTCAAAGAGGAAAGAAAAGAGGTTGGGGACTTTGCTTATTTTATAATTTTGCTTAGGGCAACATTTTTATTTTCAAATAATCACTCACATTTGTATGGAACTTCACAGTTTCCAAAGCATTCACGGCAATCTCATGGAGGGGACAGTGCAAATTTTACAGTTTAAGAAAACTGAGGCTCAGAGACATCACAGAATTTGCCCACACTTGAGGACCTAGAGGGCCACATGCGCTAGCTAGGGCTAGAACTGGGGGAAAAGGGAAAAGAATAAGCATTTATGGGGACAAATCTTTTATATACATGTATGTATGCATGCATATATATACATATGTATGCATGTGTCTACATACATATATGAAAATAAAGCACAATGCCCCCATATACGTCTGTGTGTATAGTACTGCGCTAAGTGCTTTACAAATATCATCTCATTTCATCTTTATGACAACTCTGCAAAGTAGGTGCTGTTATTATCCCCGTTTTGCAGTCGAGGAATGAGAGGGAGGCAAACAGGTTAAGTGACTTGCCTAGGGTCACACGAATCATAAGCATCTGAGGCTGGATTTGAACATAGGTCCTCCTGTCTGTACCAGCACTCTGCACCATCTAGCTTCTGCCAGCTGCTCTTCTTCACAGGCGCTTTTCATTAGGTAATGTCACCTTTCCAAACAAGTTTAGACAACCAACCATTTACAGACTACAAGATCAAAGTTCTAGATCCCTAAGGTATGCAAGGTCACACCAACAAGCAGCTTTAGAGAGAACACTGATAGTAGATTTTTGTATGTATTGCTGTATATGTAACTTAACAAGTCGTCTGAAGTTCAGAGGGGTTAAAGTGACTATTACTTGTCATACAACTGGCTTCTAATGAGGAATCCAAACCTAGATCTTCCAGTATCTATGCACCTTGCCTCTCTGGCCCATAGAGTGATTGAAACCGTAACACTGGTCTTGTCTTCTAATCAGCAGCAGCTAAGGATAAACCGTAGGCTAGAAGTGTCAACAGTCACCCTATCTTTGAAACTGCCGTCAGATAGGTGTGGTTGGCTGGCCTACAAGTGATTTGGAGACATATCTGATCTTGAATCTGTCCAAAGGAAGATGGCAATTTCTACCTAAGAGAGGGGCTGGAGGAGGGCAGTTGCTCTTCTGAGATATAGTCCAAAGTTGTGTCTGATTCACCTATCTTTGTCCAATGATTAAAGGACTTTATTTCTCTCAAATGAACTAAGGATTTGTTATTCTCTAGCTTAAATGTTTGATTGACTGATTCCATGGAGTTACATAGGCCTTCTGTGATGAACTGGGGAGCAGGTAGAATGCCACCTATCTAGAGAACTGGGAATGGGGGAAGGAGGAGTGGTGATTAACTATGATAAATCCTGTTGCTACTTTATTTCTTTCCATGCAATTAAAAAAAAAAAACGCAGGTTCAGCACTCTATCTACTGGGCTACCTTTGCTGCCTCTGAAGTCACAACTTCCCTGGGTCTCATTTTCTTCATCAGTAAAATGAAGGATTTTGACCAGATGATCCTCTGACATCCTGTCTATTTCCAGAAATATGAATATATGAATCACTTTGTTGATTTTCTATTTTTGCCTAAATGTCATGCCCTCTTTCCCATCCTCTGCCTCCCAACCCATTTTAAAATCCTAGACCTTAATTCATGATTGTGCAACACTGGTGTGTACCCTTCTTCTAGTCCCCAAACTGAAAACATTTTCCTCTCAATTTGCTTTCAAAACTGAAATAAACTTCAAGTAAAGTCCATGAGTAAGCTTGCTTTTAGCCGAGAACTTGTTTAGAAACAGAGGGCTAACTGTCTAGAGCTTTAAAAAAAATCCCAGACATCCCCAGTCCACAAATGGAATTTTTGCAATTACAATTCTTTCTTCAAGACTATCAAGACAAAAAAAAAAAAATGAGACAGAAGAGCATCCAATGTCTGCCCTAATTAAATCATTCCACACATTTCAAAGAAGGCTTGTAGGATAATAAAGCACACTACTAAGCTGAAAAAGTTCAAGTTTCTTTATACTGTAATATAATTCCTCAATGTTCTAATTTTGTGAACAGTGTCCAAGTGTTTTTCCCATTAAAAACAAACCAAAAAATCCCTTCAAAGCATAATTAGATATAATTTGCAATAGGAGATGTAACTGTCCTTCTCCACAATACTGAATCATGTAAATCTATTAATATTAAACAGAAATGTAAGACTGAGAAAAAAACACTGTGCCCAAGAAAGACTTCCATTTAAATGACTTAAAAATTCACTTAGATACAACAGAAAATTAATCTAATGGTGCCATAACTACAGTACAATAGCTGCCTAGCATTGTTTGGAACCCTTCTACCTCTTCTAAAGAAAATAAATGACAGATGGAAAAATAATCCACATTATAAATGAATCAGTCAGTCAGTCAGTCAGTCAATCAAAAGCATTTATTAAGGCCTTTCTATGTGTGTTGTTAAGCAAAATTGTCTCATTAGCATGGCTTTTGTTTCTTTTGAGTGGAAGTACTTTCAGCTGTTAAGTGCTAAGCCCCAGGCCCAGGGCCCTGTCAGGTGTGAAACCTGTGTGGGTGTGGATCGGTGACTTAGGAGGGGCCAGCTGGGGAACCAATGGTCTCTGGTCATTGAGGCGGGGCTTGAGAACGCCG
>CM053623.1:103274282-103322943 GCA_028646595.1 Phalanger gymnotis
TGCGGTGGGGCCTAAATAAATTTCTTGTTGTTTTCTCCTTAGAGAATCTCTCATACCTTGCGATTTCAGACCATTCAAACATATACATGATTATATTTGAGATCATAAATTCGGCCTTCCTACTACAGCTGGCCACTGAGGGTACAGTCCTTAGAGTGTACTCAAATTTGTCTTTCCAGATAAGTTATACAGAATATGCACAGATATTCTCTTATTTATTGAACTTATTTCTGGTTATGAGTGACTAAGGGGCTGGTGCTATGTGGTAGACAGAGTTTTCCCACTGGGTTTATGACTCATGAGTTGCTGATCTGGAAATCCTTTTTATATAAAAGAGAAATCTGTTGGTGTGTGTGTGTGTGTGTGTGTGTGTGTGTGTGTTGTGTGTGTGTGTGTGTGTGTGTGTGTGTGTGTGTGTGTGTGTTTCCGCTCTTGACACCAAATGGGACTGAACTACTTCGTGCTTCTGGGCAAAGAAAAGGGCAGCTATCTTGAATGATCCCACTTGGTTATTCATTATATATGAGAAAGCAGGTGTTGTTTTCTGTTTCTTTTGTGTTTATTCTTTACTTACGGTAGGCGAATGAATATTCTGAAAGGGGAGTGACAAGGGATTGGGAGAGCTATCAGGTGTCTCTCAGGCAACCAGAGTTGAAAGTCCACTGAAAAGAGGAATTGCCTACAGACAAATAGAAAGATATTCCCCTTCAGGGTTTAGGACCCCTTATTCACCATAAAGTGACATACTGTACCTAAGGAGAACATCATTAGGGATTCATGAAGAGTGAAAAGAATTTACAGGGCCTGGAGTTGGGAGGTACCCTTGGCCACATAGTAGCAGGGTCAAGTGAACGGTTTTTAAGGATGCAACAGATCTGGCCATATTTCTGACTGAATTCCATCATCTTAAGTAATTTCCTTGGTTATTATTGTTATAGTATTAAATCTGCTGATCAGTTGGGGTAACATCATTTTGACTATATTGTCATGGCCCAGTTGTGAACATTAAATGTCTCTCTGCCTACTCAGGTCATGTTTTATTTCCATGAAAATTGTGTTATAGAAGAAACATGGCTTCATAGATAGAAATATAGCCTCAAAGCTAAGAAAACCTGGATTCAGGTTCTGCCTCTGATTTATACTGACTGTGTAATTCTGGGGAAGTCACATAATCTCTCTGTGTAATCGTCTAAGACTAGAAGTTGCAGAGAAGGTATCAATCTGCATGCATAGAGGAAATTTTCCTTGCACTGTAATTCCCTATA
The DNA here is from genome assembly GCA_028646595.1 of Phalanger gymnotis. Classification (NCBI taxonomy): domain Eukaryota; kingdom Metazoa; phylum Chordata; class Mammalia; order Diprotodontia; family Phalangeridae; genus Phalanger; species Phalanger gymnotis. The sequence continues at coordinate 103,275,548 of CM053623.1, forward strand.
CCAATGAAATCACAGGTCCAGGTTCTGTCCCTATGTCTGTCTATATTAGTAGGTCGACTCCCAAATATCAACTTTATTTTGTTATAATAAAATCTATTGTGCCTCTGCTGAAAAAACTATTCCTATTCATAGATACATGTGGGTATATATGTGTGTACACACATGTACACGTGTGTATATCTATATGTAATATCTATATATACATCAGACATTTCTATAAGGTTTTATCATTTAAAAAGAGTTTTCCTTAGTATAATCCCATGAAGTAGGTAAGTCAAGTATATTTCTCTTCAGACAGAAACTGAGACTTTGAAAGGTAAAATGACTTAACTCTAGATGACAGCATCAGATGTGAAATGTGACTCCAGACATCCTGACTTCAAATCAAGAAGTATATATATATGTGTATATACACATATACATATACATATATATACATATGTATATATACACATATACATATATACATATGTATATATACACATATACATATATACATATATGTATAGCTAGGTATAGATATAAATGACGTAGATATGGCTATGAATATAGATATCGATAATATGCTCCCTTTTTTGGTCCTATGATGCTGTCAGCAAGCTATGGCCTGAGGGTCAAGCCCAGCCTACCTTATTTACAAATATAAAATATATAAAATACAATAAAATACAAATATAAAAATCATTCTTCCTCCTAGCCCTAGAGATTTGACCCTGGGCTCAGTAGTATGCTGACCCCTGGTTTAAACCAACAACTTGGATAAAGGTGTAGATGGGCCAGGCTTGGTGCTCTGTTGCAATGAGGACTGGGAGCTGAATTACTATTCAACGGTTTATTAAAGAATATGAGTGTGACAACTTTCAGGGGTCCATTAATGGCAAGGGCGGCTTCCTGTGTTTTCCTTAAAGTTCCAGGGGTTTTAGCATACTGCAAGCTGTGTATGAGTCAATGATATGATATGCCAGCCAAGAAAGTGTATGTGATCTCAGGCTAAAGAAAAGCATTGTCATCCAAGATGAAGTACCACTGTACTCACCCCACTGCTCACCAGGGATGGCCCTAGATGCTAACATCACTCAGCAAGGACGGTCCATAGAGGATGGTGGAGGAGAGGGGTAAAGATACATGTACATAGGAAAGCTTTCTTAGCATCCTTCAAATCACTCTCCATAAATCATTCAGTCTTTTATTTTTATGAGGGTAGAGAGATCTCACACAAAGAAACAGGCTCCTAATAGTAAGTCACTTGAGAGTAAAGTGGGGTTACTCAAGTAAGAGTAAAGTGGGGTTACCCAAGTAAGAGTAGGCTAGATTTCAGAAAACAAAGTCACAAACAAACTTCCAGTCACACACCCTCAGGGAGGAGAAGGCATTCTATTAGTGCAAATTATTAAAATATTATGATAATAAACCCTCTGGACAGCTAAATAATGATTCCTCTCCTCCAGAAAACTATAATAGTATAGTGTACTAGATTACATAGCTGTTTCTGCTCTCAATAGGAAAGAAAAGTATGTTCATTCTGAAATAATCAATTAATTTTTAAGAGCCAGGATCTCATCACATCCCCATTTATTTCTCTTGAAATAACTGATCTTGTCTATTTCATGAGTGATTAAAACTAAAAACTGACCAGTTAGGAGAGAAAAATTCCAAAAAATAATGAATATACCTCTACAATGCAAATGCTGTTAAGATTTCATATAAGGGAAATCTAGGCCAGACTTTAAATTTAAATCCTATTGTCAAAGCTTAGTGCATCTTATTCGGTCCTGCATGGAATTATAGGATCAGGAAAGAAAAATATCCATGTGAAATCGTTGAAGGGTAAGTTGAAAGATACTTATAATTAGAAATGAGATGGAGGCGTTACCTCTCTGGTATCTTTGTTCTTTTGGTAAGGAAATTTTGACTATAAAACTATAGCATGCATAGTTACACATAATTTAAATAAATTAGGACTGCATATGATTAAAGTGCCCCTCCTTACTGGATTGCAGTGCTTCTACACTAAATTGTGTTTATTTGGTTTTATGTAAATAATATGAAAGTTGAAAATAGGAATGTTGCATTTAAATAGGCATGAGCACTTCACATTTAAGGAAGAGCATGAAGAACATTTAAAAGCAGTTCTCAGAGTTGGGTTTTAAAGGTCATATATCTGATATGCATAAATAAATTCAGGATGAATGTATGGGATATGCTTAGCCTGACTTTTCAACTTAGTTGCTGCAGGGGGTGGATGGAAAAGGATATTCTATGCACAGTCAAGTACTTAGACTAAGCAAAAACCCAAGCTGCCCTTTGTAGAAGCAACACCAGAAAATATGAAACCCTGGATCAGATATCTCCCATATAATTCTTCCCTTTGCATTTGTGCGTCCTGAGGGGGCATCTGAATAGCAAAATAAGAATGGTTTTGGTATTAACCATTTGTAAACGCACATCAATGTTTCCTACCTTTTCTAATATAATTTCCCCTTTCTAGTCCACAGGATTCATTACCCTCCAAGAAAGGTATTTCCATAATGGGAAAAGGAAAAGGTTCTTTTTCCCAGGGTGGTGATTTCATCAGTGGGGCAAGCTCTGATCAACAACTAACTACCTTGAAAGGTACAGTCTTAGAGAATTGTTTGGGACAGGGTAGGAGATTTGGACCTGATCATTTAGTTAGTATGTGTTAGAGATGTGACTTGAATCCATGTATTCCTGACTCTGAGGCTGGCCCTCCATCCCCTACATGATGCTACTTCTTATGGAAAAGGCCAGAGGAAAGGGGGAAAAAAATAAGTGGAAATAAAAAGAGAACTAAAAGCCAGGAGAAAATGTTGATTTGCCTTTAGCTTTCAAGTATTTCTGTGCTTCATTTGTTTTTGTTTTAAAAGCTCGATATTCCTGTTGTCTATCTCCTTTTACTGAGGGGATTCTCCATCTTCAGGAAATTAAGTGACTTCACTTGGCATTTCCTTTTCCCTCTATCTATTTTCTTTCCTTTTTTAAAAAAGTTATTTCAGTACAAGGGTCTTTTGGTAGCCAAGGCACTTGAAAAGAAACCCCTTTCACATATTTAAAAATCCCTGCTCTTCCATATTATATCTCTCACCAACAGCATCACACATTTGAAAGGCATATTGACTCACTTGGAGGCAGCCAGTGGCACAGCGGATAAAGCACTGGGCCTGGAGTCATGGAAGCCTGAGTTCAAATCCAGCTTCAGATATTTATTAGATGTGTGACCCTGGACAAGTCACTTAACTTCTGTTTGCCTTGATTTCCTTGACTCAAAAATGGGGATAATAATAGCAACTATCTTGCAGAGTTGTTGTGAGGATTAAATGAGATAATATTTGTAAAACACTTAGCACAGGGTCTGGCACATGGTAGCTACTATAATAATATTTATTCCCTTCCTTTAACCTTCCCTTTTATGTACATATGTATGGAGATAGGGCTGGTCTCACAAAGGGATATACTAAGAGTTTATGACTCACCCATGCCAAGTACTTCTGCAGATGAACTGATTTCCCCTCCTCACAGCTAATGTAGTCGTAGAAAGTAAGGGAAAGCTAATGATAATTAATTATTATAATACAATGAGCAATTACATTAATGATTTAAAAAATAATTACTAATATAAAGATGCTGCCACATTCCATCATCCCCTTAGGAAGTGTGAACAACTTTCTTACTGATGGAATTGGAAGAGAAATAACAATGTGCAGATGACAGAAAAATGGCTTCATCCTGATGGTCCTTTAAAAGGCTGAAGTGCAGTAGGGGCCATCCTGGACGAAAGCAACTTTGTGGAGTGTGCACTCACATCAGAAATGTCTGGGAGATGTCTCTACTCCACCCCTCTCCCCTAGGCTATGACACCTAGCAACGGAGGTACTCACCCAGTAGGAGACACCCCATCCAGGAATCCAAGAGTAAGTCAGTTAAAAAGAGTGCAAGGGTCGGCTCTATGGGGAGTTTCCAACACGATAGGTCTGATCTTGATTGAAGGTTCCTTGAGCTAGGTCAGAACAGTATTTTTTAATATGAAACTGATTTTTTTTTTGTCTCAGCAATTAGATAGTGTACAACAACCATCACTTAATGGTGTAGCACTTGGCTATTACACCTCATACCTGATTTACTCACGTAATAATCTCAGGGTGGTATCCCAGTGTCTGGGTTCAGGCAGAGGTTTTTACCCATCTGAAATTGAAGAAGACCTTTGGGCCAATCTGCCTTTACCTAAATAAACAATTCTTTAGGACTCTCTGGCTACTACAGGTCATTCCTTCCACAACACCGACTGTAAGTCATCCATACTTTTTCATTTTGTGCAATTCTTGTCCATCTCCTTCTATAAATCCTCTACAGGAGAGCTAATCATCACGCTGGAAGTAACCTTATCATTCAATTCAACAAACTTTGAGGACCCACTACATGCAATGCACTGTATTAGGTGATGGGCATACTAAGATATATAATAAAAAAAACCAAACTAAACCCAAAATAAAAATGGATCCTGTACTCAAAGAGCTTACATTCTACTCAGTTAGAGGAATACTATTTGCATGTGGACAAATAAATACAAAAGATACACAAACACTACAATGTAATTTCAAGGGAAAGAGAGTTCTAGTTACAGAAGGAATAAGGACAAGACTCATGTAGGAGGGTCTACCTGAACTATGCTTTGTAAGAAATTAGGGATTCTAGGAGTTGGGGATGATGCGGGGAGGTAGTTGGATTTCAGACATGGGATACAGCCTGTGCAAAACCAGAGAGACACGAAATGCAATGTTGTCTGCAGGAAACAGTAGGTCTGCTGAACTGGAATGAAGACTATACAAAGGAGATTAATGTGACATAAGACTGGAAAACTAGGTGGGAGGCATAATACAGAGGACTTCAAAAGTCAGGTTGAGGATTTTGTATCTTATCCTAAAGGCAATCAGGAAACAATGGAGATTTTGAGTGAGAAAATCACTCAGCCAGATCCATGTTTTAGTAATATTGATTTGCCAGCCATATAGGAATGAGAGGGAGGGAAGAAGTTAGATTGATGGAAAGGCTGTTATGATATATTGTCCGGGTGAGAACTGATGAAGACCTAAACTAGCACAGCAGCCACGAGAGTGGAAAGAAGGGGAAAGATGGGAAAGTCAGTGCGGAGGTAGGAAAGTCAGTAATGGAGGACTCCAAGGTTGAACATGGGTGACCAAAAGAATCATGGTGCCCTCAGCAGAAAGGGGGAGGTTTGAGAAGAGATATTGTAAGGAAATATTCTGTAGGCTAGTACTGTTCATCTCTTATGCCTGACTCTTATTATATAAACAGCCTCTCTCCTTTTCTGGTCATATATTTCCTATGTGTAAGAAGTCATCATTGATAGTACACAGTAACTAATCTTATTTTTCCCCACCTTGTGTCTCTCCACTGCCCTTTGGATAATCTGATAAATTTTCCAAAAATATTGCTTTTAGCATATATAGAACTTCCTATTCAAAACTTCTGAATGTCTCTCCATTGCCTACACAAAAAGTCAAGACTCCTTAACTTGACATTCAAAGCCTTTTAAAATCTGGCCTTAAAATACTTTTCCAGTCTTCTCTTTAAGAATTCAACTCAAACTCTCTGTTTACTCATTGTTTTGGAAACATGCTTTTTCCTTTGCTATTTCCATGCTTAGAAACTGCAACTCAAATATGCAGTGCAAGACCAGATCTGACTAGGGGATATTCATCTTAGCCTACATATTGGGATTGCTCCAGGGGGATCAGCACTAGGACCTAGAGCACATACATCTTCAATTCTCTAGCAGTAAAACAGGCAGGGATCACTCGCCTGAGGAACTGTTTTGCCCCCACTGTTCTCAATCCTAACAAACCATCAGACAAACCAAAGTGGACCAGGTGATTAGGACGAATCTTGGAAGCATTCAGGGAGGTCCAGGGGAACAGACCACATCAGGGAGGTCTGGAAAGAGGAAGCATGTTGGTATCCCAATGGACAATAGGCACACATAAAAGCAGGAATCTTTGGTTGAAAGTAACAGGCAGAAGTCTGGCAGCAGGTTACATGAACTCACCTTTAGAGTAGGAACTACTTTTTTGCAGTATCCCCAGAATTTATAATAGTACCTGGCACACAGTAGGCACTTAATGATTGTTTTCTTGACTGACTTGGAGCTTACAAGCAAAACTGCATCTCTTACAAGAATTATGGACAACAAAGTTGAACTCTAGTCCCATAGGAAGTCATAGGCAGGTCATCAGGGATGGGAAACAAGCCAAATTACCCCATTGACTCAAACCAAGAAGGCAGAGGGGCTTAGATAAGAGGAAGAAACCAAGAACATGGTACGAGGTCAGAGTAGAAATGGCAACACAAGTGACTTGATGCTGAGCTTCCAAAATTATGAATCTGTGGGTTTGAATATTTTCTTTGCCTACCTGCCAAATGAGTGTGTTGGATTCAGAGAGCTAGGAGCTAGGCCAATCATTACCTCATACACACACACACACACACACACACACATTCTTATGGGAAGCATTCAAGGAGTAATGATAAAGAATTAATCTCACAGTCAGGAAAATCCGAATATAAGTCCCAACTCTAGCACATACTGACAGTATGACCCTGGACAAGCTATCAGTGTCTCCAGGCAACTCTCTTAAGATTATTAATTCTGAATCAGGTCTAGATCAGTATTGATAGAGGAAGATTCCTGCCCAGGATTTTCCTACACCAGTAAAATAGTGTCTGGCACACACTAAGTACTATGTAAATGCTAGCTATTATCAGAGGGCTGCACTGGGAGTGAAGAAGTCCTGGTTGCAAATTCCGTTTCTCAAATACACCAGCTATTTCTATGAATGAGTCTCTAAACACCTCAGTACTCCCAAACAAATCTCAAAGTTAGAGATGACTTGCCTTTATGCACCCATGGAGGTAGTTTCCAACACTGTGAATTCTCTAAACTGATGAAACAATAGATTCAGATCAAAACAATAGGTGAAACTGCAAGTTTCTCAAAGGCAAGTAACAGAGAATATCTTACTGTCTTCTTACCTGTAAAATGAGAGGGTTGTATTAGATAACCTCAAGTCCCTTCCAACTATAAATCTGAGATCTATAATGATCCAACCGTTTCCAAAATAAAGTTTGAAATATTATATATTTTCTAGACCCTTATCTTGGAGGAATCAATGCCGACAAAAGAGGCTTTGTTCACAAAAGCTTAATAAAAATTGTCGAAATGGCATTACAAATTGTCAATGTGACCTGACTTTGCAGGCAGGATTGGATGAGTTTGAGTGAGAATGAAAGGGAACATACATTAAGGACAGAGTCAGATATATCCAATCAGAAAGAAATTAAACGGAAATGATTGGTATTAAGCAATTAATAGTTGGGCTAATGCCTGTCAAATATATCACCCACTGTAATGGAGATTTTTTTTGCTATTGTTTATATTAAAATAGTATCTTACAGGCCAAAGGGAAGGATGAAGAGGAGACAGAAGAAGACAAGAAGGAAGGAGGGAGAGGGGGCAGTTGAGAATTTCAAGATTTAATTTCCTACTCCTGATCTCAGTTTGAAGTCATCTCTGCCCCTGCCTTTATGCTTCATAATCCCAGATGGAAAATTTGACCACTAGATAGAACCTCACTGAAAACCAGATGCTATATTTGAGCAAAGCTTTCCTGGGTAAATAAATTACACTTAAAAATATGTACCAAGTCTCAGCTAAACCACAACATCTGTACCGGGAACATTTCAAAATAAAAGCGAGGAGGAACAGTTTAGGAATTTACAATGAGAATTTCACATCTAAACAGGGATTAAAATCTTAGGAGACTTTTTTAAAGGTGGGAATGAAGAAGCTGGGATCGGAGTTGACCTGGGGAAAGCAGAAACTTGATCGTGTGAAAGAGAGACAATTGGTTAGTCTATCTGATTCCAGCCCCTTTTGCTGGCCCCAGCTGTCACCAGAAGCAGCATTCTTGTGGATGAAATACAGGAAAGCTGCACTGTTGAAAGCTGTTGTTACCATGTGGGGCTCAAATGCCCTAATTGTATTCCCCATGGAAAGCTGTGATCTTCATAACTAGCAATATTGGTAAAATGCTCGTATCATAAATTGAGGAGCCTAAATAAGAGACTTTGTTAGGTGCACAGACATTTTAGGGTTATATGCATGGAATGACAAGATGTACACTTCACTTACTTCTATATATGTGAGACCTGTTTTCTTCACAAAGGACTTCAGTCTCTAGTGTTGCTGGAGTATTACCCTTTGTAGCCATGAAATTCACTAGGGACAAGGTCTTAAATTTAATGGCAACAATTACATGATATTCTGTTACCCACATTCATACTGTTTTACCTTACCAAGCAAGCAATGCTATTTCCAATTCATGTAACTGGAGAGCTTAGTTGTTTAAATATAAAGCTAAGCCCACAAAAAAGGCACTTCTCTGCTTATTCTAAAGATTTTCTTGCTTTAAGGACTGAGGTTACTGACCTGGGGACAATTATGCTTTAAGAAAGCAGTCCATGGTTCTCTCCTATGCCATAGTTCTCGCTTCCATTTGTATCTTCTAGTGGCAACTTTGTTTGTAAAAAGGGGTGTGGAGAGAAATTGTTTTCAAATGATTTCATGTTGGACTCATTCATTTTGATTACTGCACATTATACAGGTGTCTGAGGATAATCATATTTTCCCATTTGCTCCAGTTATAAAAAGCATAAAACATGTTTTCACCAGGGCTAGAAAAGTCTGGTTCCCCACCCCTTCTACACATTATTCATAATGTGTGCATGTGTACTCATGATGCTCCAATTATATATTAATATTCTGAATGAGCATTTGAGATCATTCCCTTTAAGAGTCCACTAAAAGTGTATTTGAGATTATGCTGCTGAGAAGGAAACTTTTCTAGGTGGTCATATTTTTTTTTGTTGCTGTTCAGTAATTTTTCAGTTGTGTCCAACTCTCTGTGACCCCGTTTTTATCTGCCTCATATTTTATAAAATAAAATATTTCAAACCTGATTCTTCTGTGGTAGCTACCATTAGCCATAATTTATGGTTGTTTAGTCATTTCAGTCTTGTCTGACTCTCTGTAACCCTGTCTGGGATTTTCTTGGCAGAGATACTGAAGTGGTTTGCCATTTCTCTCTCCAGGATGCCCCATTTTACAGATGAAGAACTGAGGCAAGCAGGGTTAAGGGGCTTGCCCAGGGTCACACAGCTAGTGAGTGTCTGAAGAGGTATTCGAACTCAGGAAGATGAGTCTTCCATGTTCTCAGCCCTGTGCTCTATCCACTGTGCTGCTTAGCTGTCCTATAACCATAATAGTTGTTCATAATACAAGCAAGTTTATTCATAATTCCAGAGACAGTTTTACTCTGCAGTGAGAGAATGTGACTCCACTCAACTAATGGCTATTTAGAGATGTGGTTTACCACATGTATAATTGTAATATGATTTATTATCCAGATAACTGATGCCAAACATTCCCCTATCAAGAGAAGAATTAATGAGATCACTAAACCTGATATCTCTGTCCAAGAAAATGCAGCAAATGATAATATTGAGAACCATGTAACTTAAGTGAATAGAATCCGGACAACCTCTGACCCAGGCATCTGTGAGAGAAGAAGAGATGGCTCAGAGAGTGCTTTCCAGATCATAGCTGTTGTTGACCTTGTGACACAAATTCTACAATGACAAACTCTCAGGGTTATGTACAACTAACACCTCAGGGAATTTAGAGATTGGCTTGGTATACAAGACTTTCCCCAGAGACACACAACAGAAAGAAACCCAAACCAATACACAGGGAAAGTCATCCCGAAACACAAGGCAGAGCCAAGAGATCAAGTCAATGATGATGCTGGAGCTGGAGTTCCAAGGGACTCCTCCCCTCACCTAGGAACACTTCTGTCTCCAGGATTTCTAGTGCTGGGAGCCCTTAGTTCTTGAGATCTGTTTATTTTGTGATCCTCTCCCCAAACCATGGAAGACCTAGAAATATGAAGACAAGATCTTGTCTGTTTGATCACACTCCAAAGTCCCTGGGGAGATCTTGCCCCTGGAGCTTTTAGCCAAGTGGGGAGATGTGGCAGGATTGCCAATCTTTGATACTATTCAACCATCCCTGGTAATGAATAGTTCAAAGTTCCCTGAATAAGGCCTAGCTTAGCCAAGAGAGCACAGCTCCCACTCTCAGGGGAGAAGAAACAGTGCTTAGTGGCACTGCCCAAGTCACAAGGTACAAAACTGAATAGGAAATCTCTTAAATTATAATAAGCTTTCACCTACCTTTTATCTTCTCACCAACCTTACCTGGATCTAAAGCAGAAAAGTTGGTCCAACCCCAACTTAAGATTCCCAGGCTTCTAGTTTAATATAGCTGGTTTTGTGTAGGTTAAAAAGAGAAAGAGATCTTATCTGGCTCTTTACTTAAAGGATAATCTACTCTGCAATAGAAACTCTTTTTTCCCCCTCCTTTTTGTTTACTGATTTTAGGGAGTGCCAAGATAGGAGGAAGACTAGATCCTTGCTTGAGGCTATGGGTAGCTGACGCGGCCTTCCAGCCCCCATAGCTCCTCCTCATTGTGATAATATAGACAGCACTAAAAAAAGTGACATACGGAATCACTAATATCCTTATGAGCTATCGTTATTAACAAATCTTTTGTTTTACTTAAAAAGGTGATATTAACACCTTTTGTCACAATGACATATGAATATGTTGCCTGAAAGAATTCAATTCAATTAAATATTAAGTGACTATTAGGTGCTACCAGAGGTGAGGAACTTGCAGCCTTGAGGCCACATGTGGCCCTCTAGGTCCCCATGAGCTGCCCTTTGACAGAACCCAAACTTCACAGAACAAATCTCCTTAATAAAAGGACAGCCGCATCAGCTAAGCACTGGGATTTCAAAGGCAAAAAAGAAAGAGCCTCAGCCCTCTAGGAGTGTACATTCTGTTGGGAAGAGGTGGGAGAGGTTAGACATCATGTATACAAACAGATGATGTCGCCTTCACAAAGCCATCCCCAGGAACCCCAGTTCCAAAATATCCATAGTTGGTGCATTCTAGGGTTGCATCTTCATCACAATGCATCAAAGTAAATACAAAGTTTATGCAAAACAATTTCAGGATACAGGCAAGGCTAATAACTAGGGGCATCAGGAAAGAGGTGGGCCAGTGGCCTAGGCTCAAAAATCTTTTAGTTGTAATGAGAATTTTTTGTAATGATATTTAATGTTATAGTATTTGACCTGTAATCTAATAGCAGTTGATGGGCACTGTTGAAAGTAGAAGGGCTACAAAATTGTGCTGGCTTATAATAAAGAACCCATATCATTCAAATGCTATACAACATCTGGTTGTCTTGGGAGTGAGAAGCTCACTCCCCGTGATCTTAACCATGGCGAATTCTGAACACTCATAAAATTACAAACTCTTGTTTGTTATATGTATGATATTTAAATGATGCTATAAGAATTGTGTGCTGATTAATGCTTAACAACCCCCCTTCAGGGTAGAGGTGGGGGGTAAGAACATATACACACTTTTAAATGTAAACTGCATTATTAACATTTTCTTAAACTGAGACAATCAACAAAGCAATCAATCAAACCCCGATTTGTAGCAATACATGTGCAATTGATGAGGGTACAGTCTCTGGGAACCCCCTTGAACTCTCCTTGAATCTTCCAACTTGATCTGGCCTTCCCCCAAGACCATAAGCCTTACATTATCATTAGGCCCAAATCTCCACCTAGCCTAGCCCACCCTCAAAATATCTGTACCCTAGCCCAGTTACCCTAGCTCTCTTATTATCTGTCATCTCCAGGTAGCCTTCAGCTATTTCCCCACCCTGGAGTCTGACCTCATTTCAGCGTCTGGAGTCTGACCTCACCTCGGTCCTCCTTAGACTCCTCCTCAAGACATTCCCTAAACCCCTCCTCTAGTCACCCCAGACCACCCCTCAATCCCTGTGTATACAAGTCTCATCTTGCCACCATGAAGGCGGTCAGATTGAATCTGGCCAGCTTGTGGAAACAAGCATCACAAAGGGTGGGATTTCTTAAAACAACCCATTATGGCAAACCCTTAACAAAGTCTTTTTCCTCGGTTGAGAAGGCTTGAGTTGAATTCTTTGGGCAGGACCCGGCATGTATGTATTTTGAGGTCTCAAGCACCCCTAGAAACCTAAGGTTCCCTACTACCTATCATTCATTTTTTCTTTAACCTCTTCACAATGATGTTGAAAATTTAACCACCAGCTCTCTTAGAACTGGCTCTAGCACATCGTGGTTTACAGGCAAAACACTCTGTCCCTATGAGCCTTGAAGGACAAAAAAATGTTAAAAATGACAAACAAAATACCAGACACTAGGGAGGCAGATGACATTAATACATAGAGATTAAGACTCAGTCAGCAAGACTTAAGTTCAAATCCTACCTCAGATACTTATTTATGTGACTCTGAGGAAGTCATTTAATTTCTCTGTGCCTCAGTTTCCTCACCTGTAAAATGAAGGGGTTGTACTTGATGGCCTCTGAGGCCCCTTCTAGCTCTACATCTATGACACGAGGAAAGTCACTTACCATGTGAAATACAATCGTTGAATACTGGTAAAGCAACATATGCATAGTGTTTCACGCATAAAATGCTGTGGAGCATTTCACAATTATACTTTGCAAAAATAGTTGCATCTTAAATATTCCAGTGACAGTCCCTTTGTTAATCTTTCTTTTTGAACAGAAATTGCTGATTTTCTTTGTGACTTCTAACAGTTTAGCCAATCAGCTGACTGTGTAACAGCTTGAGTAGATAATTCTGTACTCCAAAGGATGATATAATGTCTTGCCCCTCAGGAAAGTAGAAGGGAGAGGGATAGGAGAAAGAGGAATGATACAAGAGAGGGCAGACTGGGGAAAGGGGTTGTTGGGGTACACGCTGTCCTGGGTGGGGGGAAGGGAGAGTTGGGGAGAAAATTTGGAATTCAAAATCTTGTGGAAATGAATGTTGAAAAGTGAAAATAAATAAATTATATAAAATTTTAAAAAAATACTTCATCTTAGTCAGTGGAGATTAACTACTAAGCCAGAAACAACTCTTTCAGTAGATTTTAAATGAAGAGACAACTTCTACTTCTGTTCTTTTATTCTTTTCTCCTGAAAGTGTGGCTTAGAACTCTCTTTGCTGTCCCTTTTCCTTCCCCCAGCAGTAGTGACTGCTTATACACAGCATCAAGCCTATGTGTTGTCTTGTCTATTTCTCATTTTATGTTTCTTTCCCTGAGCACAGTTGAACAAACAGCAATGCATTTACACACTTGGAAGGAACCTCCTGAATTGAAAGGACAGGGGCTCTTGGGCCCCTCAGGCAGAGCTGACTAGCAAGAGCAGGAGTTTTCCATAACTATACCCTTCTTGGAGAAGATTACCACCAACAGAAAGTGCCCAAGCCATGCACTGGTTTACCAGAGGCCATGATCCTTGCGGGGAGGGAAAGGCTGTTCTGACAACTCACACAGCCAAAGTTAAATATTTTATATTTTGATGTTTTGAGTATTGGCTTCTCAGAAGAACAAAACAGGATTTATGTATTATTGTGTAATGGTTTACATTTTTGTCAATGCAAACTTTTTATTTTATATTTTTATATTTTAAAGCATATCTTTTATATTTTAAAGCATTTCTTTTATAGGCTGGAAATAAGTGTCTGTCCTATACCTAATCTACATTGTACATTGAGTACCTTTCTACCTCATTTGGGGAAACCCTAAATACGAGCCAAAGTTAAACTTTAAATGATTTTCCTGTGGGCCCTAGGGTTGGAGTGCAAAGAGCTACAGATTGCTAGAGCCCAACATTTTCCTTAGAGGCCATGCTTTTCCTAATATAGAACCTGTCAGCAGAAAGTGAGCCTAGGGTTGAGGGGTCCTTTAGAGAAGGAAGGCATCCTGTAGGCTCCCTGAGGCAGTGTTGTCAATTGTTACATTAAGATTTTAATAAAATTCATACTTATTCAGATTGGAAAGATCTATTTCTTGCTTTTTTTGAACTTCCTTCAGAAAGAAAGAAGATAAAACTAGTAAAAATTTGTCAGTTTAGGCACATGGAGAAGAAAAACCAACTAAGCCTTTTATGTGATGATTAATTACATAGGCAAAGATTACGATCGATCACCGACATAGAGTCTGAGGAATAGTCTTTATTTAGCTATGTGGTGGCTTGGCTCTGTCATATTTTGTTTTGTACTGAATTGCTTTACCTTTTCTATCTATAGTGCCATAGGCTGATGACATAAAGGGGTGATACCCTGCTGTTACTGAAGTTGAGTAATTTTCTCCTCCTAAAGACCTTGTCCTTGTCTCCATGGTCTTTCCCCTTCATCTCTCCCGCAGGGCACTTCCTTCCATGCCTATATGCTTTTCACTACAGCATATACACGATCAGATATTTTAAGTGAAAGAACTATTGCACTACATAATAAAGAAAACAGAAAGCAGCTAAGTTTTAGGCACAAAATCTTTTTCTCAGCTGAGACACTCTATCATTTCCTTACTCATTTATATTTCTCTCAGTTCAAACAAGACGTTTCTCTCAGCAAATTTGGTCACTAAGAAATCTTTAACACATTCTTAACCATTTTGTTAAAAATTTCCCAATTAGACATAAAATTTTTTAAACATTCATTTTATAGAATTTTGAGTTCCAAATTTGCTCCCTCCTGCCATTCCTTCCCCATACCTTGAGAAGGCAAGCAATCTGTTGATTATACATGTGAAGTCATGCAAAATACATTTCCATATTAGCTACATGGCAAAAGAAAACACACACAAAAGAAAAATAAAGAAAGTTAAAAAACAGTATGCTTCAATATGCACTCAGAATTTGATCAGTTCTCGCTCTGAAGGTGGATACCATTTTTCAATCTGGGTCTTTAGAAACTGTCTTGGATCACTGTCTTGAACAGAGTAGCTAAGTCACAGTTGATCATCCTTACAATACTGTTTTTCTGTGTACAATGTCCTCCTGGTACAACTCACTTCACTTTGATTCAATTTATATAAATTTTCCCAGGTTTTTCTGAAAGTATCCTGCTTATTTTTTCTTATAGCACAATAGTATTCCATCACAATCATATACTACAACTTGTTCAACCATTCCCCAGTTGATAGGCGTCCCCTTTCTAATTCTTTGCCACCACAAAAAAAGCTACTATAAATATTTTTGTACAAATATGTCCTTTCCCTTTTTCTTTGATCTCTTCGGGATTCAGACCTAGTAATGATATTGCTGGGTCAGGATGCACAGTTTTGTAGCTCTTTGAGCATAGTTCCAAACTGCAGTCTAGAATGGCTGGACTAGTTTAAAACTCCACCAATACTGCATTACTATTCCAATTTTCCCACATACTCTCCAGTTTTTGTCATTTTCCTTTTTTGTCATGTTAGTCAATCTGATGAGTATGAGGTGATACCTCAGAGTTGTTTTAACTTGCATTTCTCTAATCAATGCCCTAAGGAGTCGATATCCATTCTGCCTAGGCTTCAGGTCTACTTCTTTGTTTATAAGCCCAAACTGATCTTTTCCTAGCCAACCAAACCCTGTTTTATTGGTTCCCTTGATTTGTACTCCTAATGAAGAAATCATGGTTAAAAAAAAAAAAAAGAAAGAAATATCTGCTGCCCTAAATCTAGCTCATCAGTTTTAGCTTTAAAAATTTTTTTTAACTACATAGTCCATGCAATTCTACAATCTGGATTAATCATCTTGTCTCCTTTGCAGTTTTCCTGAAGGCTTCTCTGTTCTTACCTCTTCTAAGCTCTGAGCATCCTTGAATCGCTAAAGAGCTATCCATGATTTGACTCAAGTTGATCTGCTGGGGACAATATTAAAACTTGGAGAAGAATGTAAGGGTGAGGGTAAAAGCACTTCCCATCTTAGCTCTTATAGGTTGACTAGGTAAGAACAATTGAAGCACAATTGAAGAAAATCAAAACTGGATATGAAAACTGGTCCTGTACAACTTCTGGAGTGAATCAAAGACGTTAGTGGGTCATAGTCTAAGGAACTTGTATAAAAGAAAGAAACTATATCAGAATTATAAGGAGGGATTCTGAGGGTCTAGATTCAAGAGGTTGGAGTATACATGGCATTTCTAGCAGACCCTGTAGGTGCAAGAGAAGGACTGGGCCATGAGAGAGAAGGGAGATATCTAGGGGACTTTTGGCTCTACAGGCATCTTGGAATGGAGGACTTAGGCAGAGAGAAGTTCCAAGAAGAGTCTGGCTCTTTCCCCAACATTCCCTTCCTTGTCTATCCACAGATAGAATAATATACTATGCCATTTCATTACTTAATCATTTCTAGTAAACTGAATTTTGCCTCAACCACAAAGAGGCCAGAGGTTAACTAGAGAGAGATATAAATATAAGTATTAGGCAGAGAGCCTAACCTCTGCTTAAACATTAGGAATTTTCTTCGCTGGGGGCTTGAAGCAATTGTGACTGAGCTTAAATAACAGCCTATAAAAAGTTTCCTAAAAGCTGAGTGGACCTTAGGAGCCATTCTATTTCCATCTAGGTTTAAAATGAGCTAATTATGGGGAGATGTTACAATGGCCCTCTCTAATAGCCTCTAGTCTCCTCTTTCTTCAATCCATCTTTCACTACTAACAATGTACAGGTCCAATTATGTTCTTTCTGTGTCTTTCTAGTGCCTACCAGATAAAACTCCTCATCTAGGTATTTCAGACCCTCCACAATCTGGCTTCAAGTTCCTCTCCAGCTTTATTTTACACTACTTTCCTTTGTACACTCTATATTCTACCCCAACTAGACTGTTCACCATTCTCCAATCTCACCTTGTCCCATATGGATTTGTGCATTCTATTAACCACCATGTTTTGAATAGCTTCTCCCCATATCGCCACCTACTGAAATCCTTTTCTTCCTAAAAGAACTAGCCTGAGTGCCACCTTTACTGCCTTCTCATTGCCTGCCAAATAGAATATAAACTCCTTAGACATTCAAGAACCTACAGTATCTGGCTCCAATCTTCTTTTCCAGTCTTATTTTACACTACTTCCCTTGGCATAGTCTGCTCCAGAACCATGGACTCACAGAATTTTAAAGTCAGAGAGGATCTTGGAGGCCATCTATTTCAACTCAGACCCACAATGGAATCTTACTATTATATACCCGACACTGTCCTATACCAAACTCTGCTTGATAACCTTCAGTGAGAGGGATCCTATTACCTTCAACATAGATAATTCCTATTATGATAGCTCTGATTGTTAGAAAGAGTTTTTGTTTTTGTTTTTATCTCCACTGAAGGAAAGTCTAGTGAATACAGCAGGCCTCAGAGCCAAAAAGACTCTGGTTTCATGTCCCACCTTCGAAACATACCACCTCTGATCCTGGGCAATCATTACCTTGCCAGGGTTCCATCTGGTTCTTTAAGATGACAAATTGCAGAGATGGTGCTGGCCTATCTTGACAGAAGTCTATTGCTGAAAGATTCCTGTAAGGATGAAATCACAAAGTCTAATACCCAGCTACCTCTTCTTCCTGAAATCAAATCTAAATTTGTCTCTTTACAGCTTCCACTCATTCTTTCTTATTCTGCTTTCTAAGGACAAATAGAATAAATCTAATACCTTTTCCACATGATACATATAATATTACCTGTGAGCCTTTTTTTCTCCAGATTAAGCATACTATTACTTCGCATTGAGTGGGATGAGACCGCTCATGAAATCATGAAATCTAAATCTCAACCTTTCTGTAAACTGAATGAGATCAGCATGGCTCAGGGCTTCTGATTGACAGCTAGGCTTAAGTCTTGAGTTACTGAGAAATCACCTGACTTATAGGAATCCAGAACTTGGAGTGGCTGGTCCCATTTCTTCCCCACTACCATCTCGGCACCAGCCTCGCCAAATAAAGGAAAAGATGTTTTTATGGGCTTGCATTGGCTAAACTAGCACGTCTTTGTTCCTGGGTTAGATTTCTCGAGAGATTGTGAGCTGGAACTCCACCAATGAGGGTGAAGGTCAGTGGTGGGAGGAGGATGAAACCACTAAGGTATATAATCATGCTTCACCTCCTGTACTGCGCCTCTCCTACTAGCTCACTGCTAGCGGTGATGAAGCCCTTTTTCGCAATATTGTAATAAAGAAGTTTTCTGTTTCTAACTCAAGAGACCTCTGGTTCCTTTAATTAATAACTGGTGAGTGATCTCACCCCATAAAACTTGATCTTCACATGGAATGGACTCAAGGCCTCTGACCATTCTCACTGTCTGTCTCTAGATACTCTCCAGCTTATCAATGTTTCCTAAACTATGATAGCCAGAATTTAACACATTATTCCAGAAGGAGTCTAACCAAAATGTTGTACGGTGGGACTATAGACTCCGGATAAACTGGAAAATTTCCTGGACATTCTCTTTCTTCAAACAATTTAAGCTCTAATAAACAATTAAGATCATATGGGGTCGCATGTAGAAATGTTGATTTTTATTGAGCTTGCATTGTACTTTGAGTATTTTTTTCAGTTGAACTGCTATGGGTCCTACATTTTAAACCTGTGAACCCTTTTAAAACCTAATACACTAATCTTTGTTCAGTTTCATCTTTGAAACTGACCCAACCTTGTAGACAATCTAGATCTTTTTGGATTCTGACTGTTGTTGCATGCACTAGATATCTCAGCTTTATACCATATACAGATTTGAAAAGCATTTCTTATATGCCTCCAACAAAATAATTAGTAATACTGAACAGCAAATGGCCAATAACAGATACCTGAGGCATTCTACTAGGGATATCCCTCCAAGCTGACTAATGACTACTCTGGTTATTCTACTAACTTTACTGTTATATGGCTCATCTCATATCTCCAAACACAGTGAGGCTTTGACAAATGCTTTGGTAAAATCTAAGTGAAGTATGCTGTAATTAAAAAGTCATCCCAGTCCTTTATCATCATTGCTTCCATTTTTAGTTATTAACAACACTTTCCTTTACTGTTACATCCTAGAATTTTGCAAAGGGTTGATGTCAAGTTCACGGGCCTATCATTTTGATTCAATTATCTTTGTTGTTGTTGTTTTGAAAATCATTAAGACATTTGCCACTGCCCAGTCCTGTGGCACCTCTTCCATTCTACATGATTTTTTCAAGTTCCCTTCCATGGGCTCAGCTGTTACCTTTACCATTTCTTTCAGAATCCTGAGATATAGTTTATTTGGGCCTGGTTACTGAAATTCATTAAGAGTAGCTAGGTGAAATTTTATTTCCTTCTTTCTTTCATCTTGGGTCACAATTGCCTATTACCTATCTTTTTCCTTTTAAAATTCATAAAAAACAAAGTAAAAAAGAAAAAAGAGTTGAGTCGGTCTTCTGCGTCATCTTTTATCAATATCTCATCAGTCTCAATCAGTGGTCTTATCCTTTCTTTGATTCTCTTCTTTCATCAATACTGTCAAAGCCAATGAACATTTCTGATGCCCTTAGTATTTTGTTGGCAGCCTTAGCACATTCTTAGTTTTACCATTCCTGACATCTTGTGACAGGGCTATGCCACAGTTGTACATTCATTCCCCGTTATTTGCCTTCTCTTCTCTCTCCTGTGCATGTCATTTAAAAATTTAAGCTAATCAATGCCTATCTCATATATCCAAATCAATTTCTTTGGAGAACTCCACATTTCCTTCTTGCAGTGGAATTATTTTTGCATCTTAAGGATTTAAGTGTCCCATGCCTAAGATGGTGACTTCCCAAAATACGGTACCCTACCAATCTTGTCTCTAAACCCTTTGAAATCTGTTTTTCCTAAAATCTAGGTTGCAGGTTGTTTTGTTAATGTATTGAATGTATTGTTAATGCAATGGGAAGATCTTTCCCATCCATTAATAGGCCCATGTGACCTGCTTAAGTCACATGGAAGCCTAAGTCACTTGAATTTGAGTCACATGAAGCCTGTGGTGGGAGGAGCTTGTTGAATGGGTGGAACAGCAAGGGGGGGAAGAAGAAGGGAGGAGCAGGAAGTGTGGAGCAAAGCTGAGAGAAAGTTGGTCAGAGCTGGGAGAGAGACTGTGGGAGATGCAGCTTAGAGAGAGAGGAAGCAGGTGGAGGAACTAGCGAGAGGGAGTGACTTTGCCCAAGGAAGTTGTTTTGTGGGAAGGCCTGAAGAAGGGAAGGCTTAGGGATGGCAGTGCCCCTGCATTGCTAATGTGTATAGATTTCTTTGTTGCTATGATGGATTTGGCCTTCTGGTGTTGGAATAAATGTTTTGGCTCTGTCTTCTATATGGTGAGTCTGTTATATTTTGCAATTCAGAACTACAACTGCATA
Source organism: Phalanger gymnotis (assembly GCA_028646595.1). Classification (NCBI taxonomy): domain Eukaryota; kingdom Metazoa; phylum Chordata; class Mammalia; order Diprotodontia; family Phalangeridae; genus Phalanger; species Phalanger gymnotis. The sequence goes on from CM053623.1 coordinate 103,295,941, forward strand.
TTTGTAGCCTCCATAGGCACTGTGAATATCCATTGGTGCTACACATGTCAAGCTATACTTGGCTTTACTCTCCTCTTTTATAAACTCAAAAACAGAATGTCCAGTTCCTGTCAAGTTCCCCATTGTTACTACTTCAGCAACTACTTCCTCTTCCTTGGTCAGAATTAGGTGCAGACTAGATATTCTCTTTGATATTTCTCCCATTTTCTGAAGGATGAAGTTATCATTAAGGCAAGCCAAGAATTTAGTAGCTGTTTTGCTTTTGGCATGTAAAAAAAGGGAGCTCCAGAATGATTCTGCCTGGTGTCTGCCCTGTACCAACATCTGGTAATCATCTCACCCTATCCACTATGGGATGTTCCAAATGGGTCTTGGTTGTCAAGACTTCTCCTAGACAGTATATTGCATTCCCAATTAATCGTTCACCTTCCAGACTTCTTTGGCTTTGGATATCTTTTCTGGATTATCAGTTTCTATCCAGTTCTCCAATTCCTATTTAATTTTCTATTTCATGACAAACTAGCTTAACAGAGGCCTACGTTAAATCATATAATTTTATTGGTTAGCAACTATTACAAGAGTTTCACTATAGGTCCTAGTCATAAAAGAAAACTTTAAAGCTTTGAGATCCTTCAGTTTCAATGACGCCTAGAGCATGCTTTTAAAAAAATACTTCAGTCCTACTCTTTGTCAAGAAAACACAGAATTAAAATGAATAACATGGGCTTAACAACTTTTTTTATTTCCTCCAAAGTTAATTCTTAACTTTACCTCTTACCTTATATTTCAGAGTTCAAAACTGACCAAGATTCACTGTAGATAAGCAAGTTTGGTTTCAAATGGCCAATTTCTGAAAACCATAGCTTGTGAAATAACAGATAATAGGAAGCCTATTGCTTTGTTTCATTAAAAATAAAAACATTCCATATTTTCCCTTCTCTAGGGTAGATAAAATATGCATTGGTAATCCTTAGTATATTGGTGATATAGATCAAATTTGAGAGCTGTACATTTGGGCATTTTGAACTAGGATTACTAAATCAAATTTAATTGTAATATGTAATTGTAAATTTAATTGTAATGTTGTAATAATTGTAAAATTGTAAAAAGTCAACTTTAAATCTATATGGAGAGAGGCAACTAAATTATCATTTGAATTATTAATCTTTTCTCTCATTCTACAAAAATTCAATGACTTTATAGCTGCAAATACATTGGTCATTTCCCAATAGTTTTCAGTCTAAACTTTGGATAAATAGGGCTTTAATGTTTTAAATCCAATATCCTTGCCCTAGCACAAACCAAAGGTGGCTTTTCTAGTTCTCTTTCCCTTTTCTCATCTCTCCTCTCCCATGCTTGTCTCCTTCACCCCACCCCCAGGCTGAAAGGATAAGGGACACTCACAGGCCATCCCACTGCTGATCAAAATGTAAACCTTGACATTAATGCTAAAATTAGCACATCACAGACACCTGACTGCTTATTCCACTGTAGCAAGCTGGAGGAATCCCTAATTAATTAGTCAATAAACATTTGTTAAGCATCTATTACTATGTGTCAGACATAATGTTAAGCACTAGGGATACAAAAAGAGGCAAAAGACCGGTCCCTGCCCTCAAGGAGCTTACAATCTAATAGGGGAGGCAAATGCAAATGAAAATATACAAACCAAGCTATACATAGCCATATGCAAGCTATACAATATACAAGCTATACAAGATAAATTGGAAATAATTAAAAGAGGGAATGTATTGGAATTGAGGGGTTAGGGAAGGCTTCCTCTAGAAGGTGGGATTTTGGTTAGGAGTTAAAGGAAGCCAGGGAGGTCAGTGGGGGAAGGATAGTATTCTAGGTAAAAGGGAACAACCAGAAAAACCACCCAGACTGAAAGATGGAGTGTCTTGTTTGTGAAATAGCCAAGAAGCCAGTGTCACTAGATAGAAGAATATATGTTGGGGAATAAGGTGTAAGAAGATGGTAATGTAGGAGCTGGCTAGGTTATGAAGGGCTTTGAATTTCAAACACAGAATTTTTGTATTTGATCCTAGAAGTAATAGGAACCCTCTAGAGTTTATTACATGGAGCGTGTGTATACGTATGTGTTTGTGGTGTGATTAGACCTCCATTTTAGGAAAATAACTTAAGAATGGACTGGAGTGGGGAAAGAGGTAGGCAGGCAGATCTACCACCAAGCTATAGCATTAATCAAGGCTTCAGATGATGAGGGCCTAACAGCTTAGATATGGCAGAGGTGGGAAGGGGGTGGTGGTGGAGAGGAGGAGATGAGAGATAGTGGGGAAGCCAGGATGATTCCTCAGTTTCAAACATGAAGGACTGTGAGGATAGTGTCACCCTCCACAGTAATAGGGAAGGTAGGAATGGGGGAGGGGTTAAAGGGAAGGTTACTAAGTTCTATTTTGGATATATTGATTTTAAGATGTCTGAAAGACAATTGGTAATGTGACTTTGGAGGTTAGCCGAGAAATTGGAATAGTAAGGTAGATTTGACAATCATCAACAAAGAGATGGTAATTAAATCCATGAGAGTTGATGAGATCACCAAGAGACATAGTATAAAGGGAGAAGTGAAGAGAGCTCAGAACAGAACATCTATAGTTAGAAATTATGATCTGGAGGAGAATTCAAAAGGGAGAGAGAAAAGAAGCAGTCAGATGGGTAGGAGGAAAACCAAGAGAGAGCAGTGTTCTGAAAACATAGAGAAAAGAGAGTAGCAAGGAGGAGACAAGGAGCAACAGTGTCAAAGGCTGCAGGGAGGTCAAGGAAAATGAGAACTGAGAAAAGGCCAGTGGATCTGGCAACTAAGAGAGTATCCCCTGTAGCAGGGAGTATAGGAACACACCACCATACTTGCCATTTCCATTTATTTCTTACTACAAGAATCCATAGTAGCATGCAATTCCATTGGCCTCATCCCATACAATTGAACCTTACTCCTTAGTAGATTACCTTCATGAGTTCTTATGACCATAAGTACTAAATAGTAAGAGCTTCTCTTTTGGTCAGGGTCCCTGAGAGTCTTCCCCTCTCAGTTTCATTTTTATTTTTATTTTTTGAGTTTTGACTAAAGGGGCCATCCCTTGATTAACTTCTGAAAAAGGCCTATTCACTGAATGGGCATTACCTCACTCAAAGTGAGAACCTGAAAAGACCTTGGCCTGAAAGGGCCAGGGTCTCCCAATGCATCCTGGGCCATCTCCAGTCATCCTGGTGAATATCAGGCCACTGGACCCAGATGGCTATGGAGGAGAAAGTGAGGCTGGTGACCTTGCACAGCCCTTCTTCCCTCAAATCAAAGTCAAGTGCATGTCATGTCATCATTTCGCTGATGTCATGGTATTGATGGAGAAATGAACCCCAGGTATGAAGGAATCCCAAGCCAAAGTTCCCAGGTCACCTAGAATGAATTTGCAGACCCAAGCATTCTTTAAGTCAAGGAGGCAAAGATTTATTATGCTTTACATAAATAAAGCGGTCAAGAGTTCTTAGGGAACCTGCAACCATACAGGGCTACAGGGAAAATTTAAGTACAAGATTTAGGGATGAAACCTGTCAATTAGGTGTTTTGGGGTGGGATTAGGGAGTGGTTTAGGCATGATTAAGGAGTGGTTAGTTCTTAAAGGAACATGCACTTTTTGTATCTACTGCACAGGTGTCTTACCCAGAGTTCACTGGGAAATACCCAAGGGGAGGGGCTACCTGTGGGTGTGGTTTTTGCTGTGAAACATCACTAAGTCACCAAAAGTTCATGGCTGACTGGAAATATCCAGGTTGATTCCATCATGTGTCTTGTTAGACAAGATTAATATAAGGGAATATACATTTGACTATGTCTAGGATGCATGTTAGACTCAGTGTATAGTCAGTTATCAGCATCCTGAATCAATCTCTAATTGGGCATAGCTGCTTACTGAGGAAGAAGCAAAGATAACTTTAGGGCATGCTGCCCTTTAGCTAGAGAGAGACAGCCTAGGAGAGAATATGTTTTGAGAACTAGTTATTTTGGTAAGGCATGCTGCCCTTGAACTGGAGAGTGGCTGCCTAAGCCAATGCTTTGAAGCTAGGGAGAGATGTGATTTAGAACTGAAGTTCAGGCACAGGCACCCAAGCAGAGGCTAAGGGGAAATGTGATGTTAGAATTAGGGTCCAAGCACAAGCACCCCATCAATGGTCCTCTTTGAGAATGAAGGACAAACACAACAACAACTTGTTATGACCATAAAATGTCATCACTTGGTGGTCAACTTTCTGGTGAAGAGGCTCAGTTAGGCACTCTTTCCAAGGTAGTCTGACACTGAAGAATTTGCAAGGAGGTGCACTGAAAGATAGCACCTTGCAGACAACTATTCCATTCTGGCTCTGGCTCTACTTCATTCTGGTGGCCTGAAACAGAGTATTTTGTTCTTAGAAGACTCAAGGTAAGTTCAACATGCCTTAGCTAACAAGTTTCCTGACTCTTCATAAGATTAGACAAGAATGGACCTTTTATAGCCTGGCTCCAGCCTATATTTCTAACCTCATCATATGTTAATTTCTTTCTGTACTCTGCCATCCTAAGTGACTTTTCTGTTCCCCACTCTGACTTCTCTTTTTCTTGTTCCTTTACACTGAATATTCTGCCTCGTTTTCCTCTCTCCCCACTCATTACTATAATGCTCTCCCTCCTTTACCTCTGCCTCACTGAAAATCTATCTTCCAGTCTAAGTACCACCTTCTACATACAGCTTTTCCTGGTTCCCCCCAAACTTCCAGTGCCCATTCTAACTGCCTTGTATTTATTCTGCATATACTTGAATATGTACACATTGTCTTTTCTGATAGAATATAATTTGGAGAATACAGTTTATTTATTTATTGTCTTTGTATGCCCAGTACCTAGAACAGTATCTACCACACAATAGATACTTTTAAACAAATACCCATTGACTAATTCTCACCATATTGTGATTTTGCATTTTATTTGAACAGTTCTTTAATTCAAGAAATACTTTTAGAAAAGAACTCCTCTACAGATCAAAACAGAATGTTTTCAAAAGTTATTTTAAAACAAGTGTGTCTATTTATGTGGTGTTATTATGAGATGGCTTAGAGCAAAAATAAGAGACTGCCTAGTACTGAAACACCTGTAGATTTTAGAACTTAAAAACTTGTTGGAATGCTGCTTTCAATTATATAAACTTCCAATAGATATGTGAGTTTGGAACCTTGTTTGCAATTGCCATTCACCAAAAGAACCATTTTATTCCTCTGTATCTAAGAGAATCTAGTATTAAGTAACTGGAGAAGAAATTGGAGATCTTAAAGAGTGACAAGCATATTGAGATATGAGATCTGAGTATCACTACATTGGAATTCTCAGGAGAGTAATTAATTTTTTCTGTTCCTCTCTTGATAGCTAAATATCAAGGGAGACAAAAGATTTTCTGCTAACTGGAACAGAGGTTTTATTGCTAGCAGATATACATATTAAAGGGAAGGATGTGGACCTACGGCTTTGAAGCCCAAGGTCTTACTTTCTACTCTTCACTTTTGTTCTGGCCCAACTTCATTTGCATCCAATCAAAGAGGATCTCCAAACCTGGTGAACATCATTGCCCTAGCTTCCACATAGCTCAGGTGAGGTTTATTTTGGGAAAGCCCTGAAATAGGTTTTGAGGATAAAGGATCACAGCCAGGAATATAACAAGAATTAAATATTGAATCCTAAATCAGATAGGTGTCTTTAAATCAAACATAAAATCATCACCAGGCTCTGTTAGTTAGATTGAATCTGGTGGTGGGGAATTCTGTTGGCTTTTGTTAGCTCTCTTTAGCTAGGTGCGGAACTTCAGTTAGGTACTATCTTCTGTTACATGCTAAAAAAAAAAAATGCAACCTCAGGCTAGGAGAGACTTTCTAGACTCCATACCTTAAATAAACTGTGTGGTAGGAACAGCATCTGTTGGAAGTAAGCTAATCTGTTTTCCCTTTAAGGGAAAGATAGGGAGGCTATTCTCAATATTATCGGTGGTTTGGTGTTGAGCCTTTAGGAGGAGAATTTCCATTGCCCTGTGGGGATATCTTTCTGATCTAGTGTTAATTATGAAAAGCTGTGTGGTAAAGGAGTAGCTTTTTACCTTAATTGTAACGCTTTAAACCTTATCCTAGGTAAAGTTATTTTTATTATATTTTATGGTCTAATAGGATTTTACTGAAATCTAATTCCAAGCCTGATCTGCAGGACTAACCTGATCTATACCTTTTTCCAGAATAGATGGAAACCCAGAAGCCAGCAGATGAAAAAAGAGCAGTTTCACAATCAGGAAACCACTTGGAGATGTCAACTTCTCATTGTCTCCCCTCTCCCCGCCCAAGGTGATACAATACCCAGTAGAAAGGGTGACTTGGTGCCTAGAAGGAATCTGTGTGACATTTGCAGAAGCTATCAGCAGCGCTGCAGTTTTGGGAGGAAATGAGTTGCCCTGGGTGTACATATTTCCCATGTGTGTGCCTTCTATGTGTACCTTGACCACATGGTCTCCTGACTTGTGCCCCCTCCGGAATATTTCCTGGCCACGTGCATTTTCTTCATGGATATTCCTCTGTCCCATGCATTCTCTCAGGAGATGCCTTTCCCCACTGTCCTATGGGCAACTGTGCTAAAGTGTATGTATGAGAAAGATAGTCTCCTGTCACTTTGTTTGTTATGCTCTTTCATAGGATTATAGATTTAGAGCAGGATGGCACTTCAGAGACCAATGACTCCCACTCTCTCATTTTACAGATGAATAACTTGCCGGGGTCACACAAATAAAAAGTGTCTGAACCAAGTTTTGAACCCAGGCCTTCCTGACTTCAAGTCCATGCCCTATCCATTACTATGTTGCCTCTCAAAGCATCTGCTCAAGGGGAGCTCTGATTCAATACCAATTGTTTTGAACTAATGTCTCCTTAGGTTTATTGGTAAAAGTAAACATTGGTTTATTTATCTTTACTATCATTCTTTTCCTGAGGCAAGGATATGATCCTACTTGAGAAGTACCTTTCCTAAAGTTCACATGGACCTTTTCTGGGGATGCAATGGAGGGTGAGGGGGTGTGTGTGTGTGTGTGTGTGTGTGTGTGTGTGTGTGTGTGGTGCCTCAGGTTCTGTATTTGTGCTTTCTGTGCCTTGGGTTAACAAGGAGAGTTTGAATCTTCACTGTTTACTGTCTTACACCTTTTAATGGACTTCCTTAGTAGCTTCCCTCCCATTTAAGTCTTCCAAAAATGGCTTTTGTAAGGCCAGCAGCAATTTCTTCACTCTCTTGTTAAGCATTGCATGGACTGGATATATATTCTTGCATACCTTTCATTAGCCATTGTCCCACTTCACATTTTATTTCAATAGCACTCATATTTATTAACAATGACTGGCACTCATGTGGCATAGTAAGGTTTGCAAAGTGCTTTTTGTTATCTCATTTGACACTTTACAACATCCCTATGAAGTAGGAGCTATTATCCTCATTTTACAGATGATGGAACCAAGGCTGAGGGAAGATCAGTAACTGGCTGAGGGTCACGCAGCCAATAAGCATCGGAGGCTGGATTCAAACTCAGGTCTTTCTGAATCCAAGTCCAGGACTCTAACCATGCAGCTGCCACATACTAACATACAATGTTCCTTCTTTTTCAGTTATAACGATGTTTCTAAGGTCCCTTTCAACTGTAAATCTGACCTTATTATCCTAACTGATCATACAGATTTGAATATTTAATAACATTAACAACTAAAGATATTGATGACATTAAATTCTGCATGGTTGAATCACCATTTTCCCCACCCTATCCCATAAGCAGGCCATGCTACATTCCTGTACTAGATTACTACTCACTAGTTATGTGACCTCAGGTAAGATAACTCTTAGGATCTGTACTGGGAGTTGGACCAGATGATCTCAATGGCCCCTTCTAGCTCTTTGATCCTGTGAGGTAGATGCTTAATCCTTTTTCTGTTTGGTAGATCTACTTGGGCTCCATAGGAATTGCCTTTGAGAAACCAGGCGCTTCTATGTCATGACCAGGCATCAGGGGTGTCTTTATCAATGCCCTTGGAGAAATGAGAGTAAATGTAAGCTTTTGTTTAAGGTCAGACTAGATTTAAATTTTGAAAATAACAAATTAGTTAAATTAATTAAAAATTAATTTAACATAATAAGTAATTAAAATTTTGAAAATGATTATTCATAACTCAGCGGATAGAGTGCTTGTCCTAGAGTAGGCCTCACCTTCCTGAGTTCAAATCTGGCCTCTGACACTTACTAGCTGTGTGATCCTAGGCAAGTCACTTAACCCTGTATGTCTCAGTTGCCTCATCTGTAAAATGAGCTGGAGAAGGAAATGGCAAACGATTCTAGTATCTTTGCCAAAAAAACCCCAAATGCGGTCACAAAGACTCAGACAGGACTGAAAACAAGTGAACGACAACAACAATTATTCAGTATCTGATATTGCTATTATATAACATAGTTTGAGTAAAATGATCTCAATACTGCTTTACAGACTTAAACTTATTGCTAAGTAGACTCCTCTGACCTCCATGGAAGTATGCAGAATAGTTATCCTTTTCTCCTAGGTGGAGAAAGCGACAGCACACTACCTGCTCCAAGACATACCCTACAGTAAAAACCATAAAAGCTTGGAAATGAAATGTTCCTGATGTTAACTGAGTTTAGGAATTGTCCACTTGTCTGGGATAGTTAGCTTGTATCATGGGAATATGATGAGGCTGAGAACATTAATTCTATTTGCTCCCCAGACAGGCCACTCAAGAAAAAAACTTGGTCCTACTGCTACAAATTTCACTGCTAGTCCCTTCCCTCCCTCAGCGTCTGCAGATTTGTGTATTTGATCAAGAAGATAGTTTGGCTGGCTAGTGATGTCCTTTTTGTATGTTTTGTATAAAGCACATTTTAATTTTTACAAAATTTACTACAAGCTCATTTTCCAGGCATCAAGATGAATGTACTTTTTGCCCTTTATTTATTATCACATCATTTAAAATTTCAGTATACTTTTTACAGGAATGATGTACATGACAGGAACTTACATGACTTAAGAACAACTATTCTTGCAATCACTAATTCTTTCTGTAAGATTCTCAGTTCCTGCATTTTGTTTTTTGCATTTTTGTTTTTGTATTTTTATTATTTATATATTTTATTATTCTTTCTTGAATATCAGTGAGAAATTTCAGGGATCAAAGTCCTTATTTTTGTTCCGTATCTAAGTGTAGATGGTACAAATGGACAGATGTTGGGTCCAGAGTTGAATGGGAAGAGGAGGGTGGGTCAGATTGTCTTCTGGAAATTGCAAAGCTCCTTTAATGACCCCAAGTTTCCCATGAAAGCAAAGGCCTATCTTTTTAAAATAACATTCTACCAGTATTTCTATATGGCAGCAAGACATGGAACACAGCTATCTTTCAAAGAATTAAAAATAGCACATAGAGACCTACAGAGAGGTATGTGGTAAATATGAACAGTCTGCAACATATGGCCATTAAGGAATACTGAAGACTAGAGGTAAAAGATGCCATCAGGGGATTCCCTTCTCTCCCTACTTAACTACCTCCCTCAACTTGCCAGGAGGCCAAAATAAATAACAACTAATACTCTTAACAGATCTCTAATCTTAATTTGGCAGGCACTTTCTTCATTAGATTACAACTCACTAATGCTTTCTCATTCTGTGTTTTTTTTTTTCCATTTCAAAGATGCTCTTTCAAAGATGTTCACAGAGCAGAGGTGTCAAACATGGCTACAGCCCAAAACAGATTGAAATGCAACTGGTAAATGTTTAACAAAATAAATTAAAATGCAATAAAACATAATGTTGCTATGTGGTTTCTAAGTCAACACACAGCATGGAGAGATCCTTAGCTACAGTTCAATAGCCCATTTCTATTTGACTTGGATGATATGCCTCTACAAAGGATATGGCTCCAGGATATCCTCTTAGCTTTTTTTTTTTTTTGAGGGTAGCAGTGCAGTATTTTGGGCTTTGCTCATACAACCAACAAGCATTTATTCAGCATCTACTATGTGGTTAGAGGCAATGTGGTGTAATGGATAGAGAGCTAGCCTTAAACCAGTAAAACCTGAATTCAGGTCTTGCTTCTCTTACATTGGCTGCGTGATCCTGACCAAATTACTCAGTCTCTCAGTACTCTAGGGCTGTGGAAGATCTTTCTCTCTTTCGTCTATCTATATGTTATATATATGTATATGTGTGTGTGTCTGTATATACACACATATATGTATATACATACATATATACACACATATACACATATACCTATCTAGATATGGATATATACATGTCTAGATAAATATATACATATACATATCTATGTATATATACATATACATACCATATCAGACATTGAAACCAATAAATTTTAAAAATAGTAGTTAGCTGTGGTATAGTGGCAAGTGTGGTAGATTTTCAGTATTTGAATATCTGGGAATTTGAATCCTAATCCCAAAACCTACTACTTTTGTATGATCTTGCAGCATGCCAGTTAACTTTTTTGAGTTTGTTTCCTTTTGTGTAAAATGAAATTTGAAAAGATGACCTCTAAATAACTTTCACCTCTAAATCTCTCTGCTCCTACAATCCAACGTCTAGTTCCTATGAACAGGAAGCCAGTTAATGAACAAGCATTTATTAAGAATTTCCGGTGTGAAGGGTTGGCATGGGGATACAGAAACAATAAATGCAACAGTCCCTACTGGCAAGAAGTTTACATTCTAAGAGGCTGGACATACACACTATCTGATCAGGATCAGGAAAGGCTTTCCTTAGAAGATGGAAGCTTGAGATTCCTCTTAAAGAAAGGGATTCTATGAGATAGGCAGGAGGGAGTGCCTTCCAGGCATGGAAGACAGCCACAGCAAATTCATGGAGACAGCAGACTGAGTGTCCAGTGTGAGGGACAAAGAGGTGGACTAGTTTGGCTACAGTGCTAAGTATGGGAGGGGGCATCATGTCCAAAGTGGCTAGGATAGGTTGAGTTAAAACTAAACGAAAGTAGCACAGCGGATGGAGCATTGGACTTTGACTCAGGAAAACCCCAGTTTGCATCATGCTTAGGACATATCCTAATTGTGTGACCCTGAGAAAGTCACTTAATAACTCTAAGGAGCTGTTTTCTCATCTGTAAAATAGCACTCAACTGTCAGGGTTTTTGTGAGGACCACAGTTAACATAGGTAACGGGAGGCCACTGGAGTTTATTGACTTGGACGAGATCTGCACTTAAATTATCTAACGTTCGAGTCGGGTAAGATCAGAAATGGGAATGATGCGCTTTTGAATTAGTGGAAATGGCAACAGAGAGGATGGGGGGCGGGGTGTGGTTGGCTGCCTGCCTGCCTCCGCTGCAGTTGGGGGATAAAGAGTTCCGCGGATCATTAAAAAAAAATAAAAACAAAACAACTCAGGCCAGTCCCAGGATGAGCAAGATCATTTAATCAAATAAACTTCCTGTGGCCTGTCAGCAGACGCCACCCACCTACCCCTAAAGATAGGGACAAGAATGATAAGGGTGAAAACCATTTTCATTTTCTTTCATAGAAATTGTGGGTGTGATGGGAGATGGGGGAGTGGCAGGGTAATGAGGCGATTGGATAAGAGACAAACAAATGCTCCTTCTCGGGGACGTTCCCCCGCCCTTTTCCTTCCAGGAACGCAGCTGCACAACCTTATCCCGTGCCGGGACCAGTCGGTGGCAGCTGCAGCTCCCACGTGGCAATATCAGACAGCGCCGCGACTTCAGACTCAGCTGGGAAAGGGCGGGGAGAGACGGGCGAAACTGCCCGATGAGACCCCGCCCTCCCCTCCTTACTAAGTGGTCCGTGAGCCATGGGGACGGCCTCCTCGCTCAGCCAATAGCAGCCAATCAGGGGCGGGGCTTGCAACTCGGTCCTCCACCGCCGGGGGGCGCGAACGGCTTCCCTGGCTACGAGAGCTCATTGGTGGCCGTGGGCTAAGGGGCGGGAAGAGGGTGCACGCCAGGGGTGGGGAGCTGGGCTTCCTCCTGTCCACAAGCCAGGGTGGAAGGGAAGCGCGAGGTACCTGAGGAGGAGAAGGACCAAGTCGAGGTGTGTGACTCCTGGTGGCTTCGGGCAGGGACTGGACGCGAGCGGCAGCCCTGGGCGGGCAGGCGTGCGAGCCTGCGGGCGCCGGTAAGTACCTACCGTTGGCTCGGCGGGGAGATGGGCGCTAGACTCGGACAGTCGCTCCCCCGGACGCGCGCGCGCACTCGCAGGTGTCATGGGGGGCGAGGGGAGGGGCGCCCCTGGGGGGCGCGGTATTTCCGCCCTTGTCTCTGGGAGAGTCGCGGGAGTGGGGGGCAGCTTGGCTGTTGGGCCAAGGAGAGCATCCTCCTTCCCCACCTTGAACTCCGCGTCCTCTTCCTCCTAGCTCATCCCGCCCCCTGCCGAGCCGGGTCATAGGACGGGGCACCCCCAACTTTAACTCATTGAGCTTTTAGGAACCCCAAATAACATTCCTAGCCGAGCCCCCGGTCTTGCGCTTGAGCCAGCGGAGCCAGAAGGGTTGAATGAATCGCCCAAAGTCGCTGGGAGCCCAAGGTCTCCTTTTCCTCTATTGGGGTTGCATCTTCAGGCTGCCACCGGGTGGTACTTAGAGAACTCGCTTAACCCCGGGCTTGCAGCCAGCTCCCGGGCTGAAGTGCACGTTGTGTGTCTGCATCTTGTTAAGGAAGGAGATAGGAAGGACGTTCGTGTGTGCGTGTATGTGTATGTATATGTGGCGGGGGGCGTGCTGCGTTGGCAGGTGTATGTTGTGTGTGAAGTTTGAATTTTCCTTAAGGCTCACCTGGTAAGTTGCTGTGGCTCTTTAAAAGGGAAGTCTGTTCCAAAATTAGCTTTTCTGTTCTTATTCACGTAAGCTACTGACATTACACTTTATCCCCAGGTTTATCTAAGTGGTTGAAAATCTGACCTTACATACCAGATAACTGCAGTGTCTGGTTGACATCCCGTGACTTTTTTTTTTTCAGTTTGAAATTAGTTTCTTATTGCTATGCCTTTTTTTTTAATCGCTTTTATCCATTCTATAAAAATGTGACTTTTTTTACAGTTTGAAATTAGTTTCTCAGAGATGTTCCTTTGTTTTTTTACTTCACCTTTATGGAAGTGAATGCTTACTTTCTTGTAGTTTAATACCATTGCCTAAATGACAATTCTTTTTCTTTACTGTGTCTGTGTACTAGGAAAGGAAATAATGTGATATATTTTACACTAATACTGAACTAGGTGCATGCAGCTTTATTTATGCTTTACTTGTTCTTTAAACGTAATTCACAATTCTTTTATCTCTATCTTCCATATCAGGGAAATATATTAGTGGCTTATTTTAATGCTTCTCACCAATAGACTGGCAAAACTAAGCAGTACTCAAATTATGGTCAAGTAATCAGTATCACGTCTTTCATATTTTAGGAGAATCTTGATTTATAAGCTAGGAATGTTAGAGGTGGAAGAAATTCAGAAATCTAGATCAGCCTATTCATTTAATTTTTTAATTAAGAGGTTTTTAATTTTGAACTTAACGTGAAGAAGCATAAACAGTTTAATAAAGAACAGAAAAGAACATTGTATGTGAAACTAACCTGTTACATAGTTTAAAATGTATATTAAATTTAACATGATAGTAACAAAACTGCCCAACTTCTCTGTGTCACCTTTTGAATTTCCTTCTCTCTTCTGTGTATTTTTTTTTTAAATATTTCATTGATGCTTTTTTTTTTTAACTTCACTCTTATTACCTACCAGCCCTCCCTCCCCATCCAAGTAAGTCTTTCCTTGTAACTGAAGTACTGTGCTCACAGAAAAGAAACCAACATATTGGCTATCCTTGTGAGTAAATATATCTCTTCCTGCACCTTTAGTCCCTCATCTTATGGCAAGTGGGCCTTATCAGTCTACTCAATTTCTTATTAGTCATTGCATTGATTAGAGGAAGTCTTTTGAGTGTTCCCTTTTCTAGTGGCTGATGCCTTTCTTTATACCAAGGAAGACTGAGGCCTAGGTTTGTCATTGTTCAGTCATGTCAGATTCAGTGGGATTTTCTTGTCAAAGATACTGAAGTGGTTTGCCATTTCCTTCTCCAGCTTATTTAATAGGGTTAAGTGACTTTCCCAGGATCACACAGCTAGTTAAGTGTCTGAATCTGGATTTGAACTTATGAAGATGAGTTTTCTTGATTCCAGCCCAGTGCTGTATTCACTGGGCCACCTAGGTGTCCTGAGGTCCAAGCAAGACAGAGTTAAGGAACTCAGGCTCCTTGACTCCTAATCATTAATTCTTCTGTCTAGATCATTTCTTTCATCTTCATACTCCTTGTTAGGGGATAAGGACATGGACCTGTGGTTTCATTGATATAGAGAACTCCCCAAGTGAGGTGAATCTAGTTCTGAACCTTCTCTGCAATTATGTCAGAGATTTGCCTAGGGCATTTAGACATTCACACAGCCAGATGTTTAGAGGTTGGTGGGTACTGTTGGAGCCCAGTCTTCCTGATTGCAAAAAGTAGGCTCTCTATCCACTATAATACACTGCCTCTCAGGAGCCACTGGTACCACAACCATAGCCCAGCAGCTAGGAAGCTTTTTTTCCTGACTAGGGGAGCTTTTTTTTTAAATATGTAACTGTCGTTATGAATACCCCCAGATAAGATTAAGTGCTTGTTTTCTTTAAGTTGAGTGTGTATGTGAAGATTGTTAATGTTTTCTTAAATGATAAAAATGCAGCATTATTATTCAGAAATTGCTGAAGCTATTCAAAATATATTTCAAGGGTAAATAACTGGATATATTTGTCTATTTAAAAATTTGAATCTAACATGTAATTGAATTGTTCATTTGATTCAGTTGCGTCCAACCCTTTGTGACCTCTTTTTAGGATTTTCTTGGAGGAGATGCTGGAGTGGTTTGCCATTTTCTCCTCTAACTCATTCTACAGATAAGTAAACCGAGGCAAACAGGGTTAAATGACTTGCCCAGGGTCACCCACATAGTGTCTGAGGCCAGATTTAAACTACAGTCTTCCTGACTCCAGGCCCTGCACTCTATCCACTGGGCCACCTAGCTGAAGGAAATGTTTAATCATTTCAGTCATGTCCCTCTATTTGTGACCCCATGTGGGGTTTTCTTGGAAAAGATTTTCTGTCTTTTAAAAAAATTTTCAGATTTGAACTCATCTTCCTGACTTCAGCCTTTCTACTCTAGCAGCTATGCCACCTATATCTGTCATGGAATATATATTTTTAAATTATAAAAGTATTAAAGGGTAAAATGCAAATCTTGAAAAAAAAAGATTCAATTGAGTTAAAATTGAGGCAACTATGTGGATAGAATATTGGAGGTACTTAGACTTAAATTCAAGTCCAATCTCAGATACATCCTAGCTTTGTGACCTAGGTAAATCACTTCATCTGTTGGCCTCAGTTAACTCATCAGTAAAGTGAGGATAATAAACCATGGGAAGGATCAAATGGTTGTTGCAGGGATTAAATGAAAAAATATCCGTAAATTGTTTTGCAAACCTTAAAGGGCTATATAAATGCCATCAATTGTTACATACAGAGCAGGAAGAATTTGGTTGAATGGCCGTAGTAACTTTATAGTGGTAAAAGACTGTATATTCCCTAGTCAATAATCATTCTACAATTTTCTTTGTAGTTTTTCTTTTTCTTTTTTTATTATTTTTTTTTGGAGGGGAGAAGGCAGGGCAGTTGGGGCTAAGTGACTTGCCCAAGGTCACACAGCTAGTAAATATGTCAAGTGTCTGAGGCTGGATTTGAACTCAGATCCTCCTGACTCCAAGACCAGTGCTCTACTCACTTCACTGTAGTTTTTCTAAATAATACTAAATAAGTCTTTCTAGTGAGTAATAAACTCTAGCATTTCCCAAGAGATTTATCCCCTCCTTACCTAGGTCATTGGGTTTCAAAACATTTTCTTATTTTTTCATCTAGTGAAATTTTTTTTCCCTTCCTCAACTTTTTCACAGAAATTATAGTTGTCACTATTAGTTGTTAGAAGAACTGTATTTCTGCATTGTTATGGTTCTTAAAGTCTGTTGTGGGGAAGGTCCAAGAAGCAAGATGTACCACCCCTATGTGTATTATAGTTCACAATTCACCATTATCACCAATGTTTTGGACTTGGTTTAAAGGACTTGGACCCGAGAATCAGGACACTTGCTTCTGCCATCAGTTTTCTGCTTGTGTAAGTTGCTTGTTATTTGGGGGCCTTAATTTCCTTATTTCTGACGTTAGGGCATTGGATTTGCCTTTCAGAACACTTTATGATATTTCTCAAGATGTCTCTGATAGTATTTTAACTTTAAAAATATTTTCCTTATAAGACTTTAATTTTTGACGATAGAGACATCCATTATTATATTCTCATTATTATACTACTGCAGTTTACTAAAATCCAATCCTTTCCACTTCTCAAGCCTGTTAAACAAAGATCTTGATAATAATATCCTTTCTCACTAAGACACTTATCCCTCCCACTATATTTGAGGTCATTTTCTGGGCACAGTGTTTTTTAGTTTCATTGGAGTTAGTTCTGTGTGTTGGTATGAAAAGGTTATGTGTACATGAATATTGAATCAGCTTCTGATTGTGGTTACAACAGGTTCTGCAAGGGTTTTTAGTGTCAAGATAGGTTAGCCAAAGAATTTATACACACTTTCATTGCTTGAAGCTGTATGACAGTACAAAAATAAATTTTGCAAAGAAAAGTAAATCTTTTTTGGTCAGAAACAATAATGTTCCAACCTGATTTAATACAATAGTTCTAAAAATTAAGTTCAAATTGCCAAAGCAACATCCTTACTACTCCTCTTTGCAACAAAAAACCCCTGCAATACAAAAATAACTTGTTCAGCTTATGCTTTATGAACAATTTGCCAGTGTTAAGAAGAATAGAAAATATTTCTGAAAAGCAAAACATGATTTATACTAAATGCAAGTATGAGTAGTGATTGTTGGAAAGCTGCATTCTACAGCATTTTATCAGACAATTGTCTATTTAATATAGTCATATGTACTAAGTAAAATAGTCATTTGAGATGAAGATGGTAATGCTTTATTTGTACATAAAATTGTGCCTTTTGGTGTCTGTTTTACCTAACCAGAACATCTCATTCTCCTCCCTCTCCCCAACTGCCTCCTATTTATCGTGAATTTGTCATTGAAATCTTGCTTTAAGACTATCCTTGGTCCTTTATTCACCTCTTTCCTTTCCTCCTCTCTTGTGGCACATATGGATAATTTTAGCAATAATTCGAATTGTAAACCTTTTGAAATTCACTTTTCAAATTGAATTGTAGGCTTGAAAGAGCAGAAAGAAGAAAATTAAAGTAGGTAGCAACCTTAGGGAAGGCGGGGTGTTTTTCTAATCTGGGCTTTTAAAAAAAAATCTAATTACCAGGTACCACTTTCTTACTATATTAGATCAGTCTATGATTCTATTCCAGTATATTCTAGCAACACTAGAAAAGCAGAGAGGGAATCTTGCTTTTAGTTTTATATGCCTGTCTTCAGGTGAGAGTAGGTGGCTATATTACTGTTCACATCCTAGGCAAGTAATGTACTTACCCTAATCCTTCATCTCTCACCTTCAGAAAGAATTCCTTAGATCCATGGGTCTTTTGAGTAATTTCCACCTCCCCTTTTCTCATTCCCTCCTTTTTTAACTTGTTAATAATTCCTCTCCAATGCCCTTAAATGTACTTTGTGCCATCTGGGAGGGGAAAGACAGCATTTTATTCATTGTGAGATTAGTCATCATTCCTCCTTCATAGTGCAGATCACTGAATATCAGAAATCATCAGTCCCCAACTAGTCATAATATTGGCTTATCCTCTCAATTTTTCTACTTGACAAGTCAGCATTTTGTGTATTTGAAATGTCCAGTTACTGTCCATCTTTGTTTCCATATCATCCAGTCTTTTTTAATGATAGATTGCTTCCTATACATGCCACTGAAACTGTTATGGTGTGAATACAATTAGGTTGTCATGGCTTAGGGACCTTCTTTGAATTTGCTTTAGCTGAAAAGAAGACTCACTCTTCAGAGCTCCACTGATCACTGCTCTGCGTTAATAATTGAGCCCCAGCTGCCCCTACACCAAGTTTATGAAATGCCTACCTTGGGCAAGGTGCTAGTTGTGCTTGGAGCTAGAACTACAAAGAGGAAAAGTGGTGTGGTCTCAGTCATTGAAGAACTTATATCCTGTGTGTCAGGGGAGGGGATGCCAGTTCTATGTGGGGTATAGGCATAAGTCTGATAGAAGGTAGAGAATAGATTCAAACAGCTCTCTAAATTTAAGGTGAGAGAATCAAACAGCTCTCTTAATTAAATTTAAGGAGAGATAAAGAATCACTTTCATCTTGGAGTATCAAGAAAGGCTTTATGGAAGAAGCAGTGCTTAAATTGGACCTTGAAGAAAGAGAAGGGGCCCTTTGATTCAGCCCCCTCAAATACAGAGAAGTTAAGTGACTTCCCCAAGGACACATAGGATGTGACAGAGATGTGAACCTTGACTGCAGAGCCTGCATTCTTTGCACTGTATAGATTATGAAGGTCTCTGTCAGTTTGGGCTGAAGGTAGCATGTAACTGAAAGTTCGAGATACTAGGAAGATTAATTTGACAGTTTCATGAAGGAAAGATTGAAAGAAGGGAGACTAGGAGGCACTCAATGAGCTGTAATGAGGGCCCTTAATGGTGGCAATATGAAGGGGAGATGAATGGATGAATTAAAGAGGCACTATGGAGATTGACTTGGCAACTGATTGATTGGGTAGCGTGAGTTTAGTAAAGAATCAAAGATGACTACTATATTTAATCTAGGTGACTAGGAGGATTGTGGTGCTGTTAAAAGCAATAGGAAGACTATACAAGTTTTTTGGGAGGAGAAAAATTGCCTGCTAGTGGAGCATCATTTTGATGTCCAAGAAATATTATTTATAATTAACTGTGTAACTGGAGCTTAGAGGAGTGGTTAGGGCTGGATATTGGACTTTGGCATTACTTTCATGTAGGTGATCTTTCAAGCCGTGGGAATAGGTGAAATGATAAAGAGAAAAGGTATATAAAGAAAAGGTCAGAAATGAAAAGTGAGAGTAAGAATTGTGATGAAAATTCATTTATTTAATGATGAAAAAGATGGTTTGTGGTATGCAGAACAACCTAATAGCCTTAATATTCCTTCTAGCCATATGTGACAGTTCAGATTAAAACATACAGATCTAGCATGTGTTTATGCAGGATGGTTTAATATATAAACAAACACTTTAGTAACTACCTAAAATTGTCACTGCTTAATAAATGTTTACCATCAATTTTTCATTCTAGAATAAGTTAATAACTTTTGCTTCAAAATATTAATTTAACATCAAAAGTTACCTAGGCTCGTATTTGGGTTGAAATAAATTGTTTCCGAAGTCCTTACACATTAGAAATGTTTTCTATTTTTCAGTAACTCTTCAAAATTGACTTAAATTGCTTGAATGTCAGAAGTGATTTCAATATTTATCTAAGGGCATAATAGGATAACATTTCTGTATGACTGAGAAGAAATCTGTCCCTATCCACTTACGTGTTACATGTAATAGATTAGAGAGTAAACAATCTAAATTTTGAAATCTAATTTATGTTAGTATAAGCTTTGTGCATCTAATATAGTTTCTCTGTTATTGAAGTGAACCACTTACATTGTTTCAGGTGTATATAACTTTGCTCTCTAACTAGATTGTAAATTCCTGAAGGATAGAGACCCCTTTTATCCAATATTTGTTTATTTCTCTGACACTTAATAGCTATGTGACCCTGGGCAAGTCACTTAAACCTTGTTTGCCTCATTTTCCTTGTCTATAGAATGAACTGGAGAAGAAAATGGCAAACCACTTCAGTAACTTTACTGAGAAAACCCCAAATGGATTCTCAAAGAGTCAGATAGACTGAAACAACTGAACATCTATTTCTCACTGCACTAAGCATAAAACCTGTACTTTATAAGTGTTTATTAACCCATGTATTTAAAAAAGCTGATACCTGCATTATTTTTGGAGGTAGAAAAATCTTCATGCTTCAGGGAGTTTTCATTGATCAAAAGAGAGTAGTACTGAAGACAGTTTCTTTTTCAGTAGAATTGTAGATGTATGAGGTAAAAAGAGGTTGAGATTATGATTTTTACCAATGAAGAATGTGGTTCATTCGGATAAAGGACAAGCAAATTCATTAAAGTTGACTGTTGACTGTTAGTACCTGTGTAGTTTGGGCAAGCTACTTGCCTTTTTTGGGTCTCAGTTTTTCCCTTATTTGTAAAATGAGAGAGTTGGACTAGCAGGGCAGTGGGGAACCTGCAGCCTTGAGGCCACATGTAGCCTTCTGGGTCCTTCGGAGTGCTTTTTCACTGAGTCCCAAGTTTCACTGAACAAATCCTTTTATTAAGGGGATTTGTTCTGTGAAGTTTGGATTCAGTCAGAGGGATGGACTTAAGGACCACATATGGCCTTGAGGCTTCAGGTTCCCCACCCCTGGACTAGATAATCGATCTCTAAGGTCCCTTCCACGTCTAAATCTGATTCTACAGCTACTTCTGCCTCGTTGAAGATGATGGTGTGGGACAGGTGTCCATAATTAAGAAAATATCTTCATATTTTAGCAGGACTTTGAAAATCTGCTTGGCCTGTTAAAAAAGAAATGATGGAGGTTTTGTACTATCATATATTGCATTATAGAGAACAGACATGAACCCATTAGAAGAGCTATGTAGATTTCCTACAAACACACTCTTCTCAATCAAAGTTAGCTTTTCAAAAGAACAAAATGGAGAATGGGAATACCTGGCTTATTTTCAGGTAAGTTCAGTTTCAGCTTGGTTAATGATTTGTATTAGTTATTTTCTTGCTATATTTACTGGTTGGTATCTGACACTCTTTCTGCTGATGTATCTTTTCCTCCTTTTCTTGATTTAGTGTCCTTTGGAGCAGTGTCTATGATTGAATGTTAATTACTTCTCTTTATAATATTTTGATATAAAGTAACTTGAATAAATCAGATCTAGTTTAGTAAATAAAATCCAAAGGGCAAGGATAGGCTATATCCTATGTTCACTCAATCCTTTAAAGTCCAAATTTGTGACTTTTTTCAATGATTGGTGCTTTGAGCACAGAAAACATTTTAAAAAAACAATTTTAATAGGGCTTCTTTTCAAGCTCACTATTTAGGGCAACTTTCTAGAAACCTGCACATTAGTTTTACTTTCTTTAATCAATGTTTATTAATTGTCTCATTGCTAATACTGTTTGGCTATGGATACAAAGACCAAAGAGAAACAGTTCCTTGCCCTAGCAGTGGGAATCTGCATTTATATAGGGCCCACTATGCTAGGTATTTTGTGATGAGTGCT
This sequence comes from Phalanger gymnotis, assembly GCA_028646595.1. Lineage (NCBI taxonomy): Eukaryota > Metazoa > Chordata > Mammalia > Diprotodontia > Phalangeridae > Phalanger > Phalanger gymnotis. Next base: position 103,317,437 of record CM053623.1, read on the forward strand.
TTGTGATATTATCTCATTTAATCCTCACAACCCAGGGAGGTAGGTGCTATTGTTATCCCCATTTTACACCTGAGGAAACTGAGGCAAACAATGGTTAAGAGACTTACCCAGGGTCACACAGCTAGTAAAATGTCTGAGGCTAGATTTGAACTTGGGTAGTAGTTCTAACTCCAGGCCCAGCATTCTCTCCACTATACCAAAAACAAGTACATACGTAGGTACATATAAAATACATTAAAAGATAGTTTTTAGGATAAGGCACTAGCAGTTTTGGAAAATCAGAAAAGGTGTCTTCACATAAGGTGGCACTTTGTAGCCTTGAAGAAAGGGAAGGATTCTAAGAGACAAAGTACATTCTAGACATGGAACAATCTATGTGAAGCCATGGATATTTTATTGCAAATGATGTGTATCAATTATAGCAAGTTCTAGAATCACATTAATAGCGGAAAAGTTAAAGTACTGGCTTTCAGAATATGCAAAATTAATATTTTGAATCTCAGATCTATCCTATTGTCTTTTCCATTTTCATTTTATTCCTTTTAAAAATTGAGCCAGCATGACAAAAGGCTTCTGATGTTGACTCATTTTTTGTGGAATAATTTACAGGTTATACTTAACATGGTGAAAGAAAATAATCTAAAAGCCAATAGAATGAAAGAATATTTGCTGAAGAAAAATATAAGCTAAAATTTTTTAAAATACCAATTCATTTGTTTGAATTAGAACCTTAAAAGCACATCAAGTAGGGAAAGCCTTCTATTTTCTTCTGGGAAAAAAAAACAAAACATTTAAAGTAATCGATTCCATACAAGTCTTTAGCATAATGGTAAAATAAACTGAGACCATCCCTGTCTTTTTTTCCTCAGGGCCTATCACGCCTATCACAGTGCTTTACAAAGACCAAGCTCTCAGTAAATTATTAAATTTGAATTTTGGGATTGTCACTTTTTAAAAATCCTGTTTATCCTACCATTAGAGCTTATCAGTTGAGGCAGTCCAGTCATACTTTCTCCAGACTTGGATGAGGGGAAGGTATAAATATTGCTCCTACTATTTAACTTCTGAGGGATAAAAAGGACCCTCTCAGCTCTAAATATATGATCCAGAATACCATGTTGCTAGAAAGCAGTTCACGTGAGAGAAAACCTTGGGGTTTTAGCAGACTTAAAGCTCAATATGACTTAGGTGCGATGGGATAGCCAAAACAGCCAATGAAAGCTTTTAGACAACATTAATAGAAATATAATTTCCCAAGACAAAGGCAGTATTTTCTGGTAAGCTTCTTTCTAGGAAATTGCAAAGAATTGAAGGTCACAGGAATTCTTCCTTGTACCTTGTTCTAATGGTATTCATGAATTGAATTTCTTGTTTGTGAAAATATCAGAATTACTTTTAGCAGTATCAGTCTTCCCTTGGAATGTAGCATCTTTTTTACAAATTTCTCCTACTTTGTTTAGTGGCTTGCTGGCTAACAGGTACTTGCTAAATGTTTTTGGTGTTCCCAACTTACCCATCTTCATTTTTATTACTCTCTTTCAATTTCATGAAAAGTGCCACAGACAAATATTTCCTTCAAATTCCCAGTCGATTGAACAAATTTTATGTCTCCTCTTGAGAATTGGAAACATTTAGGATTTAGACCAGTTCAAGATTGATACTCAGTTTTGCCAACCAAGTTTGATAGAATCTATCCAAATTACTATTAGTCACCTTGCATTTTTAATATTTCTTATTATTCTCTTCTTGAGTAAAAGACATGTTTGTGAAAATATATTTAACATATTTTGCATAGGAAGATCTTATTCATCATTGGGCATATAGCATGTGGTGTTTTTATTTTTACTTGCTACTTCAGAGGGACTAAAAAACAGATGTAGTCAGTTTGGTAAATTGTTACGTTCGGTAGTAAATCTGCTGCAGAGATTATCAGTCATCAACAAGTACTTATTTAATACCTACTGTATCCCAGGTACTGTCCTGGATGTTGGAGATGCAAAGGCAAAAAAGAAATTGTCCTTCCTATTGGGCAGTTTGTGATATCTGAGAAGACAGCGTGTTCTTTTATAAGTATGTACTAAATACAAGGTAATTTTTTGTGGGATGTCACTAGCATCTGGGCTCATCTGGAAGGGCCTGTAAGAGATTGATCTTGAGCAGAGCTTTGAAGGGAAGCAGGGATTCCAAGAATGGAAGTGGAGGGGTACTATGTGACAGGTATGGGGTCAGTCTGTATAAAGGCATAGTGAAGCCCTTAGGGCCCTAAGGGGAATTGCTAAAACCACAGCCAATAGTGTGGGCACTAAAGTGCTTAGCCATAGTGCCTGACACATCACAGCATTAGCACTTATTAAATGTTTATTCTTTCCCCTCCTTCCCTTTTTCCTTGACTGTTTTACCCTATCAAGCTGCTATCCTATATTTCATTCCTTTCAATGAACTCCTTGAAGCAGTCCGAGCCCAGTTCCTCTATATTCTCTCCACTCATTCACTTTTCGACCCTGTGCAATGTGGATTCAGTCCCCTAGCACTTTCACTATTTTGTAATGGTACATTTGAACACTGTTCTGATGCTTCATTGTGGCATGAAGGTGTAGCGTTGAGGTCTCCAAAACTATGCCGACAACCTCTAGCAGATTCTACCAACCTGAAATGGCTTTGAGAACTGTATGTATGTGAGGGTCTTGATGTGCTGGTGAAGGGACCAACTATACCAGTAAAATCAAAGATCCTTGATGCAAACTTGAGCTTTAAATTTAAAGTTAAAACTGATAGATTAGTTTCGTTTTACAAAAAGCATTTCTTAAAATAGTTTAGTAACTCAGTTTTCTAAACATTATAATTTTAAGAGGATGTCTTCCCCTAGCAGTCAGCATTACACAATGTAAAGAATATGGATGGCAGTGAGTCAGGAGAGACTTGAATCCTGTGACTGATTAAACCTAGGTTTCTTATGTAGCAAATTACCACTGCTCTGAACCTTGTTTTCTTATCTAGAAAATGAAGATTTTGGATAGATGGATACTGATTTACCTTTCTACTCTAAAATTATATTGGTTGAAGTGCTTTAGTACTCTGAGAAGACTTAGTTGTTTCTGCTCCCATATTTTAGGCACTTTTGAGAGGTAACTAGTAAAACAACTTATTATTTGAGGTTGAGATGGTAGGTAATTCTTGAAACCTTAGTTTTTATAAATATCAAAATAATTCTTCCCAAATTTGTTCTTGTTTCTACTTTTCCTATTTCTTCCAATGACTCTTTTTGAAACCCTTGTCGTCTTTCAATCTTTTCTCCTTTTTTTTTTTGGAGGGGGGAAGGCAGGGCAGTTGGGGTTATAAGTGACTTGCCCAAGGTCACACAGCTAGTAAGTGTGTCAAGTGTCTGAGTCCGGATTTGAACTCAAGGCCTCTTGACTCCAGAGCTGGTGCTGTACTCACTTTGCCACCTAGCTGCCCCTCTCTTCTTTCTTATATCAAACCTACTATCCAGTTTTGTTGAATTTGTCCTTGCAATCTCTTGTATAGGGCAGTTAGGTGGTGCAGCAGATAGAGTGCTGACCCTGGAGTCAGGAGGACCTGAGTTCAAATGTGGTCTTAGACACTTAATAGCTGTGTGACCCTGGTTAAATCACTTAACTCTGTTTGCCTCAGTTTCCTTCTCTGTAAAATGAGCTGGAGAAAGAAGTGGCAAAACACTCCAGTATCTTTGCCAAAAAAAACCCTAAAACCCCAAATGGGGTCATGAAGAGTTGGATGCTATTCAACAACAAAGGCCTGAATTTCTTATGTCTGTTTCCTCTTTGTTATCTTCGGATTTTTTATCTCTCTCTTCTTTCTCATATCCAGTATATTATCAAGTTTTGTTGATTTTTGCCTTTGTGATCTCTCATCTATATCCTCTTTAGTCTACTTGCTATCACCTTTAGTAGAGGCTTTAATTACTACCACTGATGATATCGTAGCCACCTCAGCTGTTCTTTCTCAAGGTACTGGAATGCCATTTTTCATTCCTCCTCGAAATTCTGCCTATGCTTCTACTTCTTGTAGGAAGCCTTCCTTGATTCTTCCAGTTGATTAGAAGCACCATGAACACACAATTTCTTATTTAATTTTTGTATCTCCCCCAATGTGTGTTGTATAGTGTTTTGTATACATTTAATAAAATTTAAGTTCAAAAGTGAGTTTTCCCCCTTAAGTCTGTTTTTCTCAAGTCAAACTTCATTTTTTTGTACAGTTGAGTTTGGAAAAAATAAATACTGTAGCTAAGATAGTTGAACAAAAGAAGGCGATTACCATATATCATAGTTTTCCTCTTGAGTTAAGAAAAAATCATTATCAGTAATTGCTTTTTGACCTTTTGGCAAAGATCAAGTATTGTGCTTATAGGCATTTGTAGAAACTATTTAGCTCTCTCTTTAGTCCTGCTAGCTTTTCCACAGCCAGAACCCTTTTATGACTAAAACTAAGTATGTGGTAGTGGGACAGGAAGAAAAACAATTCCCTTTTTGGATTAAATTATAGACAGGTGCTTAATATCACTTGGGGTGGGGGATGCTTCTTCAAGATTGTCTCAAGAGACCAATTCCTATTTCTCCCCCAAGTCCCTCATCAAGTCTTCATTACTTAATTTTAATGGTTATAAAATTCTAGAACATATGGCCATATTACAATTTTAATACCCCCAACTCATTCTGAAACTTAATAGAAAATGTTTCTTGATTATCTCTGTGTTACAGCTTTTTCCACCAGTGCAAGTAATCTAGTGTTGATTTTAGGGGTCAGCATCCCTGCACAAAGTTTTTGTTCAGAGGCTCATAATTTTTTGTGTGTGTCATAGAGGCCTTTGGGAGTTGTGAAGCCTATGGACCCTTTCTCGGAATAGTTTTGAAATGAATGAAACAGAATACATTGGATTACAAAGGAAACTAAATACATTGAAATAAAGATATACTTTCTTTTTCTTATCCAAGTGCACATACCCCTTAAATCTGTCTATGGAAAAGGTAATTGCAAACCTGGTTAAGAATCCCTGAATGGATGTCATACTGGCTTCATTACAAATTTATTACTTCTGTAGCAGTCATATGTGTGTGTGTGTGTAGGTGTGTGTATGTACATATATATATATAGAGTGAGAGAGAGAGAGCCAGCACACACACACATCAATAAATAGCTGAAATTTCTTAACATTAAAAGTGAAGATCTTTGCCTGCATTGAAGTCAAGAGACCTGACTGGTTCCAAGTTTAGGTCTAAGTAAGAAGCCCTTTTGGGCTTCAATTTCCCCAGCCTGTAAAAAGGAGACATTAGACCAGGTGATCTCCTAGGTCCCCTTCTGGTTCTAAAAATTAGTTTCTCAGGATGGCAAGGATATGAGTAAGAAAATGAGCTAAAATTTAGGTATCCAAAGGCAATTAAATTCTTTTTTTTTTTTTTTTTATTAACATCTTTAGTTTTCGGCATTAATCTTCACATGCGTTTGAATTACAGATTTTTCTCCCCATTTCC
>CM053623.1:103323443-103343016 GCA_028646595.1 Phalanger gymnotis
TCCCTCTGCCCCTTTGTGGGTTCTGTAGTTCTAGAATTGGTTCAGAGCCATTTTTTCATAGGTTTTTGGAGGGACTTGGAGGGGAGCTCACGCCGGTTACTGCTTTCCAGTCGCCATCTTGGCTCCGCCCCCCGGCAATTAAATTCTTAATGGTTTCTTTTAACCAAATGTTAAACAAATTACATTATGTAAAAATTGAAAACAAAGTGAGGGCCCTTAAGCTGGGGAAGAGCTAAAGAATCATGGTATTTGAATATCATTGAATATTAATGTTTTTATCTAAAAATGACAGTGCACAAATGATTTCAAAGAATCATGGGGAGCCTTGATGAGCAGATTGAAGAAAGTAGCTCAATATAATCGATACATTACTGTTAATGAAAACAATACTAGAACTGCATTTGAATTAATTGTGAACAACATTGGCTCTATAGTGCAGAAGGTGTAGCCAAATGTAACTCATTTTCACAGAGAACTGAGTGGCCATGGGTATAAAATGTAGCATACGAGTTACTTTGCCACTCAGTTATCCTTAACTGTTTTTCTTTGTTACATGGGAGAAAATGACTAATATAGAGGCATCAATAAGAAGCAGGGGAAAAAAAATCAAATGAGATAATGTATGTAAAGTCCTATATATTTCCAAAGTGTCATAAATGTAAGCTGTTTTTAAATTGTGGTAGTTTTTATATATGTGTATATATAGATATATATATATATATGTTATGAATAAATTAAAAGTTAAAGTTAATGTGAAACCTCTGTTCTTCTATGAGTAGTGTCGGTGAGTAAAATACTTAGGGGAAAAAATCTGTAGTGCCATTTATTAGGAAATCTTTGAAAATTAAAATTATCCTTTTAAAGAATTATGCTAATTTAGGTCTAATGATTTGTTTGGTTGTTTCAGGATGCTTATTTTATGAAATAGTGCCATAGACTGAAACACATAAACATGAGGATGGCAGGTAAGATAATTATTTTATTGGTACTTGCATTACTTTGGAATAAATCATTGTTCATTAATGAATAAAAAGATTGGGAGTTTTCTTTAATTCCTTGTCTCTAAGGAAGGATCAAAAATTTTAATTTGAGAGACTATGCTAATGGCAGTGTTACTCTTTTTCATGATGATGGGCACAGCTTAGAATATTCTGTGCTTGGTGAAAAAAGTAATATTTCTTGGATATTCTACAAGTAATGTCTAGATTCTAGGCCAAAAATGGAATTTTCTTCATATTATATGCCTTAAATGTATTTAAACTATTTTAAAATGCTATGTTATATAGTAAACATATGTTAGAAATGAATTGTGAAGTGTCAACTGAAATGTCATCTAAGAAATTTGCTTGTTTTCATTTGTAACAATCTTTGCTATAAGTGTACAGTGTGGTTTTTGAGTCTTCTTTCTGCTTCATTGAAGCTTGTTAAGAAATATGAGTCTTAAAGTTTAAAATTTCAGTATCTTCTATTCATATACAATAAATTTAAGTCAACCAACATTTAGTAAACATTTAATATCTTCAAGGCACTAGAACTTAACTTGTTACAGGAGTTTTTGTTCTTAAAAAGCTTATTTTCTCCTGAGGACTATAGTTTGTACAATGTAAGGAAGGTCAAAGTGATACAAAATGACTTCAGGGGAGAGCTTGCTGATGATTGGAGGAATCAGGACAGGCATAGTGGGTAGCACCTGAGTTGTGCCTTGAAGGAAGCTAGGAATTGTACAATGTAGAGATGAAACAGGTATTTCAGTCAATCAAGAAACACTTATCAAGTGCCCACTATGTCTTTTTTTAAAAAAAAAAAGTGAGATTGTCTCTGTCTTCAAGGAGCTTAAATTTTAATGAGGGAGACATGAAGAAGGTTATGTGAGGAAGGAGATGGGTGCTAGCAGCTGGTGAGGATCCAGAAAGGTTGCTTGTGGAAGGTGGTGCTTGACTTAAGTATATTGAAAGAAACTAAAGCAGAAGTGAGAACAGAGTGCATTCCTGCCAGCAGTATGGCTGGGGCAATGGTCCAGAGACTAGAATGTAGTTTTGTGTGTGAAGAGCAGGAAGTGATCTGGTATTTCCAGGCCACAGAGTGCGTAATGGAGAGTAATGTATAAAAAGACTAAAAGATAGAGGGCTAGGTTTAACTTAATTTAAATGCCAAATAGAGGTTATATTTGATACTAAAGGAAATAGGGAGTCACTGATATTTAAGTAGGGGGGTAACACTGTTACATCCCTACGAAGAAAATTTATTAAGTGGCTGTATAGAGGATGAATTAAAGTAGGAATAGATTTTTTTCCCAGTTAATAAACATTTATTTTCTTTCTCTCCCCATCCCTCCCTTAACTTGAAAAGAAAAAAGACCCTTGTAATAAATATTCATAGTCGAACAAAACATATTCCCATGTTGATCGTGTTGTGTCTGTGTTTGTCCTTTGTTCTCAAAGAGGACCATGACATCAGGGAAATGATGACATGACTTGCAGTTGACTTTGATTTGAGTGAGGGAGGGCTGTGCAAGGTCACCAGCCTCCCTTTCTACTCCAGAGCCTTCTGGGTCCAGTGGCCTGATATTCACCAGGACAACTGGAGATGGCGCAGGATGCATTGGCCCTTTCAGGCTAAGGTCTTTTCAGGTTCTCACTTTGAGTGAGGTAATGCCCATTCAATGAATAGGAGGCCTCTTTAAGAAGTTAATCAAGGAATGGCTCCTTTAATCAAAACTGAAAAAAAAAAACTGGAAGGGGAAGACCCTCAGGATTCCTGGCCAAGGACAAACACAACCTGTGAGTAGTCTCTGCCTATTCTCCATTTCAGTGGCCGAAGGCTGCCTCCTTAACTTCATGTTTACTGGCTAGATTTCTTTCTCAAGAACTAAGTCTTAAACCCAGTTCACTAAGAGAGACTTGAGGTAGGCCATACAGTATGTTGGTGGAGCAGCTAGTAGACTGCTTTACAAGAGTGGAAAGTATGTGAGTGGGAAGGGGACAAATATTAAAGAATACTGGAAAGATAAGTGGAGGGCTTTAAGAACCAGGCTCAGGTAATTGTGTGTTATTCTAGAAACAATAGGGAGCCATGGAAGATTTTTTAAAGTAGAGAGTGGGGCATGATCAGAGTTATGTTTTAGGATTATCAGTTTGGCAGCTGTATGGAAGATGGGTTAGAGAGGGAAGAAATTGAATCAAGGAGACAACTTCGGAGGAGGCTATTGTAGTAGTCCAAATGAGAGTTAATAAGTTTCTGTACTAGGATAGATAAAATCTTTGTGAGTGGAAAGAAGATGGATGTGAACAGCGATATGGAGTTAGAATTGACAAAACTTGGTAATTGAATATAGAGATTCAGAGAAAGGAAAGAATCAAGAATGAGTGTAGAAGGATGATGATACCATAATATAAACTGAGACATCAGGAGGAGGGATGGTTTTAGGGAAAAGAAGTGCCTTTTTTTTGGACATGTCAAGTACATGGCTTTACTGGATGTTTACTGGGAATGAAGGTCAGGAGAGATTAGAGATGGATATAGACTTGGCAGTCATCTACATAGAAATCATTGAACTAATGGGAGCAAGAAGGGATTGCCAGGAAGAGCATAAATAGAGAAGAGAAGAAGGCCCAGGACAGAGCCGTGGGGGATGTTCAAACTTAGCAAGAGAAGGTGATTGATCCAGCAATGCAGACAGAGTCAGAGCCTTCAGACAAGTGGGAAAACTTAAAAGTAGTGTTGTAGAAGCCTGCATAGGAAAGAATGCCTGGGGAGACTCCAGGAGGAAGGTTGGCGCAGAGAGATCAAGAAGGATGAGGACTGAAAAAAGTTCATTGAATTTAGCAGTAATTTTGGAGAAAGCAGTGAAAGGTGGAATAGGGAGCTGGATTGCAAAAAATTGAAAAGTGAGTTGTAGAAGTGGGGAAGAATGAATGTTAACAACCCCTTTATAGGATCGTAGCAGATGAACTAATACAATGACATGTGGAGAGTTCAGTAAAATACATATTTAAATAAATAGAGCTGGTGACTAGATATTTTGTTGTAAAAATTTGTATCTGTTAGAGAAACTAGGGAAAGCATTATTAAATAGTTTACACAAAATATTAAGAAAATATAAAAGTGGTTTTTGTTAAGGACTTTAAGTATAAAACAATACATTGTTCGATAGATAACTGGAGGCATGGGGTATCTTAGTGATCTGGATTTCTGTTCCCTTTCCTGCCTGGTATTTTCGGTAGCTTTACATTGAAACCATGTTTCTTTTCTGTGGATTGCCTATACCCTGGAGGTAGCTGCTGCTCATAAATACCTGCCCAGTGTAGAGATTAGGTAATTTTAATTACCTATTATCTCATAGGCAAACAATAGATTGTATTCCTAGGGAATACTTCTCAGAAGTATCAAAAATATGTTAGAACAAACAAGTCATTAAATAATGTAGTTTTAGAATAGGAAGGGGCTTTAGAGATTATCTGTCCAAACCCCTCATTTTACAAATGAGGAAATTAAGGTTTAGCGAGCTAATGATTTGCTCTAAGTAACCTAGATTTATTTAGTGGCAGAGCTGGGGCTAGAACCCAGGCTTACTCCAGTACCTTTTCTTTTATAGTGCTGACCACTAGGGGAAGAGAAAAAAAAAATCATGATTCTTAATTAAGCTATTTTTAGAAATGCTTTTTGTAAAACAACAACAAAAAACCTATCATTTTAAAAGAAGTTAATCAATGCTCAGATATATGCTTCATGGATCTCTGATTTTGTTGAATCACAACATGACTTAGTAGGTGGCCTTGGAGATATATTATGGCCGAACAATTTTCCATTATTTGCCCAACCCATTGATTAGCCTTCTTAAATTTAACTAGTCTGGACATTGGACACCAGCATAGGTCTGGTACTGCACTAGTACTGGAAACCTTTCTCATTTGCTTTCCAGGGTCACCTTTGGGTCTGTGAATAGAACTTATGGAAAAAGCGCAAATATAAATGTATTATCATTAAATCTTTTTTTTTTGGACTGGGCCTATGATTTCATCGATAGATAATTTCTTGTGAAGAAACTTGATCTACCAATGTACTTGTTCTTCACTTTATAATCTTTGAGAATTACTGAGAGATTAAATGATTTACCAAAGGTCACACAGCCAGTGTGTTTCAGAGGCAGGAGTTGAACCTCAGCCTTGTTCATTTAGAGGCTCAGCCCTCTGTTCACTGTGCTATGCTGCCTCTTGTAGAAATAATAAATTTAAATTTTATTTCAGACAACATGTTTAATCTTGAGAAGTTTCATATATGTAAATATAAGATTGTAAATCCCTTGAATTGTAGGGATTGTTTCACTCTCTATATCCCAGTGCTTGGTGTGTAGTAAATGCTTGTTAAGTGCTTGTTAATCAACAGATAAAGCAAGTTTTAGGCAGTAGCACTTGGCATATCTGTAGATGCTTAATAAGTGCTTGTTGACTGACTAGAGGAATAGAGACTGATGCCTCTGTTAGTCCCAGGTATTTCCTCCCAGCCTAAGGAAGCAAGAGGTTCTATGTGGGAGAACCAGAGGAGGTAGTTTAAAGCCTTCTTTTTTCCAGTACTTTTGCCCTTCTTCCACCCCTTGTTCTTCATTTTTCTGTGCGACCAGTCCTTTGGCTGCCCAACACCTATCCTCTGCTGCTAGAGGGAAGCAGTTTTGCTTCTTCCTCTCCCGCCAGCCCCACAAGCTTCCTGTCTGAAACCAAAGGCCCAAGTTGTTTCTAGTTTGAAGATAACATCTGTTGGAGAAGCAAGGAGGCCATACTTCTTGGGTGTCTCTGGTTCATTGCTTCAGAGAGCTATTAGAAAGGCCTTAGAGTGACTTCTTGTCCCACCCATTCACCATCTCTCCTTCTGAAGTAGGAAGGCCGAATTTATGATCTCAAAAAGGATCACGTATATATCTGAATGGTTCGAAATTGTTGGGTATATAGAATTCTCTAAGTAGATGGCATCAGAACATTTATTTAGGCCCCAGAGTGACAGATTCATGAACCAACCTCCTCATTCCAATATTGTGATCACAAGCCTCCAGGCCCAGTAGGCCCGCCTCACAAGAGTAACCAAGAGGCCACAGAAAAATAAGATGGCATAAATCATATTCACTGGCCTCAAGTCTTCGCTCGAACTCCTGGGTCCACACGCGGGTCGGCTCTGCTTTGGATTCAGCTGTAGTTTCTCACCTCTCCTCACAGCCAAGCCTCTGGCATTCTCAAGCCCCGCCTCAACGACCAGAAACCATTGGTTCCCAAGTTGGCCCCTCTTAAGTCATCCATCTACACCCACACGGGTTTCACACCTGATAGGGCTTTGGGCCTGGGGCTTAGCACTTAACAGGTGAAAGTACTTTCAAGGTAAACAAAAGCCAAAACTCCTGAAGTGCCTTTCACTCAAAGTAAACAAAATAAACAAAAGCCAAACTCCTCAAGGGCATCTGTTAAACTAAGCCCATTTTGCCTTACTGGCACACCTTCCCACAGTTGACTGTAGAAATGGTATCCTTATTCAGCTCAAACTACCCTTGTAATTTTCCTAGACTAGTTCCTACCCTGTGTATCTTTTTAAAAATTATATTGTTGATTGGTTTGTTGAAGCAGGTAGGCGACACAGTGAGTGGATAGAGCACTGGGCCTGGAGTCAGAAAGGCATGAGCTCAACTCTGGCCTCAGATACTTTCTAGCTATATGACCCTGAGGATAATAATAGTACTTACCTTTCAGGGTTGTGGGGCAGATCAAATGAGATATTTGTAAAGGCTTAACCACAATGCCTGGAACTTAGTAGGCACTTAATAAATGCTTATTCCTCTTATTCTCTCCTTTAGTTTCCTTACTTATTAGGTAAGTGACCCTTGGTTTCTGCTTCCCTTGGCTATTAACAAGGGAGACCCTTTCTCAAAATCATTGTTCCTTCCTGTGGGGAGAAACCTGGAGAAAATTCCTCTTACTCCACTCCTTGATGTCAACTTCCTACTTGCCTTTATAGCCCTAGCTAGGAAGGGCCTGAACAAAAGCAGTCTCCCAGAATGACAAAACCCAATTGTAGTTGGTTTTGGAGCAAGGTTGGAGGACTAGAAGATAGTGGGACAAGGTTTAAGGTCGTTCTTGATAGCCAGTAAAAAGTTTTCATTCCCCTACCTACCAAGGTTAGTATAGCCAATAAAACAATACTTTTCAGTAACTTTTTCATTACTACCTTGTTTAACAGTAGAGCTAATCATTCACACTGCCTCTCTCTGGTTGTGCATGTAATATTCTTCTAATGTGTTAACCTTGTGTATAGGATAGTGTTTCTACTGGTTATCACTCAAATGGTTTTTCCAGTAATAATAAAACATTTGTTGTAGTGGTCATGCATAGGTCATGCATAGTGATTGTTAAGGAACATTTTTGCATTGGATGGTTTAGTACACTGGACAGGTTTAACATGGTTAAAAATGATTTGAGTCCATCATTCTACTTGGTACCTTTCATTCACTGATCATTGTATTGTGATTTGTGATTATATTGAACTTAGAATTCCACACTCATGTCTTTAGAAAAAAAAATGTGAACATTTTATGAGATTATTTAACTGTTCCTTATTCTCTAGGTGCTGTAAAGTTGGTGGTTGCTGTAGCAGTGTTTCTATTGACATTTTATGTCATATCTCAAGTATTTGAAATAAAGCTAGATTCAAATTTAGGAAATTTATTTGGTAAGTTTCTTCTGTTTTAAACTTTTATTCTTTGTAACATCTAGTTTACAAGTTTTCCTTACTCTGAGTTATTGTTTTATCTGTTCTAAGAAAAGTGAATTTATTTATGTTATTTTGATCCTTTGTAATATTGAAATGCAAATAATAATGACTTTTAAAATCACCAATACAAAGTATAAATAATTCAGCCATTATTTATGGAGCACCTTATGTGCAAAGTGCTGTCATGGGTGGGGGGGGGGGACAAAATTGGAATATATATTTCTCAATGTTCCTGGGGTGGGGGACCTTTTTTTAAAAATTTTGAAAAAGAAATTCATTAATTTTTTAAAATGAACAAATATTCATTTTCTCTATCCATCCACCTTGGGGGTGGGGGATTGAGGAAGAAAAAGAAAACCCTTGTAATTATTATGCATAGTCAGAAAAACAGTTCCCCTCTTTGGTCACAATATGTTTGTATTATATATGTAAGTGTATATATGTGTGTGTGTGTATGCACATATACATACACACAAACACACACACACATATGTATATATACTCATGCATATATGAGTGTATGTGTGTATTTCTGTATTTTGAGTTACTTCTGTCAGTCAGTAGGTAAATGTGTGTGCATGTAGATAATGTATGTCATTCTATATTTTGAGTACATTATCTTTCTCAGGCTAGTAGGTAGTAACATGCTTTATCACTGGTCTTCTAGTATCATGGTTGGTCACTGCGTTGATCAAGGTTCTTAAGATCAAATTTGTTTGTCGTTACAGCGTTGTTGTAATTGTAAAATTGTACTCCTGATTTGTTCACTTCATTCTCCCTCAGATCATACAAATCTTCCCAGGCTATACTGAAACTTTCATCATTTCTTATGGTATAAATCATTCCATTCCGTTCATTACTGTGATCTATTCAGCTATTCCCCAATCAATAGACTCTCCTTTAGTTTTCAGTTCTTTTTACTTTATATTTAAAATAGCTGTTTTGAAAATTACTGAATTTCAGCATGTAATTAGCACAAAGTATATTTCTCCAAATAATTGGTCATAAGGACTGTAAATGTTTATATGCTAAAAATGGAAAGAATATATTGATTTGAGTGTATAACTCATTTAAGCTCTGGAAGCTATATAAATGCAAGGTTGTTTCTGAATCACCAGAGCATATTACAACACATTTACTAAAGGCCTACAGTATTTGAAGACAAAAGGTGTTGGCCTTTATTTGTATATTCTCATAGTTATAATGGGTAATCATTTAGTTAAGGCATTGTTTGAAATAGTTTTATACTGTCAGGGAAAATACGGAGCTGGATAACATAAGGTTTTGACCTTATGTGCTTGGAGCGAAAGTAGTACTATTGATAGACTCAGGATGGACTCAGTACCTTAGGAGATTGTCTATCTACTCTAGCCTTTTACCCAACTTGAAAATTAAAATTCTTTTTATAATAGATGATGGATGTAGTAATTAGTTCCTATTTGAACCCTTTTAAAGATGGGAAGTTGACTTTAAAAAAAAGATTGGATTTGTCTTTTAAGTTAAACATCCCTAATTGGTAGCTTTTATAATTATGAGTTGAAATCTGCCTACTCATATATTTTACCTATTAGTCTTTTTTCTTTCCTTTGGAACCACACTATATAAACTTAATCCCTGTCTCACATGACAGCACTTTAGTTATTTAAGGATAATGATCATATGTCCCCCTAATGCTGTTCTTCTGCAAGCTAAATATCCTAGTTTCCTTTAATCCTTTTATATATAACTTGGTTTCCAGACTTTTCACTATCCTGCTTGATAGTCTGCATTATGTCTAGCTGAGAAAAAAAGCTAGTAAATTAGATCTCAGAATCAGGATTCAGATAGGTGCCGTCAGATGTTTGATAGTAGGCTATACCTACCAAGATGAAATATAATAGGAATAAATGTAAAGTCCTGCACTTAGGACTTAGATGCTGCCTGGCTGTAGGACGGGGTTTTAGTTTACTACAAGCTCAATGTTAGGCAATATCAATAAAAATATAGGATCTAGAACAAGGAAAGTTACAGTCCCCTTGTATGTTGTGCTGCTGATCAGATCATCCCTGTAGTATTCTGTTTAGTTCATTTTAAAAGGAACTTTGCTGACACTAAGGCAAATCTTTAATTCCTCCCTAATCGATTCCCAGTCTCACTCTTCACAGCAGCTATTTCAGCTTTCTCTTCCTCTTTAAGCATCCCATACCCTGTCCTCCTGTATCTCAGCCAAGACAATGCCTCTTTACCAAGAAAACTGAGACATTTCTCCATTCTGTTTATCTGAGAACCTCTTGACATAATTTCTGACTTTACTTCTTTCTTTCACTAAGAGGTAGCCTAACTCCTTGCCATGGCCAACATTCCTACATGTGTGCTTTGTCTCTTCCCCTTCTCTCTCTTGCAGTACATTATGTTCATACTCACCTGTCCCCATTCTCCCATACTGCCCAATCTGCAACCTCTTCCAATCACCTTATTCTTTCCCTTCTGCCTTCAGACATGCCCAAGCCTCCCCCATCCTTAAAAACACAGAAAACAGTCTTTCACTGGACCCTACCATCCTCTTAAGTTATCACTTTTATCTCTTCTCTACCTACTTAGCCAAACTCCTTTAAAAAACTACCTAGATATGCTGCCTCCACTTCCTGTCTTCTTCTTCTTCAATGCTTTGTGGTCTGCGAATCCAGAGTCTGGCAGGCAAAAGATGAAATGACTGAGGAAAACAAAGGTTTGATCTTCCAAGCATGTTGATCTGCGAAGCTGTGCATGCCAATTGCCTAACAAATCAGCACCGTGCCCCTTTCTCAACTGAGGCTGGACCCTGAATACAGGGGGAGACAGACTTTTGTATATTAAAAACAAATAAGGCAAATTAGTTAAAAGGAAATAATACAGCCTTAGGTAAAACAATTTCTAATTGGAGGAAAGACTAGAGACTTTCCAATTTGGGAGGGGGAGAATAAATAGATGCAATTCCCTGAATTTAGAAAAAAGAGGTATCCCACTCCCTCCAAGTGTCTGGAAACAATCAAAAGAACATAGAAAAAATAATTGATCAGTAGGAGATCAGTTTCCAGATGAGACATGGGTTGCTTGAGATGGACAATTGTGAGAAAATTCTTCGTGTCCGACTTGGTTTCTGGTTAGCATAACCTAGGTTCTTAGTTAAGGATCTCTAAGCAGCAACTTCCCAGCCATGCGGGGCTAGGTTCAAACAATGCAATAAGGTTCTCTCTCAGTTCCCACAATTGAATAAAATTTTGTCACAAAACAGAAGTTGGACTACACCCATAATTGAATAAAAAGAGAAAGCTCCATAACTGAGTCACAAGATGGAGTCAGTGTGGTTAACCCAGTTCCCCCAATAAACTACTTTCTGTCCTAATCACCCTACTTCTGACCTCATGGCTCAATTAAATCTACTTTCTCAGAAATTACCAAGTTGCCAAGTCTGATGATCTTTTCCAAGTTTTAATCCTTCTCATCCTATCTACTGCATCTGACACTGTTGAGCACCTTCTCCTTTTAGATAGTTTTTCCTCTTTGGGTTTTCATGACACCGCTCCCTCCTAGTTTGGCTTGTATTTGTCTGCCTGCTCTTTTGCTGGCTCATCATCCACATTACACAACTTTGCATACCTTCCCCATGGTTCTGTCCTAGGCCCTCTTCTCCCTCTATATTCTTCATCTTGGTAACATAATCAGCAGGTGACTTGGACACAGAGATGTGACACAGGCACAGGGACATATAGGCAGACACAGGTGGTCAGATAAACACACAGGCAGACAGACACATATACACGCAGTTGTGTCTATCTGTCTCTTTTGTCTAGATGATATTTATATTTGTTAAAATTTATAAATATTTGTAGGAACTGTTGCAATATATATTTACATGTCTGTAGCTTATCTATCCAGATATATGTATACATATGTATGTATGTGTATATATTTTACATGTGTATTTTATGTGTGTGCCTGTGTGTATGTATATATGTATGTACATGTCCATCCATATATGTATCTATATCACCAGTCTCAATCTTTCCCTTGAGCTTTAGCCCTACATCACCAATTATTTATTGAACATCTCAAACTAGAATTCCCCAGAAGACGTTGCAAACTCCAAAATAGAACTCATTATCTTTTATTATAAACCTTCTCCTTTTTGAAGTTTCTTTATTCTAATCTCCCAGGCTTATAACCTCAGCATTATTCTCAACTCCCTCACCCTCCATCAACCCATATATATACATTCAGTTGCAAAATTTTACAGTATCTCTTGTATTCTACTTCATTTCTACACACACGCATGCACGCACATGCTGCTATTTTGGTTCAGACCCCTCCTACCTTTCACCTAGATTATTGCAATAGCCTCTTAATTGGTCTGCCTTACTCAAGTCTCTCAGCACTTCAGCCCATCCTACATATTTCTGCTAAAGTAATTTTCTTTAAGTGCAGATCTGACCATGTGTCTCCTCTTTTCAATCAACTCTGAAGACTTCCTATTTTTCCAGGGATAAAAGATAAACTCCTCTGTTTAGCTGTTAATGTCCTATGCTGTCTGGCCCCAACTTATCTTTCCAGCTTTATTGGACATTATTCCTCCTCCCACACTCTGGAATCCAGCACAACTAACCTTTTCTTTTTCCACACACAACGTCTCTGTGCTGCCCATCCCACTTTACTGGATAAATTCTCGTCTTCCTTTCTTCCTCAGAGACCCTTTTTAAAAAGCAGCTCAAGGACCATCTTCTATATGGACCTTTTTCTAATCTCCCAACTACTAGTTTCCTTCATCCAAACTACTTTGTATGTTTGCTTTTCTCATTTTATATTTATGCTGTGTATTTTTTTATGTATTTTTTGTTTGCTTCATTTCACCAGATAGTTCCTTGTGAATAGGGGTTGTTTCATTTTTTGTACTTGTCTTCCTAGCACCTAGCACACAGTACTGGCACGTAATAAGTACATGATTGGTTGATTGTTTGAATGGGAAGGTAAAGGCATTCTCAGCCATGTGGCATATAAGCAAAAGTCAAAGAAATTCTGATTGTTGATTTTAGAGAGGAGCCAGAATACCTTTTATTTTATCTTCAGGCACTTTTAGGGTCCACACGTAGAAGAGGCAAGAGCCTTATTTAGAGGGTAAAAATAGGCCTAGTGGATAGAAGTTAAATGAAGACATGTTTTTGGCTGAGCATAAAGAAAAATTAACTAAAAAATAGAAAAGACCAAAAATAGAATGGGCTACCTTCTTAGGTATATAGTAAACTGCCCATCAGAATTGGCCAAATTGGAAAAGCTGAATTTTATCAAATATAGAGAGAATTGCTGTATGGCATATAACTTTAGATTAGATTCCTCCTTTTAATCTAAGATTCTATGTTTAGTAACTCAGGAGTCTCTGGTTTTGTTTGATTGGATTATTTATCTCTGCAATGATTTTGAAATGATGTTTTGTTGCTAACATTGATGGCTATTGAATATATGGCAATCAAAGTTTAATATTGGAATGTCTGCCTGATTGGACCTTAAATTTACAATAATAATTAAAGGTGACAGCTGAATAAAATCCGTACCACATTATAATCTGTCTACTTCATTATAGTTTGCATTTGCATATGTTAACTATTCTTGCTGATTTCTCTTTCAACATGCTTCATTTTCGCTGTATATATATATATATATATATACACACATATATATATACATATGATAACAAACTATAAACATTTTATGGGTTCATTAAAAATTCAGTAGATACATTTCACATCCATTTTCTTTGCCTAAAATTAACTTTGACTTTTTATGTTTGTCTTTTATTTTAGCAAGGTCAGCACTACAGATAGCTTGTAAGTATTATGTATCTTAAAAGAAGTTTATTTTCTAATATGGTTCAGTATTGTATAATTTTTTAGGGGGCATAGCTTCCACTGATGTCAGCTTGCTTATTGTAAAATTCCACATACAGAATCAAGCTAGAAGCAAAATAATTTCAAATGAGAAATAACTTTAGTTACTTTACAATTTTTACTGTACTTGACAGGTTTCTTAACTTGGTGTCTGTGAACTTTAAAAAATTCTTGACAACCATCTTTCAGTATAATTGGTTTCCTTTGTAATCCTATGTATTTCATTTTATGCATTTAAAAATATTAGTTTGAAAAGGTATTTATAGGCTTCTCCAAACTGTTGAGTCCATGACACCCACAAAAAGGCTAAGATCCCTTCACTTTACCTCATTCATTAATAGTAGAAACCATAGACCTCACTATCATATTTGTTAAAGACCTTTTTTCAAATCCGTAGTAAAAAGCTAAGATTAATAGCAGTTGGAGGCATGATAGTTGACAGAAGGAAGAAGAGCTGTTTTTACTCTAAGGGAGTTAGTGTATAGATAAATGTACCTAAGTACATTAAAAAATTTTTCAAAATGCTTAAATTGTATTTTTGTTTCAGTTTCTACATAGACAGGCCATTTAGCATAGGGTTAGACTAAATCGAAAACTAAATTTAAGGCTCAAAAATGTCTCTGAATGGCAAAAAAAAAAAAAATGAAACCGTTTAACTGATTCATGAGCTCAAATCTATCCTCCTCCTTAGTCAAGTTTACATTATCTTACCTCAGTTACTAGTATGCCACCTAGGATCTTTTGATTAAACATTTAGAAAGCTTTTATGAGCTTTGAGAAAACAAATCTTCCAATATAAAATTTAAGATGCACAGATAATACACACATACACAGAGTTATAGCTGAACATGTAGCTAGCACATTTATTGAAAATTGTGTAACTCAATTTTAGATACTCTAGAGGTAATCTGATCTAACATGCTTATTTTGCAAATAAATGCATAAAGGGGTTAAATTACTTACTCAAAGTTGTTACACGTAGTTAGTGACCTAGAGAAGCTAGAACACAAATTTCCTGATTTCTAGTTATTTCCATTATGCCATTTCATTTTTTTTTTTGTATGTCATTCAAGAGATGTTGTTAATGCTTGATTGGTCACTTAGTGCATTGCCTACTTTGCAGTTAGAAAGAAAAATCATTGATTATAGTCGTATGCATGCTGTTACTATTTTATTTTAAAACTGTATCTGTTTTCTCTAAAGATACAAAACCTCCCAGATATAAATGTGGGATTTCAAAAGCTTGTCCAGAAAAACATTTTGCCTTCAAAATGGCAAGTGGAGCAGCTAATGTCGTTGGCCCCAAAATTTGTGTAGAAGACAACATGTAAGTATTGGTATAAGCTTGGAACTATAATTTCATGAATTTATCATTTTAATATATAACTATCAAAACTGAGCTGTAATGTGTCTTTTAAAAGAGGCTCGTTAACTTTGCTGAAGTTAATTTTCATATTTTCATCTCTCATAATTGACGTACGTAGTGCTTTCCAGTTAGTATTTTCACAGTCATTACTTAATTTTTAAAGGCATATTATCTATTTTTTCTGAAACTTTTAAGATAATTTTTTTTAAGAGTTCGAGAATGATGTTGCTGTTTGTTTGCAAAACTTAGAATTATCTTCTTTGGTGGCTTTGTACAAGTAGTCTCCCACCTCTGAAATGTACTTCCTCTTCACTTCCTTCACAAAAGTCCCTTAGCTTTCTTCAAAATACAGCTCGGGCATATCTTTAATAACAACAAGTAGCATTTATATAGTGCCTACTGTGTCCCCTTTGGTATGCTAAATGCTTTATAAATATTTGATTCTCATATCAATCCTGGGAAGCAGTGCTGTTTTTATCCCTATTTTATAGTTGAGGAGACTGGGGCTCCTAGAAATCTGATTTTCAGATAAATTGATATTTATATGTTTACAAAGTTTGCATATTGCAGAGGCATGGAACCATGGGCTTTTTGGAAATCTGTTAGGGATTTCTGCCCCTTTTTCTGACAGAGCTTACCTTTGTATCATATGTAATTTAATTTTGTTATAGTACTTTGAGATTTCAGAGGTCAAGTTTTAGTTCAATCTTAATAAATAATATTTATTAAGGCTTTTCAAAAAATTTTATGTGTATAATCAAATATTTTCTTGACTAGTCAGTCCAATAATTTTCTAAAAAGTACTATCTTTCCCTATATTGGAGTACATATATAACGTTGAAGGTTAAAGTAGTCCACAGAAAAGCTCCTTTGTAGTTATTAAAGTGATTTCAAAAGAAAGGCAATTTTAATCATTATTTTGTTGGATACTCTTGTTTTGGGAATTGAGCTTAATTGATACTCTTGATTTTTTGATATTTTTGTTAAATTTTTCCAAATTGTTTATTTCTTTCCTCCCAAAGTTGTTATTACATAATTAATGGTTCTGTATACTGTGGAATTAGATTATAGAACAGGCCCATTTTATTTCAAGGTAGTGCATTTACCAACAAACCAAATTTCAGAAGCGCCCTGAATATTTCTCGCATAGCTTACTAGATTTCCTACAAAATAATTTTTTAGAATTGATGATGGAATAACAGGCATGAAAAAAATAACCAAATGGTAAACTTCTAGGCTCATTGATTTGGAATGGAAATCGTAGAGGCTATTTATTTAATTCAACACTATGTTTTAACAGATGAGAGATCCAAGATCTAGAGAGGCTGAATGAGTTTCTTAACGTCAGACAGTAACAGACAGAACTGGACCATCTATCTCTTAAAGCCTACCTAAGATAGCCTTTCTTTGGTAAGAAACCCCAGGCATCAAAGGCAGTTTGTGATGTCTTTTGTCGCTAGGGCACTTAAAAAGGCACGTAAAAATCTGTTAACAAGAATATTTGTATTTACTACCAAAAAAAAAAAAAGACATCCCAGTAATGTATAAGTTGACTGTGGTGGATAAACATGTAACAAAATGTCACAACCAAGTAACAGTATAGCATTTCTGTGGTTGCAGTAAATTGTGTCTTTTTACATTTTCTTGTTACCTTTGGGACTTAGTATTTAGTATTGGGATACTAAGTACAGGTTCTGCAGTTGTATAGCACTGTGACCTAGCCTGTTTGACTCACTTTCCTCTTTGGTAAATTGAGGACATTGGTTTGGTAGAGCTTTAAATTCTGATTTCTTTAGGGCTTCCACTAGTAATTTGAGTCTGTCACTGACTTTTGAATATCTTGCATATGCAAAAATGTGACAAAAATTTTTTTGGTTGAATTAAGTTAAATATGATAACATTTATTCTTTTGCTGGATTATATAAAATTTTTTTTTGGCTACACCAGCAGTGATGAACACGTGGCCTCCTAGATCCTTAAGTGCAGCCCTTTGACCGAATCCAAACTTCACAGAACAAATCTCCTTAATAAAAGGATTCTATAAAACTTGGACTCAGTCAAAAGGCCTCACCCAAGGACCTAGAAGGCCACGTGTGGTATAGGTTCCCCACCCCAGAGCTAGACCTATGATTTTCTTTCTGTAGTGAACTGTAGGAAGCAAATTCCTGCTATTAATGCAGATTTGCAATTGTTCTGTAATTTAATTATTTTTTCATTTATAGTCTTAGTTGCCTGGAGCACAGAAAAGTTAAGTGATTTCCCTGAAGTTACATAGCTGTGGGAAATAGGACTTTTTATTCACTATACCACACAGCCTTAAATTCTTAAGTTATATATTAGGATACTGTATTTGAATTACATGATATTGTTTTCTCAGTTACAGGCTTAATTTGGACATAAATCTAGTTGTGAAAAATATATAATAAATTTTTAGATGGAGACCTTATAGTTTTAATCAGTATGCTATGCATTTATCTAGAACATTTCCTTCTTCTTATATATCCTTTCAGTTAGTTTGGCTATTAAAAAAATAGAGAGAAAGGATTCTTCTGTTTGAATGCCTCGCTCACACTTGATCACATTTAGATATCTACAACATCTGAAATAACTTGGGAAGTTTTTGGTTGTTAATGTTAAGGAAAAGGGATCAGGTATTCAAAGCATATGTGCTTGTTGCAGAAAAGACCATTTAAAAGGGAAAATGTTGTGTGGGCAATTACAATTTAGTAAAGAAAATTCTGAGCCAGAGAATATTGATTCTCCCTGGCCTCTCAGTCGAATGCAGTGTGGTACTGTGTAAGGAATTCTGTATTTGGAGTCAGAGGATCTAGTTTTAAATCCCAGCTCTGCTGTTTACTTTCCCAATGACCTTGGACAAGTCACTTAACCATTGAGCACAATATCAGTAAGATAAGGAGGTTGGACTAGGTTACCTCTAAAGTTCTCCTTAGTTCCTCCAAATCTATAATCCTATGACTTTGGAGATCTGTAAAACTGGAATAAGGCCAGACCTTTATCTCCTCACTCCAGCATTCCCTAAAGGCATTATGGAATCTTAGTGATAGAATGGAATGTTGGAAGTCACCTAATTCAGATGAGGAAAATGGAGGTACATACTAGTGAAATGATTTGCCTAAGGTCACACTGCTAGAATGTAGATTGACCAGTTATGCTTTGAAAGCTCTTCTGAAGAAGGGGTGATTTTTTTTTCATAAGCAAAGAATTATCTTAACCTGAGTTTTGTATTTTACTTAAAACACAATAGATAATTCTTTAAAATTAAACTGGAGGTTCTTAACCTTTTCTGTGTTATGGGCCTTTTTGGCAGTCTGGTGAAACCTATAGACTCCTCAAAAAAATTTTTTTAAATGCGTTGAAAGACATAGGCTTTAAAAAAAAACAGTTGAAATAGTTTTATACGAAAAAAAAAAGAAATAGTTTTATACGTATGCGATAATATTTATAAAGCACTTAGCATAGTGTCTGGTACATAGGAGCCTTCTTTTCTCTTCCCTCTTCTCACATAAAATAAGCTCAGACCCCAGGTTAAGAACTCTTGTTCTAGATAGAGGTGATGTTAGGAACCATTACTTATGTGACAGGAAAAAAAAAAAACAAACAAACTACCAATCATTTATATCTGGTAACACTAAAAGGAAAAATGATTATTTTTATTTTTTGATACATATAGCCAATTTAGATTTGTACAGATTTAATCTGTGAATAGTTGTAAACTAGGTATGAAAAACAAACATCTTTGCTAGATCTTAGTGAGAATTCTAGTAGTTTTTAAGGAAAATCCGAGTTGAAAAGAGCTATGAAAGAATCTGAATAAAAATACATGAAATTTGAAAGCAAAACAAACAATACAGAGTAGCATTTACAACTTATAGTAATTGTCATTAAATTCTGGTTTTGAAAGAATCATAATTTATGAAGCATGATAAATTATAATTCTGCCTTCTGGTTGACTTTGACCTTTAAGCAGTCAAAAATCTGTTTGTAAGCCCTTTACAATTCTAATTTACCACAGGCCTGATTTTTAATTTTGGCAAAATATCCTTTTTAAAATTAGCATATAGAAATGCTGCCATCTTGTGGAAGTCTTTCATCCTACTCGATCATTTATTTTTTCATTATTACAGTATTAGATTTCTTTCAAGTAATGAGACAACCCCTGTAGTTGCAGCAGATTACATTAAGGGTTGCATATTCCTAGTTTATTCTTGTTTGGATAAAAGTGTACCATCATCTCTTCATGTACTAGGGAAAAATTACATTGGGAATTAGTAGTATACCTAGATGTCTTTGAGAGAATGTGTGCTATCACCTAATAAGTTAATCAAACCTTTTGTTTTGTAGTTCAGAAGATAGTTTATTAAGAATTTCTACTTACATCACAATGCTGATTTCAAAGGAACAAAGTAGGGGTGACTAGGTAGAGCAGTGAGTCGAGCACCAGCCCTGGAGTCAGGAGCACTTGAGTTCAAATGTGGCTTCAGATACTTGACACACTTATTAGCTGTGTGATCTTGGGCAAGTCACTTAATCCCAATTGCCC
>CM053623.1:103343516-103398115 GCA_028646595.1 Phalanger gymnotis
ATGTGGCCTATGTTGAATTGCTTGACTTCTTAGGGAGGGAAGGTGGGTGGGAAGGGAAGTGGGGAGAAAATTTGGAACTCAAAGTTTTAAAAAATAGATGTTCAAAAACAAAAAAAAAGTTTTTGCATGCGACTAGAAAATAAGATACACAGGCAATGGGGCATAGAAATTTATATTGCCCTACAAGAAAGAAAGGGGAAAGGGGATGGGAGGGCACGAGTGGGGTGGGGTGACAGAAGGGAGGGCTGACTGGGGAACAGGACAACCAGAATATATGCCATCTTGGAGTGGGGGGGGGGAGGGTAGAAATGGGGAGAAAATTTGTAATTCAAACTCCTGTGAAAATCAACGCTGAAAACTAAATATATTAAATAATAAAAAAAATTAAAAATAAGAATATTAAAATAGCATAAATTCAATTCAAACTAGTATTACCATAAAAATGTAAAAGGTTGTTACACAAAAATGAATGAAATACAAACACCTATAAGAATGACATATTAATGTTTTTCAGCACTTAATAATCATTGTTGTCAGAAACAACATGACAGAGGACTGACTTGACATCAGGAAGACTTGGATTCACATCTTACCTCTTATGATGCTCGGCAAATCGCTTAATTTATTAATGTCCCACATAGCTATCTTAACTACAAGTTGAGGGAAATTGTTTCTGTGTGTTTTGGTAGGAGTTTCATGTACCAGTGACATCACAGGTTTAAATTATGAAATAATAATCATTGCCTGATGTAGTTATTGCCTTCTTACATCCTTGGTCTTTCCTTAATCAAAAACTCTTTGCATGGTACAAGTGGGTCATTTAGAACTTCATGGAAATATTGTGTCAGAAGCCTTTAGAACTGGCTTTTAGGATTTTAGATTTTGTCCACAAATTCTCTATATTGTGGTAAGGTAGATTGTCACATCACAGTATTATAAAATATTATATGTTAAATGTATTAAAGTCCTATGATGCTCATTTTTTTCTTCCCCAATCAGTGGTTTCCCCTATAGTTAGCTTTTTAGTTGCTCTAATTTCTCCTGTCCAGAAGCCACTGGATTATTTACCAATTAATTCCTACCAAAAATTCTTAGCAGTGTCTTAGGGAAAGCAGAGTTATATCCTGTGAAGTTTCTATAAAAGAGAAATCAAAGAAAAATCTCATCTTTTTGTCTAATAGTTTGCCACACGGTTTAACTTTTGTATGAATATTTTTTTCAGCAGAGCATGATTGCTTCCTGCAAGTATTCCTTGTTGGAGGGTTTTTTATGTGGCTATCTGTTGATTTAAATATTATTTTCATTTATGTATTTCATATATATATATGTGTGTGTATGTATATATGTATGTGTGTGTTTGCGTGTATGTAGTTTTTAATTGAAGTTAGTTTTAATACTAATTGCCAGCTAGTAAATATCAGAGGCTGGAATTGAACTTGGTTCCTCCAGGGCCAGTGTTCTATCCACAGCACCAGCTAGCTGGCCCTCCACCGTTATGACTGTAAAAATGCTCATGATATTTTAGCATTCGACAAAATTAATTTTTTGTTTCTTTCATTGTTCCACTCTTTCTCTAAAACTTACTCATAAAATCTTCCTGGGAGGATTGCAGAAAGATAGAGTAGGTCAGAAAATTCCAAGCTCTTCAGATTTCCCCCACAAATGAGGTGCCTCTGGGCAAACATAGAGTGGTAAAAATAAGAGGAGGAGCAGAAAATGGTCCTCCTGGGACATTGGAGAAAATCTGAAGAAAAATTCCAGGAAAGGTTTGGACCCTGTGAAGAGTAAACACCTCCAGGGAAGTTCTGCATAACAAGTGGCAAGCCCTGGGGTTAGCTAGATTGGGAAGATGCCTCATCCCCAGCCACAGAAACTTTTACCCGTGGGATAGTGAGGGGAGTTGGGCTTCTGAGCTGGGGAAGATAGCAAGAACCACTGCAAACAAAGAATACTAGACCCAGCTGTGCTGTGGAGATGTGGCAAGGTCAAGAAGGAATTAGCACTCAGCTAGTGAGTGCAAAATCAGTGGGATGGAGTTTGCTGCAGGTGGTGGGCACTTACAGGAGGCTGGAGGTCTTGGTTCAGTTTCAGGCCAGAGGGGAGAACTGAAGGAATATCTGAAGCCAGAGGCACCATCTCCCATACCCCAGGACTAGAGGTGATTACAAAAACTAAGCTGCTACAAATTAAAAAAAAAAAAAACAGGCAAAGGAGAAAGAATCCAACTATACAGAGTTACTGTGGGAATAGAGAAGACCCAGCTTTTCTTCAGAGGAGGATACTGAAGCAAAGAAACCCTCTTCTAACCCAAAGAGTAAGGTCAAATGGTCGCTTGTCTAAAATCGTTGAAAAACTTAAAAAAAAAAAAGACTTTAAAAATCAAATGAGAGAGATTGAGGAAAAAGTAAAAATAAGTCCAAGAAAAACAAGGAGATTATGAAAAGAGAGTCAACTAATTAAACGAGATCTAGAATCTTAAGGAAGGAAACAACTTGAAAATTAGAATTGGGCAAGGGGAAGCTGGCGGAGTTATATGAGAACAAGAAATAACAAAATATGAAGAATGAAAAAATAGAATATGAAACATCTCATAAGAAAAATAACTGATTGGGGAGCAGATCAAGAAGAGAAAACAAAAACAATTGAACTACCTGAAAGCTATGATCAAAAAAAGAATCTTGATATAATAACACAGGAAATAATTAAAGGAGACAAGAGGAGAAAGTAGAACTAGAAAACCAACCACCACCTGAGAGATACCCTACAAGAATGAACAGGCATAGTCAAATTCTGAAACTCCCAACTCAAGGATAAAATATTACAAGCAATAAGAAAACAATTTAAATATGGTGGTACCACAACTATAATCACACAAGACCTAGCAGTGGCAACGCTAAAAGACCACAAGTCTTGGAACACTATATATCCAAGAGCAAAAGAACTGGTGTTCCTGCTGAAAATATATCCAGCAAAGCTAAGCATGTTTCTGAATGGAGAAAAAAAGACATTTAATGAAATGTCAAACTTTTAGGATTTTGTTAAAAAAACAAACCAAAACTTGACCTTAATAGAAGATTTGATATACGAGAACTAATTGAAATGTAGGGTACATACAAAGACAAGTTACAAGGGACTCAATAAGGACAGAATGTTTACCTTTTATGTATGTGAACTGTAAAATGTATATCCACGATTGTCCTTAGTAATTAGGTAGATCTTAAGAAAGTTTGGGGTAGACCTGAGTATGATATGATTTTAAAAAGCAAAACCTTTTAGGAACAGCTAAAAAGAGTAGTTATCTTATACAAATGAGGTTCGAGAGAAAGAGCCAGCATAGGAGTTAGGTGGGGGAGTGGGGTTGGTAGTTCTGGAAACCTACTTTTGTTGGGAATGGATGGGTTCAGTGGCAATGAGGAATTTTAGGCATGGAGGATAGAGAAAATGTATTCTTGAGGGCAAAAGAGGAAATAAATACATATATATATATATATTATATGTATATATGAGTATAAAAGTCTTCTAAATTCAGAAAGAAATAAAACTAATGGGGATAGGGAGAGGAGAGAGGACAAAGAGATCTTTAGAGGGGAGAGTGATGAAATAGATCAAAAGGTCATATAAAATGGGTGTTTAGATTAATAGGATAAGGGAGGGATCCTTGGAGGGGGAAGTACATTAAATAATAGGAGGGCAAGGTAGCATGTAGAAGTAGAAGAATCCGGAGTGATAGGAAATGAAATACACACAAACATAAAAACAAATATCAGGAGTAGAATTTGTTAGGGAAAGTATTTATATATGTATGTATATATGTGTGTGTATGTATACACACACACATATGTATATGTATCTATAAATATATCTGTGCTCAATTGTAGCCTTTGGAGGTGGAGGGTGGAGAAGAAAGTAAAAAGTACATAGCAGAGAACAAAAGAAAACTTACAAGGTAACAAAAGATGGACAGCTCTCAACACAACTCGTATTTATCACATAGGTAGGCTCTCTTGAGATGGAAATTTATTGTATATTTTGAATCCTCTCTTATGTTCAGCTGTGCACCTGACTGCTTTTTTTCTTATTTTGTATTTAAGTTTATAATGTTTCTTTTTCTTATTGTGTATTTAAGTTTAATATTTAAGTCTAAAATTAAAAAATAAGCAAAAAAAATCTTCCAGGGGAAGTGGTGTTCTTATATTTAATGCTGTTTATACAAGGAGTTTTCATATTATGTTCATTTATTGCATCTCAAAGACTTACAAATGAGGCAAGATTACTGATTGCTGCCATGGGAAGTACAGCTATCATCAACCTTGATTTTAGAGACAACTGGGTCTTCTGTGGTGGAAAAGGTATCAAGACAAAAAGCCCCTTTGAACAGGTGAGTCTCTTGACTTTTTCCGTATTATATTTTGGTGAATAAATTCAAAATGCCTGACATTCTACAAAAATATAATTAATCTTGTCCTAGTTACGCTCAGTTTCAGTTAAATGGGTAGACATCAAATATGGTCATTTGCCCTGTATGAACACTGAGCTTATTAATCCATTGTTTGAAAGTACCATAGTAATCTCTAGCTTTTAAAAATCGCGAATTTTCAAAACCCCCAAACTTTTTCATATACTTTTTTTTTTATAAATGCAGGAACACTATTTATTAGGTCAATAATTCATTTTTAGCAATACAATTACAGAATATCACAATCCTGGTTACAAACATACTCAGTATGGTTTGATGGTTACAAATAATGTTGGGCACTACAAGTCTGTGCGAAGTATGATACAAAAGGTTATTCTTGACACAACAGAGAATTTTCATATACTTTCAATACGCTAGAACTATGAGTATAAATAATGATAACTTAAGAATACTTCCTTATCTTGATCTTTGGGGTGGTGAGTAGTTAACATTACAAGTACTGGAACATTTAATCTGGGAAATAGTTATAATTTCACATATTTTATATTACATCCCAATTTATTTTAATTTGAGAGCTTTATATTAGAGCTACTTGAACTTGATTTTGAATTATAGCAAAAGTATGTAATATGTTTATAACTCAGTAAATATCACGTACATACCATGTGCAAAGCATACTTCTGCCTGCTATTGTAATGCAGTCCTTGTTATCAGCACTTAACTAAGTGGAATTAGTAAATATAATTTTCTTGGTCATGCCCTCTTAACCATAATAAACATATTAGCACCTGTGCCAAAAACAAATCAAGCTTGTAGATCAACTTGATGAATTTTTGTTACAATGGTGGGTTTGTGGTGGTTGTTTTTTTTCCTTTTTTGCAGCACATAAAGAACAACAAGGATACAAACAAATATGAAGGATGGCCAGAAGTTGTAGAAATGGAAGGATGTATCCCCCAAAAGCAAGACTGAAGAATATGAAGACTATTAGAGAAAATTATCTTTATGCTATTGATGAGAGTGCTATGAAGGAGATACTACTATGTAAATATTTTGAGAGTATACGTCCATCTTGTCAGTTATGCATGAGTATCAACTCTTCCAAAATCAGGATTATTTATTGCTAACCTAAAGAATAAACTTTGTAAATAGGTCCACCGTAATGAAACTTTTCTAAGCTATTGTCTCTCTAAAAGCACAGTATTTAGATTGTGTTATGATAAACAGCATCTTTATGATGTAGAAATGTCTTTTTAAGCACAAATTGTGAAGAAATTACGAAGACTGTTATACTACTGTTTTATAGATACAGTTGCTATAAGAATGTGGCCATTGTGAAAAGTAAAAGTTTTGTTGGGGTGGGTGGGGGAGCTAAATTTTTTTTTTAATATACTGCCCTTTTGAAGGCAGTAATCAGTCTTTAATAAAGAAGTATTTGACTAGTTGTATATATGCTGGAATTTTGCTTTGCTGTCTAAGACCCAATACCCTTCCTACTCTACCTCACTTCTTTCCCTACCGAATTTCCTCACCTTCCCACCTCCCACAGATACTTCTGGCCAATAAATTTTTAAAATATAGAATTAAAATGTTTGATATAGAAATTTAGATCAGGTCTGCAAAAAAAGCACAAAAATCCTTTTTGTATAAAAAAATGATCAAAGAAATGTATAAATGTATATGATTTGAAATGCAGTGTGAAATAATTTGTATTTATGATGCAAGGAAGTTAACTTTGTAGTAGCCATTTAAAGAATGACCCTCATATAGTTTAGCAGTGTGGTCATAGAAATAAACAGATTTTTAAAATTATTATTTTTGTATAT
This sequence comes from Phalanger gymnotis, assembly GCA_028646595.1. Lineage (NCBI taxonomy): Eukaryota > Metazoa > Chordata > Mammalia > Diprotodontia > Phalangeridae > Phalanger > Phalanger gymnotis. The sequence continues at coordinate 103,349,760 of CM053623.1, forward strand.
ATTTCTCTGATCATCATTCACTCTTATTTAATGAAATTCTGCAATTTTTAACAGTATTCCGAATGCTCATATCTGCAAAAATGAAATGCCCTCCCTAATTTGTCAGTTTTGATTTCTTCTAGCAAAATGGTCAGTGAAAGAGTGGGTGCGTTGAGAGCTTTCCAAAAAAACACATATGCCAGAGAAGGTTCTGTGCATTCGGTCATTTATGCACCTCTACAGTCAGCAGTATTTTGTCAAAAGCTGTTAAGACATTTGACAGGGCTAATGCATTTTCAGAATTTTAAGTGTATAGCTCTAAATACACAATAATAATCTAGTTAGTTTTGCAGAAATATTTAAATTAGGCCAAATGAAGATAATTTTATATTTAGTTTTACACAGAAATATAAGAGAAATCCAAGTTTTTGTTTAACATCTTCATCTATTCACTGAGTTTGAGTTTTTTTCTTGACATCACCTACAAGCTACATATGTGGTGTGAATGGTATAGTCTTGGAGTAAATCAGCACAAGTTAATGTTTTACATGGTACATGTGCAGAAACGACACTTGAAAAATTATCAGACTTTTAATAACTTGTACTGATAAACTAGATTTTGTAATTTACTTTGTACTTCAAAATCTTCCTCAAAAACAGCAGTAAATCAAGATGGAAACCGTAAATTTTTATTGAAAGTTAAATAGCTTGTACCTAAGCTGAATATAAAGCAAGAAAAAAATGCACCTTATGTATGCTTTTACACAATTAAAATAACTAGTTTTGGATAGTTAAGCAAAACCACCTGCACACACCCACCCACACAGCCCACCAGTTCCCTCAGTTCTGTAAATTGAAAGTACAGTGGCAAATTTTCCAGCATCAGGGATTCTAAAGCATCAAATTTCTTTCAGATAATGATTATTAAATACTCTTGGTTTTCCAGTATGAACATTTGTTGTATTGTCTGATAAACTTGTTAGAATTGCAGATGTAATATTTTCCAGATATTTACTGGACTATATATCTTGCAGGTTTTAAGTCATACCTGTGTATCTATGCCATTATCCTATGGATTTTTGCCTTAGCATTGTATATAAAAATTTAGAAATTCAAACAACGATGTGATATTACTTTTGATGTAAAGGCTATGAAATAGTAGCTTTGAAAATATGAAGTTGAAAAGGAAAAGATAAGGAGTTAGTCTGTAACTTTCTGAGGTTTTTTTGGTGTGAATATACTCTGTGATTTGTGCCAACTCTGAACTTTGGAAGCAATAATTTTACCACTACCTTCATTCTCAGGTTTTTTTTTTTAATCATCTCATTGTAAGTGAAGTTATGCTTATTTAGTTTTAATGTGGTTTGAATTTTCTTTATTAAAGTCACAAGTTAAGCATCTGTGCTATGGTATCTTAAATGGTGTTTAATGTTTTATGAATATTTTTTACTTGCAATCATGCTTATGCCACATTATGCTAATTTAGCAAAAGACAGGCAAAATAAAGGACAGTTGGGAAATCTGACCCTTAAATTCTTAAACCTACTATTTAGTTGAGAGTCATCTTTCTAACCATTTTCATCACAGTGATTTCTGTTCATAAGTAGTCACATATTTTATTTGCACCAGATGTAATTTACTAATAACTTGTGCTTTAAGGATTTACAACACTTAACCAAAAAGGTTGAAACTGAAAATATATAGTAAATGGCATTATGCAGTTAACAGTAGTTTTAAAAGAAGAAATTTCCAGTGAGCATGGCAATGAGGAATTTTAGGCTTGAGAGAGTGTTAGGCATGGAGGATAGAGAAAATGTATACTTTAGGGCAAAAACTATTACCTTTTTTTTTTTACACTTAAAGTTTTATTCAAGAATACATATACATCAGTTTTAACAGAAGGGACAAGGAAGAGACACATATGAAATGACTTGACCTTTTCGAAAGTCTGAATTGCTGAGCTTTTGTCCTTGTATTGTTTTCTTGCCTATATGGTTTGTCATTTATCACACCACTACTGGGACTCATGGGTTGGTTTGTTAATCCAGTGCGAAAAAATTCCAGTTGGTCAGAAATGTAGAGGTATAAAGAACCTCAAACTAATCTCATTTTGCAGATGAAGATGAGGCTGGGAAGGTATGTTAAGTATGTTAAGTGGTTTGCCCATGGATTTGAACCCAAGTCCACTAATTACAGAATCAATACTTTTCCAACTCCAATATAGATAGATAAAACCTAATTCCTTCTAACCATGAAATTTGGGATGTGCAAATTTGAGAATAAAATTTGGAAAACTGATGCCTTTACTCAAACCTACTGATATTTTAGAATATTTTCATCTGAAATACCATTTTCAAGTAGATGAAGTTAATTTAATAATAATGTGTTATTGAAATTGCAATAGAAATGAAATTTGTATTTCAACTTACAAAGTTATTCCCCCCCCGCCCAAGTCATGGCAGTGAAGATTTTTGCATGTTTTCTTTATTTTTCCTATGGAAATCTTACTTTTCTGTCTTCCTCTCTTTCCCCCAAATAAAATAAATGAGGAGTGGGTTGGTACTGATTAGTAAAATTAAGGAGAATGAAAGATGACAGTGGTGATCACATAAAATTAATCGTATTCTATTTCCTGTTACCTAAAAAGGGGTATGGGTGTTTGTGTTGTTTAATGCCTTAGTAATGAACCAGAATTTTAACAGTGTCAGGTGTTCAGTTTTTCATCCTACTAGAGAAGAGAAAAATCAGATCCTTTTTAACGTAAAAAAAAAATAATTACTCTTCTCTCCCTCACTTAGGTTTCTTGCCTTTGGTCTTAAAGTAACAGAAAAATGATTTCAGCTATACCTGTACTGAATCTAAGCTAACATCATAGTGCCATATCTGTGATTACTGACTACTTAACATCATCTGAGGGCAGCTAGGTCGAGCAGTGGATAGAGCTCTAGACTTGGAATCGGGAAGACTCCTCTTGAGTTCAAATATGGCCTTAGACAGTACCTATATATGACCCTGGGCAAGTCACTTAACCCTATTTGCCTCAGTTTCCTTATCTGTAAGATAAGCTGGAGAAGGAAATGGCAAACCATTCCAGTATCTTTGCCAAGAAAACCCCAAATGGGGTCACCAAGTCAGACTCAACTGAACAACAGCATAGCAATTGATTGCCAGTTTTGCCATCTCCTGACTAGTTAGAAGTCAATCAGTAACTCCCTTAGCTGATGCAAATTTAGAAGAGTTGGCTACCTAGGAATCCTAAAATCCTCAAGAGGTTATAACTACTCATACCAGACTTTCTAAGATTTAGGACCACTACAGTCAACATTGTTTTTTAGATTATTTTTAGTTTTCGACATTCATTTCCACAAGATTTTGAGTTACAAATTTTCTCCCCATCTCTCCCCTTACCCCAAGATGGCATACATTGTGATTACCTCTTTCCCCAGTCCACCTTCCCTTCTATCACCTCTCTCCCCTCTTATCCTCTTCCCCCTTTCTTGTAGGGCAAGATAGGTTTATATACTTCATTGCCAGTATATCTTATTTACCAGTTGCATGCAAAAACATTTTTTAACATTTGTTTTTAAAACTTTTGAGTTCCAGATTCTCTCCCTTCTCCCCTCCCCACCCATCTTCATTGAGAAGGCAAGAAATTCAATATAGGTTATACATGAGTCGTTATGCAAAACACTTCCATAATAGTCATATTATGAAAGACTAACCGTATTTCCTGCCATCCTATGTGGTCACCCACCCCGTTAATTCTATTTTCTCCTTTGACCTTGTCCCTTTACAAATGGGTTTGCTTCTGACTACCTCCTCCTCCAATCTGCCCTCCCTTCTGTCATTCTCCCCCTGTCAAATCAACGTTGTTTTGCCAGGGAAGAAACATAAGTTAAGCAAATAACATTTCCCTTAAATGGGAAAGGCAGAGATGTGCTGGAGATAAAGATTAAATATAGTAAGGTTTGCTGAGACCAAGCCCACCCTTTTTTGGACAGTGAGGAGCAGTTACATCCATGTGTGATTTTGCAGCTGCTGAATACTACTAAATGCTGTAGGTGATAGAAAATGTAAAAGGAAAGCCTTTTTTTACTCCCTATGATTTGTAAATATAATCCTCGTTTACTAGGATGGTAATCATCCCATAAGTGGCAATTCAGCAATACGAAATGGAGCAGAGGGACATTGCCTTCCACCAGTCTTACCTGTAGCTTTCTCTGGTGTGAGTCACAATTGTGAATCATTCACTGCATTGACACAGTGCTATAGGAGAGCCACTAGGTGGCGAAGTAACTGGAGGCAGCCTCAGAGTCCCTGAGGATGTTTAAATTCTCATTGTCATAAGCAAATATTTAAGATTGTAAGTTGCAGAACAATTCCCAGTCTTCCTTATTAGAAGAGAATCTCCTCACCAGGAGTTCCATATGATAATGAAATCATAGGTCTGGACAAAAGAAGATAATGTTAAAAAAAAATACCCATGCATATCTTGACAGTTCTTCAAATCAGTCTGCAGATTGTTCATGTGACTTACTTTTCACAGATGGTACAGGTATTCTATCATAGCATGATTTTGTTTCAGGCTTTTGCTTTTCTCTAATACAGCATTTTACAGCAAGCTTTGTCTTTGAAATTGCAAAATGGGAAATTTGGAGTTTTTGATTAGACATGGTATATCAACAATCCAGCTAGCAGCTTCTGCAAGGATGTGAGATCCACCAAAAACCAGCACCCAGAAAGCTGCCAACACAGGTCCTTTTGATCTGCTTTAATTAAGGAAAGCAACGTTAAGGGGTTAACAATCTTGCTTTAATCCGGCGTACAGATAACATCCACCTAGTTCAGGGGAAAAAGCCAGCACCATGAATTACAGACCAAATACAATTCGTAGTTTTCAACATCTGGGTGTACAGCCGGGGAGCTCATTAGAAGAGCTGGCCCAGAGTCACATGCCACTCCTGCTGTGGCTCAGAGCTCCGAGGGAGAACCCTAACCTTTGCGCTTATATATCCTGTTCAGGGCAGGAGGGCCCTGACCTCACCCAGGCTGGGCATGGGGAAGTTCCCCACCCCCAACATCACATCAGATACAAATCAATGGCTCCCAGTTGTCTCAGTGCTGAGAAATACAAAAACATCCCATGTTATATGCCCCATTCAAAGACCAGAATCATTAAAGGTCAACAGAAAAAAGTCCCACCTTAATTACTATTACATTGTCTTTGAAATCACAATATGGGAAATTTGGACTTTTTGATTAGACATGGTAAATAAGATAGTAGTATTATGCATTAATAAAAGGCTTTTTTTTCTACCGTCATCAATTAGAGTAGCCTTTATAGATTTCCTTTTGGAATGGTCATTTGTTGGATTGGTGTATGATCCATTATTTTAATTAATGTATTTATTGATATGGCCTGGTGTAGTGGATAGAAGGCTGGCCTTAGAGTCCAGGAAACCTAGGTTCAAAGCCTTGCTGTTGATACCTAGTTCAGGCTAGTCTGTTGTGTAGTTTTAATTACCAGACATCTAGTAAATTTCAATGAATGGGCCTAATGGTGAAAAACTAAGGAAGATATTAAAGCCTTGAAGGACATTCATGCTTTCTGGAGAAATGGTGCCATTTTCTTCCCTTAATTAAATTTATCGCATGGCAGGAGGACTATCATAAAAAGTGGTTGGATAACATCCATTTGTACCTTTGGAAATCATCATACTACCTGTAAATAATTTAGTGGAGGTTAGGTGTAAAGAATGACTTCTTTCCTAGATTTTCTGATTTCAATGTAGCGTGTCCAGAAAATGATTCTTCCTCTCCCAGTGTTTGCTGTAGCAATAGCACATTATAACAGGGTCATAGGTATCTAATTCTGATAAATTTCCCTAAAATTCTTACAAGTCACATGCACTTAAAAAATTAACCATACCATTAATAAATGAATGATGTAGTTGGCTACATATTCAAAACATGGTTTTATATTGCTTAAATACCAGTATCAAAAGGAAATCAAGTTGTATCAAGTTTTTAAACTATTGGAAAGAAGAGATACAGTTTGGAATGTGTTCTTGCATTCACACCCAGATGAGCTGACATTGACATTTGCCTTTCACCACCTATATTTTATGATGTTCTCAGTTATATTCACATCTCATCTGAGTGCAGATAGGAAAAATATGTTGAAAGGTTGTGATAAGGTGAATAAAGTCTAATGGGAAATTCAGTATTATAGTGGAAATTGCACTTACCTAATTTACCTACTTATTCATCAGAGCAGAAAAGAATCATGGATTGTTTCTCATTATGCTAGCCAAATGCCTGTCCAGAATCAGAAAAGCACAACTTCTCAGACAGTCATTTGGCTAGTTCCTAGATCATTTCTTATTCGTGAAATTGGCATGACCATTGTGGTTAAACTTGAGGGGTCATAGTTAAACCTTTAACCTTTCTCAGTATTTGGACCTGTGACATTTTTCATGGGTTTGCTGTTTTTCACAAATCCCTGTTCTACCTTGACAAACAAAGTAAATGAAAATGAGAAAAATTTCTTTAATATATTCAATAGAATGACATGGAAAATACTCTGTCCTTACCTACTTTGTGCTTAAGAAATCTATTTTTTTTTAACAAGGCCATAAATATAAATGTTTTGTTATTAGTAAACTTAAAAAAAATTGAAGCACATTGAAATATTCAGCCCTGGAATTTTTTAACCATTATGTATATATAATGTATTGTGTATGTTTTTAAAATGTAGGAAAATGAATAAAATTTAAATAATGAAACCTAATCTTATATACAATACAGTAAATACAACACAATGACAGATACACAGAATTGGCCCTTGTACTGCCATTTTTAGGTTTCTTTTTCAGATTATGAAAATAGATGTTATTTCAATAGTCTCCATTTGTACAACAAATGGTGTGTGTGTGTGTGTGAGAGAGAGAGAGAGAGAACCCCATGTTGACTATTCAGGTAATAGACTTTATCAACAATTTATAAAAAATCTGTAACATAAAATTGCCTTTCTGGTAAGAATTAAACCACCCATATAACTGTTCAAATAACTTTCTTAGTCTACATAAGCAAACATTTCAGGATGTCTATTATGAGATTGTGTGAAAGCAATGATTTCAAAAATGCTCTTATTGCCTTTGAGTTCTTAAAAAGAACATAGTTTAAGCATTTCATATATTTCATATAACTTAAATATTATATTTACAAAATATAAAAATTTCTTATCAAAGTACTATACAAAATACTGTCTTTATATATTTAAACAGTGTCATTCCATACATTTCAAAATATTTTAACATCCAATAAACTTCTGTTCTTCACAGATTTGTAACACTTTCAGGGATTTTTTTTCCTTAACAAAATCACATAGCTTAAGCACTTTTCATTAGTCTATTAATTTCTGTATCTAATGGCCAGTTATTAGGATAACATTTACTGAGATATTTTTTTTTTTGGAAATCCATGTGTTTAGACTACAAAGATACATTAAAATTCAGACTTTTTAAAAAATAGATTTCTATTTTCCTTTGATACCAACTATATTTAATAGGCACTATATTTTAAAAGATAGTCTATCTTTCCCTAATACTTTTGGTAATTTGCCCTTCTTCTTAAGTAGATGAAAGGGTAAATGCATTTTTGCACTTACATGAACATATTTACAGTTTCGTTTTCCAGGAACTCTTTGTAAAGCCTTCTTCAAAAATACTGATAGATGTGACAACATCATTGGTTAAGTGCGCTTTGTTGCTGTAAGCAATTTTCTTTTTTAAAAAAAGTTAATATTTCTGCTTGATCAAATTCACATTAAAGCAAATTATACAAATTGCGGGTCAAGTGTCCCATTGTCCCATCATGAACTGACATCTCCATGGACCCATTTCTCTTGGGAGATTTCTCTTTATCGTTTTTTTTCTTGGTCCTTGTCCCCTACCCAAAAGGCATCTGAACGAAGACAAATGAACCTAAACGTACACAGGGCAGGTGTAATATATGTTTGAATTGACCCTTTGGAATTCCAGGGAAATCCACGTCAAGGAACTGTGAACTTGCTTTTAATTAGAAGAAAATATGAGAAACTAAAATTCCAGACATGGTGGCGGACCTGATTCAACTTCATTGACCTTTCCTTTTCATAAAAGTACACTAAGTCGGTTATATTGTGGTTGTGTATTACCCGGGCTTTTAGTGATACTGATTGGAGCTCAGATCATTTGCAGGTGTGGACATCGGTCATGCTTTCACACCTCCTGCAGCGAACGTAACAGCACCAGATAAATTTGCATTCACACCTCTCCACGTGCCTGACTACGTGCGTGTTGTAACCTCTCCCACAGCAGAGGAGATTACACCCGTCGGCTCCGCCCGAAGTGCGGTTGCACTCTCTGCCCTGCGTCCCAGGGATGCCCAATTTTCGATCCTCCACGCAGTAGTTGGGCGATTTGTTAATGTAGAGAAGGTCATCCTTGCGCACTAATATCTTTTTCTGGTCTTTTTCTCTCCTGTGCATCTTTCTTTTCATTTTATCTGAGACCTGCACGCTGTTTTCGTACTTATCTTTTAGAAAATGACCAATCTTCTCAAAGGGAGACATGGTTTTCCAGCAAGTTTTCACAGCGCAGGAACCTGAAACTCCATGGCAGCGGCAGTCGACTGACATCAACTTGGCTACTGCCTGAAATCAAACGGGAATCGTGTTCAGACTTTACTTGAACTTCCAGAAATTCCTCAGTCTACAACTGAATTCCAAGTAACTATTTGTTCCTGTTTCACTTACCCAGACTGTAATGACACTATCTTTGTGCATTTCTTAGGCACTCTTTAAAAACGGATTAAGAATCTTTTTTTTTTAGAGCAAAATCAAACTGAAAATTCTCTGTAACGAGACATGAGAACTGGACTGGACTAATAATTTTTAGACAGCCTCCAGAAAGTATAGTTGGGAGATACGTTGCTCCAAGGTTCCCTTCTATTTTTTATAGCAACACACAAAAACACAAGAAATAAAATAGCAGTCAACCTACTGCCACATGACATATAGAAAGATTCTGGGAAACTAATATTTATATATCTTTAAAAAGGATAAAAAAATTACAGGGCCCCTGAAAATTGAACCCATTACGTTTTCGCACAAATGATAATTTCATCCACTAAAAACGCTATTGAAATATTCGCTAGCTAATGGTCACATTTATAATACACACCAAAGAGTTTTCTTCTGACAGGCAGAGGTGATAGGGAAAATGTTCTTGGGAGACAAGTAAGTGGTAAATCCATGTCCCATCTTTTAAACCCCTTGTACCTTTAACTATTTCTGTTATTCCTGTAGGAAAATTTTCCATTCCTCAATTTAAATACAACGTATTGCTTCTAGCAAGTCATTTAACTTTGATGACTTCAACCGCCAGAGTCGTTTTACACCGGCTAAAGATACTGAGGTTTTGCTCACACTTGCCAAGTATTTCTGCATTCAAGAAATTTATTCCCTCCCGTATTCAACTAGGAGACAAGCTCTTTTTTTATTCCTCTCTGAAAATGGTACAGATGATGGCGAAAGCAAATGGAAGAGCATTTTAGCAATACAGATAGTCCCCAGCTTACAAACGGATTGTTTCAAAAGTATGTATGTGTGCCTGTTGCTTGGAACCTAGAAGACATTTTACCACAGAAACAAGTGTTTTAAATTGTGGTCAGCTTCCCCTGCCAGCTCAAAAATATCCGTTTAGCCCCTAATCTTCCCCACCCCCACACACACCTTTGGTATTTTTAAACAATTTGTCTGCCCCATTATTCCTGCCCTACCCCTGACCAAAAATTCCCCAACAATAACAACATGAAAAATACAGAGCTGCACATAGCTGTTCCTAGCTGTTCATCGCCTCTCAGGAGCTGAATCAACCTCTAATGTTCACAAAGTTACGGCACTAATAGAAATTTAGGACCTAACCATCACTGTTTCTGTATAAAAACTAAAAGTTTCGACTCAGGATTCTATGCATTCCTTTACAGTAATGAAGTCTGGCAAGAGTTGATCTCCTTTTGGCTTTTGCATGGGCCTATGGGCCTTGAGGCTTCATTGTCAGTATGGCTAGGTCCCAAGGCATACCCAGCAATGGGAAGGGAACTTGGATGCTTACTTAAGTCTGTGGTTAACTGTGCCCAAATTGACCCAAAGGAGGTTAGATGAGGCAGTATAAATAGTTAAGTGCAAGTCTATCCCCACTACAAGAAATAGAACAAAGTATCCTTATTTTCTATTGGTAGGTCAGTAGTCATCATTCTAAAGCTTGGGTTTTTTACCTTTTGTTGTTGTTATAAGCTTATGGATCTCTTCTCAAAATCATGTTTTTAAATGCATAAAGTAAAATAAGACTGATTACAAACTAACATATTGTAGTATATTACAATTATATTGAAATATGTTTGGAAAAACTCTGGCTCCCAGGTTAAGAACCCCTGATCTAATGCTTTCCAGTTCTGAGAGTTGAATTGAGCCAAACAGACTGAGAAAGCAAAAACAAAAATACAAAAACCAAAAAATAGTCTCAAACATTGCCAATCAACTTGTGCAACAAGAGTCAAAGTAGTGTTTAGATATGAAATTGACTTTAATATTGTGTGAAGTGTTCAGTTAGAATTTAAAGTCTATGTGGTTCCAGTTTCTCGTATACCTGAACCTACGTTTTCTAGCCAGCAAATTCTAGTAACCACACTACAAGAGCTTCCTTCATTTCCCAGAGGATGGCAGAACAAAATGATAAATCAGAAGGAATAGTTGTAGACTTAGTATGTAGTCAAGATATTTGGAAAAATTTAGAAATGTTCCATCCATCCCATGACTTCAAAATCACCAATGAATTAAAGGAGCCTGAAGTTTTAATTCCACTTAGATAAGGAGTTTGTTATCTGGATTGTAAAATGACAATGAGATTAACACTTTGATCTTCTATAGGTCACTTAAAGTTTATATACCTTATGAGCTGTATAAGCTTTCCTAATTAAACAGATTTTACAGAGACTGAATGATTCAAATATTGTTATACAGTAATTTGGAGCATATGGTAAGTTACAGTGGTTACTTCTCACAAATAATAGCATCATAAAAGAATCACACAGGATGCCACCATTGTTGGTAGAATGTTGCATACACACTACTTTTTGAATTTGCAATATTAACAAAATAATGGAAGGGTATTCAAACCCATTACAGATTGAGAGGCCTTATCTTTATTGAGGTCTAGAACTGAGATTTCATCTCTCTAATTTCCTCTTCACAGAGATCATCAACTCATCCACAATATATAGTCTGAGAGAGTTGCTTAGGGGCTCTGAGAATTCAAATGACTTTGCTGGTGGTCACACAGCTAGTATGTGTCCAAGGCAGGACTTGAACCCTGGAGTTCTCTGACCATAAGGAAGGCTACCCACTATAGCACACTGCCTCATGCAGCAAGGCTGTAAAAGTAATTAGTTTGTGAGAAGCTTATGTATATATGACTGAGTCTTATTAACCTAGGGTAAGGCATGCTCTTTGATAGGTCTTAAAGGCTCTGAAGTAATTTATAGCATGGAACATAAGCTTGGTCCAATACATTTATGGAACTTAGAACTTAGTTTTTGAAATGTTCCCAATAAAATAATGACTCTGGGCACACGGACAAATTAATATAGTCTACATACCTTATGTGATCAGATGTTGTTAAGTACCTTCAGTTTATTAGGAGAAAAGAACTAAACAAATGCTAAATAAAGCTACTTTTCAGAGCTCATAGTTGTAATCCTAAGAATCTATAATTATGGGTTAAAACTTGTTGATTACCACAAGCAGCTCAGCTCTTGTGCCTGAATGCCACCTCTCTCTGTGGTGCTATAACTGGGGATGTACACCAAATAGCGGAGTGAAGTCTCATGAAAGGCCTTGTATGGTAAATCAAAGAACGATTTACACAGAGTGGGCCACCCAGGAGACCCCAAGTAAGTATCAAGTGATCGATATATTCAGCTAACTGATGGATTTGGGCCATCCCTACACTGTCCCTTGATACTGCACAATAGTCTTCCTGATTCCAGGGAAACTAATTTCAAAATAAAATCTTTCCAGTGACCTTTTCTTAGTTACAAAGCAGTCTTTATCTTCATATTTTCTAGCAAGGACAGTGATGGAAATTCCTCTCTTAAGCTGTTAACAGATATTTTCTAACCTCTAAAAAGATTGTATCCACAGCCGACCTTCCACAGGGATAATGAGATATGTAAAATATTATTTCAGCCATTATTTTACCACTTAACCTATCTTGAACTAGCAACTTCTAACTCCTACCCTCACCTCCATCAACCTTGTCAGGCAATCTCCATTAACACTGATACTAACTACTTAGCGTGGCATTCAAGGGTCTTCAATATTTGGATTCAAGTACCCTTCCAGGAGTATCTCACTCTGCCCTACTCCTGCATCCGTGTCTTTGTGAGTGCCACCCTATAGCAGAAGCCTACCATGGCCTCCCTACATCTCCACCTATTGAAATCCTTCCCCTCAAGACTTAATTCACCTGAACTTCTACCATAAAACCTTCCCTAATTTGCTAAGTAATAAGTGATACTTTCCCCCTTGAATCTGTTATACCATAGATTTCTATATACTTATTTCTTTTTAGTTTTCAAAATTCACTTCTATTAAGATTTTGAGTTCTAAATTTTCTCCCTCTTCTTCTCCTCTCCCCTCCTCAAGACAGCATGCAATCTGACATAGGCTATGCATATACATTCATATTAAACATTTTCACATCAGTCATGTTGTAAAGAATTAGAACCAATGGGAGAAAACATGAGAAAGAAGAAACAAGTTTTAAAAAAGAACAAACAGTATGCTGCGATCTGCCTCCAGATTCCATAGTTTGTTTTTTTTTTTTTTTTCTGGATGTGGATAGTATTTTACATCATGAGTCTTTCGGAGTTCATGCTTATCTTCTTGCATTATGGTTATCTCTATACACATCTTACAGATCGACAAGCTGTTGTCTCTTCCCCCCCTCCCTTTAGACTGTAAGCTCCTCGAAGACAGGAATCATGTCTACTTTCACCTTTTTATTGCCAGTGCATTGAACACAGTAAGTAAGGAATTCTTAAATATTTGCTGAAGTGAAGGGACCTAGCACACGATAAAATCCACAACAGTTACCCTTTTGTAGTTTGGGGGAGATGGGAAGAATCGGCTTCATGCAATGGAAAGAACCCTGGATTCCAAGGAAGGAGCTCTATTTCTCTCTGCTACTTATTAGCTGTGTACAACCTTGTATGAGTGATTTAGTCACTCTGAGCCTCAGCTTCCAAATCTTTAAAATGAGGCTAATAACGTTTGCCTTAATAACCGTATGGGTTACTGTGAAGAAAGGGCTTGCAAATGGAATATACTATAGGGGGAACATTTTTAAAAGGAAGGGAAGAAAGTACAAAAGAGATTTATTTTCTCATTCCATAGTTCACCACCTACTGAATTTGTGTGGCAAATGATATGGAAACTGGAATTTTTAATAACTTGGAGTTAACCAGCTTTCAAGGATTAACATTCAAAAAGCTTCCACCCCATTTTCTACAGATTTGGAGTGTCTCTTACTATGTCTGTTAAGTAGGGGAGTGGTATTTTTATTACAGGTTATCCTCAATGATAATGAAACCACTGAATTTCCATAGGAAACAGCCTAGAAATATTTAAATGGAATATATAATATACCAATGTACACAAATATACATTTACATATGAATATGCATAATATATACATGTGTCTATATATTACACACATACATAATCATTGTACCACTGAACTACATTTCATCCCTATACACAGCAGAGGGCCTAAAAAGAGAACAAAGAAAGTAATACTAGAAGTACCGACTGACTACAGAGTTCACCCTCCACCACCAGATTTGTACAGTATATTGTATTCTTTTAAGCTGCTTTCTCATAAATTTTCATATTTTATCTCATTCAAAATCCACAGTTCTGCGAAAAAGTCATAGTACATAGTACACATAGTAAGCGCCGAAGACACATTATTAGGTGAATCATCGCTGGTTTTGTGGATAACCCCCCCCCCCCCAAAAAAAAAAACAAAAACAAAGACAAAAAAAGAAACCACAAAGGTTAATGTTCGTGATTTGCCTCAGGTCACACAAAAAGTGAAGGACACTACATCTTAGGATTGTAATAATATAATTTTAGAAAGCAAGATTCTCTGAAAGAAATTTCGAGAACTATCTCGTACCCGGGAATATGATGTCTGGTTCAAGTGAGTTTTTATGTCATGTACAGAGAATTTTAAACAGTGGGCCACTTAATGATAAATAGTAAATTTTAAAAATAAAGGATGCCACAGTCTTTTTTTTTTTTGCCAGTAACTCCAGAGGAGACTAGCAACTGAATGAATTTTATGTGGTTATGTGCAAATTCCTTTCTCTACTCTAGTTGAGTTGTTAAGGTTTATAACGATATTAACAGAGGAATGTTTTGTTAACTATTGCAAACAGATGTGTGCATTTTGGTGGAACATTTCTGAACTTTGAGAGGGCAATTAAGAAGTTGGCATTTGGTCCATGGAAGTTCCCTGTATTTTGCTTTGGCCAATGTGAGATGAAATGTTTTGAAATAAGATAGCAAAGATGCATGACTAAGACTGCAAAACATAAATACAGGATTGATAGAAGCAGCTCAAATGGCTGAGGAACTGGTCTCTCAATACTGATTTAGAGGTAACATTTCTGACAAGAGTGTTCCATGCAGGGCCAGCAAATTTTGCTGATAAATTTAGGTCCAATAACTTGCTTAATTTTGAAATTTGACAGCTGATTCCATTTCAATCATAAAACTGCAATATGAGTTCATAAAATGGTATGTGCCGTTTCTATTTCTAGGAGCCATTTGGTTCTGTTTCTGTCTGAAGAAATATTTCAACCTGCTCATGATTTAAACGCTTATGTGTTGTTCAGCTACTTATCTTAACTATTCTTAAATTCGGTCAATGAACATTTGGGGTCTGGCCCTTCCCATTTTTTGAGTTACTCATCGTAAAACAAATTATGGGGTAGGGAAACTTAAAAGTTTATGAGGTGGACATGGGAAGAATGGAAATATCCTATGCACACCAAAAGAAATACCCATAAATATTCCAAGTCACATCATTCCCAGAAGTACTGCCCCTGGAAGACATCATATCATGCTATTGGCCAATCACTGCTTTGCAACATTATTCTTGGAGGCATAACTTAAGGAATGGTGTCAGAAACCTAGTGGGATTCAGAGTATTTAAGGTCAGCGGTTAGAAAATCATCTGTCCTACTCATAGCAAAACTAAGCGCCAGTACCCACATTTTTGGGAACATTTCCCTATATTTTAAGTCTCGGGATTTTGAGACTAGAAAAGTACAATTGAATGCAGACCTTAAACTCTACTTTGAAGAAGATACCTATTACCTTAAAATCCTTATTGGCAATGCTGAAAATTGATTTGATTGTCTTTTCACTTAATAACCTGGTAATTTGTTTTATCCTACCATTTAAAAGGAAACTACAAAATGTAATTTGGATTCTAACATATTAGCTGTACTTTAAGAGAGATCCAAAAAAAAGAACTGTTTATAACCCTCCCCCCACCAATATTATACAGTGAAATATTTTATGCGCTTTAATTTTTTATGTGGTTAGAAAAGTGTGAAAAGAAAAAAAAATACCATTGGCAAAACCCCAAAGCTTACATCTACAATACAGTGAGATTTATGTGTAGGCTGAATTATTTTCTGCAGCACATAACTCTCTTTGGCACAATAACAACAAAGCTGATTACTGTAATTTAGGAAATAATTCAGAAGCCTGTTTAAAATAAACAAGAAGTAGATTAGGATTAATGTTGAAGAGTATGTTCTTAAAATAAATATGTAGATAGTTTAGTATCAAAATGAACATTTTTACTGGATCTAATTTTTCCACATAACTTTTAAAAAAAACAAAACATAAAAACAAGGTAACACTAAAGCCACTAGCTTCCTCATGGAGAGATATATTTCTATATCTATTAGAATTCTTTAGTTGTTTTTTTTTTATTTCATTGATCTGAGTTCTAAAGTCTTTCAAAGTTGTTTTTCTCTGTAATATTGTCATGTATAACTTTTTCTCCTAGTTCTGTTCACTCTTATTTTAGTCTCAATTCAGAGACTCCAAAATCTTTTTAGATAGAAGTATTTCAAAAATATGTTCTTGGTTATAGGTTTTATCTTGCTTACTTTGACCAAAAGATTTAACATTTAAATGTGACTGAATTTAAAGAAGCTTAAGATATATGAATTTCCTTCCTTTTCTTATCATTCACAAGCCAAATAAATTATTTTACTCCTTTGCACACTATTCTATTGGTTGTTAATTATATTTTAACTTTTCTTGCATTTCCTATGCTAGAAAAGATGTTCTTTCTAAACAGAGCCGTATTGAAAGTGAAGCAACAAGTATGCCTGCATATAGGTGTGTGTGCGTCAGTCTATATCTTTATCTCTATATTATTCATTTGGACTAATTTGTACAAAATAAGTCTTTTATGAAAGAAAAAAAGGCCCAAATATTTACAGCAGTTCTTTTCCAGCTCATAACTGGAAACTAAGGGAGTGCCTACCTTTTGGGAAGTGGCTAAACAAATTATGGTATATGAACGTAATGGAATATTATTGTGACATAAGAAATAATGAAATGGACAGTTTTGGAGGAAACTGGGAAGACCTATGTGAACTGATGCAGACTGAAGTGAGCAGAAATAGAACAATTTATACAATGAAAACACAATAGAGAAAAACAACTTTGAAAGACTTTAGAACACAGATCAATGCAAGGTTTAGCCACAAGTCCAGGAGACTGAAGATGAAACACAATACTCACCTCCTGCCAGAGAGAGACATACATCTTCATGCATGGCCAATGTGGGGATTTGTTTTGCCGGACTATGCATGTTTATGATGAAGGTTTTAGTTTTTTGTTTTTGTTGGTGTTCCATGGTGTTGGAAGGAACAGTGGGAAGAACAGATTAAAATATTTTTTAAAATAATTTTTTTTCAATCAAGGAAATTTCTCTTTAATTCTGATGTTAAATGGAAAAAATTAAATACATTATATTTTATAAATATCATTTACTAATTTTCTTATGACATTCTGCAATTCGAATGAAGTGAAACAATATAGTTTACTGATTTTAAAGTTTTTTTAAACTCAAAATAGCTTAATTCCTTAAATACAAATTGTCCAGAGACTGTAATTATTTTGAATCATCTTTATTTTATTTTTACTTAAAAAGAATGGCCGTGGTATAAAGGTAGTTTTTGTCAAAGATCTTTCCTAAATGTTTTGACTTGAATTACTTTATATCAAGTTTATCTGGCAATTCAATGGCTACTATGGGAGATTTATAGTTTGCTAGATAAGTAATCAGGAATCTAAAATTATATAAAATGCAATGATTTTTATGGACCAAAGGAATTGCTGAAAATTACAAAGTAAACATTCACAATAAGTTTTCAGTGACTTCAGAAGAATCACTGTGAATATTCATGTAATTCAGCAATACCGATGAATCTAATGTGTATTGTCAACCCTCTTGGTGGATAAGAAGATATAAAATGAAAGAAAAGCTTGTAGCATGTTTTATATGAAGAAATTAACAAAAACCTGAGCTCAGACACTGGATAAATGAGGTGGTTAATATTTAAGGCCAAATTGTATTTTTTTTTTTAAACAAAGAGATTCATTAAAGATTCTTATAAAGTGTGCACTTCATAGATCATGGTAGAGGAAGGTTTAGGCAGTCAAATAATTAAAGAGCTAAGAATCCCTGTGGGCTGAAGATCAATAAGAAGTAATGATAAAGCATTCCTTTTTAAATATAATCCACTGGAGAAATTGAATTCAATTTATTGAACTCATGCAAGAGATGCAATGTAGCTTAGTAGAAGAAGCACCTCTCCAGTGACAGTCAGAGGACTTGGATTCAGATACAAGATAAAATGACTTTCCACTTTCTAGGTCAATTTCTTTATCTGTAAAACCAGGAGACTGAAATGAATGATCCACGGTCTCTTCTGACACTAAGATTATATGATCGCTGTTTCTGAAGGGATCTATTTTATAAAGCGAGGCTGACATACTATAGGAAACACAAGCCCCACAAAAATAGCAAACACACCCAGAAGGGCACATGTGCCTGAAACAAAAGCATGGCTATTTTAGAATACTATATATCATTCATGCCTTAGTTTTTTTTCTCATTGATATGATCTCATTTACAATGAAGCTAAGCTTAGCCTCATCTTGTAAGCTCTTAAATCATTTTTATTTCATGTCCTAATACATACCTGTCTCCCCGCTTCATTATTATGTAGATTCATTGCTAACAGTTTCCCATCTTTTCCAGTAGTGTTTTTGGTGGGGATGTCCAAGAACTTTCTGCTAAACCACATGCCATACTGGATGTCATCAGAGCAGCCACCCCAATGCCAGCCTTCGGTAGCTGAGCCACCATTTTGCAAGTTGGTATCGCAGGAGCACTCTGTCATGTTTCCTGCACTGCATGATCTTGTCACCGAATGCACCAGACCTGCTGCCATCACTGCATAGATAAATGCTGTTTCTTTGGTGCCTGGGACAAAATAAGGGGGATTATTCAGTTAAAAAGTCATTGCAATACATCTCTGAGATGGGTTTCCTATAAGTTCTCTCATGGAAGAAATGAATCTTTGAAAAAATGACTTATCTTTATTCAACTGGTGCCCAGGAGTGTACATTGCACATAGTAGGTACTTACTAAATTATTGAGTTAAATTAAACTGAAAAAACAGTTGCAGCAAATGCAATATTAGAAATATAGGATCAGAACAAGAGATTTCCTATTGCCGTTCTCTTTTTAAAAAACAGCGACATCATTTATAAAATTCCTCCACTTTAAAAGGAATGTCGGGCAGGATCAAAATCACTCCTTGTTCAGAATCCTTATAAGTCATTCTTTTGTCTAATTTTAGCTATCCTTTAAAAAAAAAGTGTTCCAAGGAAGTAATTTCAACAACTAGGCTAGAACTTAAAACATAGTATTAATTACTGCTTGTTAAAATGAAAAGAACTATGGGAAAATATTGACAATATTCTTGTAACACCCCAAACATACCAAGTTACCTTTCATTTTAATCTAAACACATACTGCAAAAACTAGCGTGATCGTTTTTTTAAAAATCTATATGCAAAATAAGAGATAAAAGTAAAAGCCTGGATCATGCAATTAAACAAAATATGAAAATGATATATTTATTTCCAGAGTAGACTTATTTTTAAGAGATGACATCTAAACTAGGCAAAACATCATTGGTATTATGTGAAATATTTTTATTTATCCCTTTGATTATGCATTTGATTGATATTACCTAATCTGAAACTGCTAGAGGCATTACAGCATTGTATACAATAGCTAGCTTATTTTTAAGGCAATGCTAGATGAGAGATGATAACTTCTGAGTGTGAGTGTATCTAACAGTTGCAGTAAATTGTTACGGAGAAATAGGAGGTTTGGGAAGAAAAGATGTTTATCATACCTGCATTAGTTTAACATTAGTGCCGCTAACGATACTTGGTAACTAATGATCCTATATAAACATTTAAAAAATAGAATAGAAAAACCTGCACAGATAGATGTTTTTCACGTTTTCACTTTTAAAAAAAATTTTAGTAAAAGCATTCTGTCATCTGCCCAACTAGACCTTTTCAACAGCGAATGGCTGACATTTCTGCAACTGAAGACCGTATTTATTGTGGTTATTTTCTGTAGGAGCCTCTGCTGCTTATGAAGGCATGTCTGTGGAGTCACATGGTAGAACATACAAGATACTCACAAGTGGTATGGGGTAGTGGTGTAAGGAGAGGGTAGGTAGGGTGTTGGTGGGGAAAGATCAGTACACCAGTAGGGTGAAAAATAAAACGGTCTGAAGGAAAAGGCGCTACAAACTGCCGTTGGGACTCACTTAACAAAGCCAGACATCCTCATATCTTTGTCCTCACAAAGTCATAATGTAACTGAAGAGCCACTGATACTTTTTAACTCTCCCACAACTTTTCCCAGGGAACTTGCGCCTTGCCCAGCAGGGAAAGGAAAGGGACAAGGTTAAGGGAAGACAACTCTTGGAGTGTTTGGGATGACTTTCCCTAACCGATTTTTAGTCTCTAAACTCAGTGCCTGGAGGGACAGAGAGTCTGGTTAAGAGAGGTGGGGGCGGGGGTAAGGAGACCTGCTCTGCTTTTGTCACAATTACCCACTTGACCAGGGCCCGATGCGTGGCACGGCTGGGTAAAGCAAAGCAGATGGGGAGCAGCATTCTCTGCGGCCTACATCATGTTTCCCCAGCTGGTCTCAAAAGACAGCGGGAGATGGAGAGGGCTGGCGAGAGGGAGAAGGGGGTCTGGACCCAGAGAAAGAAGTCAGTTTCCACTCAATCCAAAGATAGGAAGGCAGAAAGTCTAGGGCTTGGGTCGGGAGGATATTGAGGACAGAAGAGAACAGCTTCACCCCCTCAGCGCCCACGTCCAGAACTGGGGAAGGAGTCTTAGCCCCGGGGGCGCACCTGCAGCTTGACTGAAAACTCTGTTATATTTTAGCCCGTCTCCCACCCTCCATCCCCGATTCTCCGGATCCAGAAGACAACGCAAACTCAAATGTTCCCTTTCGGGAAGCCAGAGGAGGGATGCCTGCTCCAGCTTCAGTTGCTTCGGCGACGTGTCGCCGCTGGTTCCCTGGGGAGGGAAGAGGACGAGAAAGAAGGGGTGCAGGTGGACTCACCACTGCTCAGTTCGTAACCAAAGAGAGGGGTGGCTCCGGGCGATGCTGCCGGGGGCGCGGCGGCGGCGGGGGCAGAGGCAGAGGCGACGGGCGAGAACACCTGGCAATTCCACCGCTCATGTTTGAACTGGCTCTTGCACTCTTGGATGCCCAGTCGTGCCCCTTCTCGGATGCTGGGCAGCAGATAAGGTTTCCTTTTGCACAGTTCCTTCTGACGGCCGCTCAGAGGCAAGTTGGCACAACCTAGCTTCTCTGGGACCCCAAAGGAGGCGATGCCCAGCCACCTGCAAGAGATGGTAGCCCCCCCCGCCACTGGCGTTAGCCACGCAAGTCAGTCCCCGCATTTGCCCATCTCCCCTCCTGGAAACAGCTTACCCGTGGCTCGCAGATGTCGAGACACGCGTTCTCCTGGCCAGGGGCTGCCCCTGGGCTCGGTACCCTCCCACCCCCTTTTTTTTGTTAAGCAACCTGCCTGGGAAGCGCGTCCGTATCTCGGATTCTCCACCTTCTTATCTATTCCTCCCCTCCCCTCTCATACTCACATCCAGTTTCCGTGGACGCCACAGGGGAACAGGGCGAGTAGAGTTGCCCACAGGACGCAGAGGCGAGGCAGTCCCGGGAGAGTCGCTCTGTCCATGGCCACCACATCGAGTCTCCGGGGCTCAGTCACGGTCCGCTGACTTTCCCCTTGCCTGTGAACCCCCGTACAACTCGAGTTCAGCCCAGAACAACAAAGCTGTCACTCTCCCCCTTACCCACAGAGTAAAATAGCCACTGTCGCTTTCTGCCCTCTCTTCCCTCTCTTGCAAGGGAGCAGACTGAGGGTGCAGAGAAAGTGGCTTGGGACCCTCCTGCGCTGGAAGGAGGGGACGTGCAGAGTATAGGGAAGCTTGCCTTGCTTCCCAAGGTGAGAAACTTGTTTGATCTTTTCTCTTTTCCATCGTCCTTTCTCCTCCCCGCCTTCCCCTCCCATCCTCTCCTCGGGGTAGCTTCTTGGCTTCCGATTGGTCCAGTTACGGTTGCGGCATCTCATTATCCCAGGCGCACAGTCTCTCATTGGCTGAGCCCAGGTCTCTGCGGGGTGGCGCTTTGGGAAAGGCTGTTCTCCGACTGAGAGTCCTGGGGCAGCGGTGCTTCGAGTATTTCAGACTCCGCTGTCACATCCTCTTTCGATGCTTGGAGTGGGGAGGCGATCGTTTCCTCTGGCGGACTGATGGGGGCGTTTTTGTCTTGGCAACTGTGGGTCAAGGTTCGGAGGAGGCACAAGCATCATTGTTTTCCACCCACCCACTCTTTATTCTGTTCCCTTCGCCAAGCCACGGGGTGCAGTGTCTGAAAGGCCGCCCTGCCTTGCTTTCCTCCTCATCCCCCCCCCTCCTCCTCCCCCCAGCAGGCTTACCGATAGGTGCCAAGCAACTCTGAGCTCAATAGATCACTTAAAAATAGGTGAATCAGTGAAACGTGTTATGGAATTTTTAAGGCTAATGGTAAAAAGTTGTCAGGCTTAACTTTTGGTTTGGTTTATATTTAGTGAGGGAAAAGATGCCAGCACGCTTAGCACCCCGTCCCATCTAAGTAGGCTCTTTTCAAAACAAATAGCCTACTTTCTCCCCTTCTTTACTTCTTGTTTGTTAGTGTCAGAGTCTATTGTCTCCCAAAAGACGGAGGGTGCAAAACAGGCAAAGGGAGGGAGGGAAAGGACTGTTTCAAGGACTCCTAGGATTATTGATGGTAGGTGTTCTGCTGAAATGAAAGTGGCCTAGATGTTCTTAAGAATAGCCTTATCACCAGCTCTCAGTTTCTTCCTTAAGAATCTTGGGCAGGGCTATTTACATGAGTTAAATCAACAACTAGATATTAAGATATTTGTTATGAGTCCACGACTGTTGGGGATACAGAAATAGAAAATAATCCCCTTACTTCAAGAAGTTAGGATTCTAGTTAGGAGAGACAAGAAGACAATGCTACCAATAATGAGATAAATAAAAGATAGCCTATAATCCAGTGCTAAGTAGTTAGGTAGGGAACAATGTCACATTTTTAAACGGGGCTAGGGCATGACTTTAAATGAGTCATTTAACTTATCCAGACTTCTGTTTCTTATCTGAACAATATGGGAGTTGGAGCTGATGATCCAAGAGGTTCCTTCTAGCTCTAAATCTCTGATCCCATGATGGTAACAACAGTTTAGGAAGGTTGGCTCATTTAATGGTTTGCAAGATGAATTGGAGGGAAAGAAGTGGGAGAAAAAACTGGGGCCAGGGAGACTAGTGAGAAGAGAACTTTACTCTTATCTATGATGGAGAATGGCTCAAACATCTGCTTCTGGTGGGACCTCTGTGTTTTTTGTTATATTCTCAAGGCATCCAGATTAACTAGCCACTGAGGTACCTACTAATTCTGAAATTCTGTGAAGTGTCAGAGTCCAGATGATGTCAAATATAGGATGCGCAAAAATAAAAACCCGAAATCTGCTCCCTACACATCTGTATCTTTCTGAAGGAGCAGGATTCATAATGATTAAATATCTTAAAGCTTCGATTCAATTCTGAGGGTACAGAGTAATAAGTGAATAACAGTAGAAGTGTTCAGACCAGGATCATGCCAGCAATGGAGATGTTAAAATGATATAGCCATCTTTGAAAACCCAGGGTATCCTCTAGGATCTGCAGCTTTGCCAATTGGCTCTTTTTGGACTATGCTGTTGATTCTTCATTTATTGTAGGGCTATGCTCAAAGTGGCTTTTCTCACCAGAATGGTAGTCCTTTCCTTACCTCTTGACTCATCGTGTATTGCAACAGCTCCAGCTTCTTAATGGGTTTCTTCACTTTTCATCTTTCTCACACTCCATTCTACCCTACACATTACGGTACTGCCACATTAATTTTCCTAATGTTCTGCTCATGTTATTTCAGTACTCAAAGGTCTTCAATAGCTCCTCATTGCCTACTGAATACAGTCTCTGCCTTCTAACTTAGTTTTCAGAACCCTCCACCATTTGGCTACAACCTGCCTTTCCTGTTTTTCCTCTACCTCCTTTCCAGACTGTGTTCTTCCAAAACAGACTTTTTCCCCACCCTCCAAGCATAGCTGAGACTAGAACAGGGCATGTGCAAAGCGGTCTTTCCTCATTCTGGCCATGTGTTGGTTTGATGCAGTCTATTCCAAGAAGCCTCTCCTGGTTCTCCTGGCCATTCGTTAGCACTCATATGGCACTTTATCCTCCTTTCATGTATTTATCATATTCTAACTGATCTTAATTGTTATTTAAGGATTTTTGCTTCCACAGGAGGCAAACTCTTTGAGGATAGGGATGATATATTATTCATCCTAGATATAGCAGAGTGAATCATACAGGTCCTTAAAAGTTTATAATTTGTTTTGCCCCCACTTAGGATCACAGAGCCTTAGAGATGTAGCTAAACTGTCTCACATAAGAAACACATAAGGAAACTGAGGCTTACAAAGGTGAAATGACATTCCAAGAGCCAGTAATCAAAAACAGACCTTCTAAATTCAAATACAGAATGTGTCTCACTCCATCACACGCTGTTATAGTTAAGCTACTGATTTCTTATTAAAGTATTTTTGAAAAAGGATTTTATTTCATTTTTAACATTACTCTCATAAATGACTCTCATTGACTCTACACAAACACACAATAAATCCTTATCTTGTAATGAATAAATACAGTTAAGCAAAACAAATCAACACATGGGCTATGTCTGACACTGTCTGCTTGAGCTCGGGCAAGTCACTTAATGTCTGCCTTAGCATCTATATCTGTAAAATGAGGGAGTTGAACGAGGTAACCTCAAGGATCTCTTCCAATTTTACAGCTCTAATTCTATGACCTCTCTCCTGAGAGTCTTCACCCTTAGTATTCTGGAGTCAGGATGGGTCACTGTATTGATCAGAGTTCTGAAGTCCATGGACTTTGTTTTTCTTTCCACTTATGTACACATCATGCAAAATTTTCTCCTGGTGCTATTTACTTAGCTTTGAATTGTGTCATCTACAGCTTCACGAGATTCTCTAAATTTGTCATACTTTCTTTTAAAGTTTTCAATTTTTTGCCCAAAAAAACCAAAACTGTTTTAAGCTTACAATTCAACTGTGTGATTTGCCTTTGGTGTCATATATTCGAATTTCATAAATTAAAAAAAAAAAGCTAAGTGGTATTTCTTTATTTGGCTGTTTCAACAATCCAGCTAGCAGCTGTTGTGGGGGTAAAAGACCAACACAAGGCCAACAACAAGAATGCTGCCAAAGCCCAGGTTCTTTTGATCTGCTTTACTAAGGAAAGCAACAAAAGTTAACAAGCTTACTTTAATCTGGCATACAAATACCATTCACTTACTTCAGGGGAAAAAGCCAGCACCCTGAACTTCAGAGCAAAATACAAACAAATTACAAACATCGACAGATAGACCAAATACAATTCGTAGTTACCAACATCTAAGTTCAGCCCGGGAGCTCATGACAAGGGCTGGCCACCATGGCTGTGAGTAAGAGCTCTGAGAAAGAGAAAGCCGACCCCTGGTTTTATATCTTTTTCGGGGTCAAGGGTGAGTCACACATGCGACTCACCCACGTGACCTGAAGTCATCACAAAGAGGTGACTTAAATCCATGTGGTCTAAAAGCCTCTGATGTCCCAAACATGCCACTCAAACCCATGTAAACTAGGCCCTTCCCTGAGGCAAGGAGGTCACCAAGGACTCCCAATCTAATCAAGGAAACAAAGGCCAAACTCTTCAAGGGCACTTGGTTGAACTGAGTGCTAAGAGTCCATTTTGATTGCCAACACATTGGCCTAAGAAATTAGATGAAAGAAAATTTATGACACATCATAAACCTGTTCTTATCCCTCAGTATGAAGTGGCTTGACTCTAATGTAGCTTGCAGGGATTATGCCATCTTATGCTCAATGAGTAGGTCAAATCTAAGTATGCATGAAACTGCAAATATCGAATTACTATTTCTGTTGCAGTTATTATGGCTCTTATTTTCCTCCTCATTTATTTTTTCATTTGGCAATGTCAAACACTCACATACAACCTGCATGTAATCTCCTGGATCTTGGACTCAGATACGGGAGAAAGATTCGTTTCTCCCATAGTTGGTTCTGTTGGGATCAGGCATAATTGTTACTTAATGAATTCTATGGAATAGCAACCTGTCCTTAGGATACAACAATGAAATCTCTTTTAAGTGTTTTCCTGGGAGAAGGATGTTCATACACAGAACTATTCACATTCTCTCACTTAAAATTCTAGGGCTAGGGTTTGGGGTTTATAGCCTGTGCCTAAGAAAATGAGTGAACCTAATGACCTAATTGACCTTCTGGGGCCTAAACCTATCACTGAGGCTTTATTAGCTCTATCCTAAATCTGATCAATTGAGTTGATATAGTGAGACATATGAGATTAAAAAAAAGCTTACCAACCGATGACATATTTTGTCACCCACCCAGGACAATTAAAGATTGTCAATACTGAAACCCAGTATCCCTTTCCTTCTATTACTTTTCCCTTGACTCCTGAGAAACTCAGAAGGAGAGCTTCTTTGTGCAGCTATATCTTGGCTTATGATTCTGGCACACCATCAGAGGACTCAAGCTTCTAAGGCCCCTATTTGAAGAATCTCTACTCCTGATCACAGAGACTTATGTACTGGAAAAGTGACACCAGAGGCCACACCAACGGGTCTTAACTACCATGACAGAACAGAGGATTAGAGATGACTTTTTTTTTTTTACATAATTAGGTTCCAGTCCATTCTATATTAGGTACCACCTCGATGCCACCAATGCAGAAGACAGAGCATAGGCTCATGACCTCTGGCTCTAAGCAGGGGGTAGGTGAGGTGAGGTGAGGAGAGAACTCCCTGCTGCTTCTCAGGAATCTGGAAGTCCCATCCGAATGACAGATTTGAAGAGGCAAAGAAGATTACCAATGACACTTCAGGGATCAAATAGGGACAGGAAAGTAATGGCAGAAAGAACCATGACTTCTTGATTTCTTAAAATAAGGATAGCCCTAGGCAAAACACTGTGATTACTGATGGGACATCACAGGTAACTTCTGAAGGTGAACTGCCTGTGTAGCGGTGGCTCTCTAAGACCTTTCAAAGAGCATTCCCTGTTCAGGAAGAGCCATGTCGATTAAGGAATTATTAGTGTGGGCAGACGTGTGTGTGTGTGTGTGTGTGTGTGTGTGTGTGTGTGTGTGTGTTACATAACCAGGAAATGCATTTTACCATGTTATTATTATCCATAGGAATCGCTAGCGAACCCTACCATACTGGCAAACTTCTTGGAATAAGGTGCATTGAAAATATTGCTGAACTATCTGTGATGGGAAAAATAGATTTGCCTTCTCTGAGAAGTTTCACCAAATGTGAGTGTGCCATCTTATCTTACAAACAAACCAAAAATATGAAAGAAAAGATATTAAAGACATATTGAGAGCCTCTTTTCTGGTAGCAATGTTGACCATTTTTGTGTTGTGGCCAACATTTTTCAACCACTGAAAGTCAAAAATCAGCAGATTTGTAAGTATTGGCTTTTCAAGCCATTTGTGTATTTAACTAATGGCCATTGCCTTCATGAAGGTCTATTTCACATCAAGACAGTGTTTATTGAGCTTAGGATGGCAAAAAATGGTACTGTTTTCTCTGAGGCTAATAATATTGGGAGTTTTATATGTTACTACAAGTTAATCTTCTCTACCCACTTTCTTCATTAATTATTCCTGTCATGACCCATGTTAGGGTCTCCGGAATACTTGTTCTGAACTGGGGTCCCTTGAACAGAGAAAAGCAATGACTGACAAAGCAGTTGATGGGCTCACATCTCCAACAGATAGTCATCTAGGGAGGGGGAAGTAATAAGGCAAAAATCGAAAGCATGAACTTTATGTACCAAAAGATTTCATTCAAAGAGGAAAATTGAAGCATCTGGTTAACAGGGCAGGGCAGAACGTAACCATTACATAAATTGAGATTGGTGGACCTGGATAGGCAGGTAACGTACGGAGCCAACAAAATCAATCAAGGAAAAGTAGAATCACAAACCAGAAAAAGGGTTGAAATGCAGCCAAGTAGAGTCTTACAAATAGATAGCAAGACAGGTAAACTACTCACCGGAGACTTGTAGATTTGGGTACTTTTAAAAAATGGCTGCCACGTGCTCCTCAGTATCTTAAATACTGGTGTCTCGTAGAACCCAAGATCTGACAATTTCCCTCCTAAAGCAAACAAAAATCCTCCTTAAGGGCCACTTCGTTAAGTCTGAACCACTTAGCTCGATCTCAAGATTTTCAAGAGCACAATCAGCCCTCGACCTACCTATCCAACTCCACCAGTATATAACTGCTGCTCTAGTCAGACTGGACGGATGAGTTTATTTGTCAAGCTCTTGTTGAAACCTAAATATCTCCAGTGGTTTCCAAGACACTATAGAAAGTGTCTAGCAACTGACTTTATGCAAAGTTTTTGGCCTAAGGATTTCAAAACGTTTAGTAACCATTTGCTCGGTCATCCATGGGCCTAAGATGGATAGAACTCACTCCGTGCTCATCTCCACCTCTTTACTTATATTGCTCCCCTTGTCTGAAATTTCCTCTGCCTATCACATGCTACTCATCTACTGAGTTCAAGATAGTGTTGCTTTTTCCATGAAGTCTCTCTAATATATTCTTATCTCTTTTTCCTGAAGGCCAGAATGGATTCAGGGATTTTTTTGTAATCAACGGTGACCCCAAAATAATCATAAGGAACACAAAATATAATGGAAATGGCATATGTTGAAGGCTATGTGTGTCGATGTTCCTGCTGCCTTCTAAATTCTTAGAGCGTCTATAGTAAATACCACATAATATAACATTAAATTATATTACCATTTACTGTTGGTTTTATGTTTAAGAGTCTAGTCTTCTCTTGCCAACTAGATTGTAAGCTGTTTATGCCTTTTGCTTCTAGATGCTCCCACAATATCTAGCGCAAAGCTGAGCCCAGGATAGGCACTCAACACCTACTCGTTGGTTGGTTAGTCCTAAATCTCTTTTGTTGGGCTTACCTTTTATTGTTCGTGTGAAGAGTAGAATAAACCAAAAATTAGTTTAAAAAGAGTCAACATTAACATAATCTTATTTGTCATTGTTGATTGATATCAGATTGGGGAATCTTTATGATTTATACTTAGTGCCCTCAAGGATCATAAACATTTATTAAATGCTTATTATTTGTAAGTCATTCTCCTAAACCCTGATGATGCAAGCATAAGAAATGACAGCCTCTGCCTTTCAGGAACTTACATTCTATTGAGGGGTTGACATTTACAAAAATAAGAATGATTGAAGTATGAGGGCTCTAGGAAAACCAGAGGCATTGTATATGTAACATATCATTTCAAGTCCAACCACAAGATGGCTAACTCACCATCTCAGAACTTTGGTGTTTGTTTCTGCTTAAAATAGTAAATGAGGCAATGCTCATAAATCAGAAAGATCCTTAGCCATGCATGTGATCCAGCCAGGTGAGCTTGTTGAGCTAACTGACCGATTCCAACTATTCCTGTATTTGCCTCAGAGAACTTATCTTATTTGAATAGGTAATTGCTCAGAACCCATAAGATTTATGAGGGAGCAGAGACATCAACATAAATTGTATGAATAGGTGTGAGGTGGTGTTGTTTGTCCTTCATTCTCAAAGAGGACCATGACATGGGGCAGATGATGTCATGATTTGCAAGTGAATTGGTTTAAGTGAGGGAGGTCAGCAGCCTCACTCTCTCCTGAGGAGCCATCTGGGTCCAATGGCAAGATATAGATCAGGATGACTGGTATGAGGTATGTTCCAACTGAAGCACTCTCACCTTCTGTAAATGATTAACGGAAGGGAGGCATCAATACAAAAACAGCAGACTTGAAAGCTCTGGAGTTAGCAATCTGATGAAGTTGTCTAGTGCCAAACCAGCTTCTGGGATTGTCACATGGCCTCGGGGAAGCAGCTTCCAAAATTGGTTGAAACCACAATATTGATATAATGGGCTCTTTGCCAACACAGAGTCTGAGCCCAGGCAGGCTGGATAAAAGATTCCAGTTGCTACATTAACAGCAAGGTATTGTGTGAAGCCCCAAGAGCACACTCTTGAAGCCAGTATCAGGCAGCAATTGGATTGGGTGGGGAGGGAAGAGGAGGGACAACAGTAGGAGCAAAAACAGCAACAGCAGAAACAACAAACTCCTTACCTGCTTTAGAGGCTGAGGCAGAGCCGACTTTTACTTTAGACTTCTTTTTGGGATGTGATTTTAACCTGCAGTATATCTAAAGCTTGGGCAGCTAAGTGGCACAGTGGATGGAATGCCAAACCTGGAGCCAGGAAGACTCATCTTCATGAGTTCAAAGCTGGCCTCAGATACTTCTCAGAGAAGGCAAATCTGTGTGACCCTGGGCAAGTCACTTAACCTTGTTTGCCTCAGTTTCCTTATTTTGCAGATGAGCTGGAGAAGGAAATGGCAAACCATTGCAGTATCTCTGCCAAGAAAATCCCAAATGGGGTCATGTAGAGTTGGACAAAACTGAAAACAGAGTAACATATCTGAACATGTATCATAATAAGCTGTTATTCTATGTTCTGTTGACAGAATTCTGGGTTATTAGAGGAACCTGATAGTGCACAAAAGTAAATGAAGGTAGGTAGATAAAGAGTTTTTCCATAAGCTGAGCCTTCTCTGTGGGCAGAACAGCTGAGACCTCACTAAACTAAATCCTTAGTTTAAAATAGCCTATGATGGGGAAAGTCAGAGAGCAGCACTGTGTCTACCTAGCTGCTGATCTGTCTAAGGATGCACTAGGTTCACCAGGGTCCATTATTTTGTCCATGGGCCCATGTGGTGGCACTGCAGATTTTGTGGGAGATTAGTGATACCCGGAAATGTGGAAAGGAGCCTGATCACGAGCGATTTGCCATGGCAATTAATGACTACACCCAAACTATCTATGATGATGAAAGGGAAGAATAGATTCATTGCAATACTCCCAAATAACTTCCTTTTTGGCTTCGGAACACATTCTTGGGCATGTCTTCATTTTCCCTCTGTAGATTAATTTCTTGATTATGCTTTTCTTAAGCTAATATTAAAACAACTTATGTTCCTTTAGCTCATGCTGTTAGCCAGTGGAGGTGGCTCAAGGGGCATTGGATGTCAGGGAACATTCATGCTGGGATTAAAAATTTGACTGTAAATAAGCTAAAAAGTAGATTGTCAACACACAGGCCAACATGAGTTAATTGCTTTTTAGAAGTGATCTATGATAAAAAAAAAAAGTCATATCTGGGTGCCTATCAGAAATACTTGTGATATTGCCCACCATTGGAAGTATGCACATTTATTTGATCTGATTATGCAAACTTGGCAAAGTTGATGTAGGATAGCATAGTTGCATACCAAATAGTCATATTATGTTACATTGGATAATTTGTTATTTGAGAACAGTTATGATGGAGGATTGTGCTAGTTAATTTCTTTCTTAAAGGTGTGTCATAACATGGAATTTAAAACTCAACAAGTGAGAGGAGTGGAAAATGTAGGAACATTCAAAACTAAGCATATTTCATAGATGCTTTGGGCTACAAATTGGAGATAGAATATTGACTAAAAATTGTGTAGATGATGATCAAACATCTTGGTTTATTTTTCCTACTTAGATTTAGTCAACAATTCTGGGAAAGTCATGCAAATTTTTTGTACCTCTTCCTAATTTTTTTTCCTCCTCCTAATTTTAAATAATGTTTCCCATCACATTAAATAAAAATATAGTGAGGAGTGAAAGAGCTTTGGGAGACAGGATAAAGAAACTATTTTCCCATTAAAATTACAACCAGCCCACATTTTTATTAGCCTT
Source organism: Phalanger gymnotis (assembly GCA_028646595.1). Taxonomy (NCBI): domain Eukaryota; kingdom Metazoa; phylum Chordata; class Mammalia; order Diprotodontia; family Phalangeridae; genus Phalanger; species Phalanger gymnotis. The sequence goes on from CM053623.1 coordinate 103,381,517, forward strand.
CCCTGAACTCATCAGTTACAGATTAATTTGTTGACAGCAAGAAGGCATAGTTTGAGGAAGTACTTTTGATATGGGTCATGTTTTTTCAGTTTTTATTAAGCCTTTCTTGTATAGAGATTTATCTATCTTAGACCAAGATGACTTTGAGACCTGTGGATTGTTCAGTTCTAGGGATGAATGAACAAATGGTTACTAAATGTTTTGAAATGCTCACTCTAAAAACTGAATAGAGCCAGTTGCTAGACACTGTCTGTAGTGTCCTGGAAACCATTGGAGATGTTTAAGTTTCAATGAGAGCTTGACAAATAAAATTCTCTTCCTCTATGAGTCTGCAAAGTTCTTCTTTGGTTACTTTATGCCTTTTTTAGGTCTGGCAGGAACACAGCTTCCTTGTATTTAATGTTGTTAGACCATCACTTAGTCTAGCTGCGGGGTGCTTGGCCACAATGTGTGCCTGTTCCCTCTGACCCCATCTGCAGCAGTTGGCTGTGCATCAACCATGGCTAGCCCCAGATTGGTTCTTTAGTGTACATGGAAAGCTTGATAGCTTAAGACCAGACTGATTAACAGGAAGTTGATTTCAGTCTTTGATGAAAACCATCCCTCTTGCTCATGGGACACCTCGATGGCAAAGTGGATAAGAAAGGCTGAGAGAAAGTCAGGAAGACTCATCTTCTTGAGTTCAAATCTAGCCTTTGACACTCACTAGCTGTGTGACCCTGGGCAAATCACTTAACCCTGTTTGCCTCAGTTTCCTCATCTGGAAAAGGAGCTGGAGAAGGAAATGGCAAACTGCTGCAGTGTCTTTGCCAAGAAAATCCCCAAATGGGGTCACGAAAAGTTGGCCATGACTGAAAGGACTGAACAACAACAATTCCTCTTGTAGCATTATTCCATAGCCATATAGTCCAGTAGCTGTATAAGAATGAGGATACCTTGACAGCAGGTAAATGAAGAAAGAAGGTGTATACTCTGTCATGGAAGGTATAGCTCTAGGCTTAGAGTCAGGAAGGTCTGGGTTCGAATCTTGCCTCAGACACTTGGTAGCTGGGTGACCCTGGATACCTCATTTAACATCCCATACCTTGTTTTCCTCATCTGTAAATAGGGATGGATAAGGGCACTGTCCTAGGGTGGTTGTAAAGGTCAAATGAGATAATATATACAAAGAACTTCATAAACTTTAACATATACTGTAACTACTAGCTATTATACAATAGCGTTTGTGATTTTTAACAGATTTTCCACATTGTAAATTTTGGTTATTTCACATGCCAGCTAGAGGAATAGATGTATATATGTGTGTCTATACATATGCATATGTATATATACATACACAAATAATTTAATTTAATCATTTTTTTTCAAATATCTCAGGGACAGCTCAGGCCAGGGAGATGCAAACTTTCACAGCACAATAAGCAATATGATCTAGGTCGAAGTCTGCTCACAGCCTTTCTAGTTAGAGATTTGCAGCCTGCTGGAAGTCTGTCTAGGTTCAGAGTGACAGGACAGCCAGCTTGTGCTTGGCCTGAGCTTCCTGCCCTGAGCCTTGGGCCTGGGGCTGGACCTGGGCTTCTGTGCCAAATCTGGACCAGAGCTCAAGGCAAAGTGTTTTAGGCTTGTAGGCTCTCTTTTCAGGTCAGGTCCTGTGTGATCTGGAACCTCAACTACTTCCTGCTCTGGTACATAGCTACAGGTCCCTTTCCCCCTTCCCTGTTCCCCCAGCCTCCTCCCTACTTCAGTTTCAAAGCAACCCATCATCTGGCTTGCTTGTGTTCTCCCCAATGCACTCAGGATCACTCCTTGTCCTGCTACAGAACTCCAGGCTTCAGACCAGTCCCTATGCTTCAAGACTGCCACAGCTTTCCAGGATGGACATCTTCCTCAGAGCCCCTCTGGCTAGCTGGGGAAATGACCTCACTCTGGTTTTTCTTTGGATTTCCTAATTTCTGCTCCATCTGGTACCTTCATTGATCTTTGTTGGAGCACTAATTTGTAAGTCCAAGAGCCATTCTTCAATATATAAATGGTTCAAGAATATGAATAAAGTAGTTGTCAAAGGAAGAAATCCAAACTATCAACAATCATATGAAAAACAAGGTCAAAATAACTAGAAAGTAATTAGAGAATTGCAAATTAAAGCAACTCTAAGGTTCTACCTCATACCCACTAGGTTGACAAAGATGACAAGAAAGGACAGGCACATTAATGCACCATTCATGGAGCTGAAAATTGTTTCAGCTGTTCTGGAAAGCAATTTGGAAGTGTGTCCCACCAAACCACTAAACCTGTGTACCTTCTGATGGAGGGATACCACTACTACGCCTGTACTCCAAAGAGATCCAAGAAAGAGTAAAATGACTCAGAAGTACAAATGTATTTATAACTTTGTAGTAGCAAAGAACTGGGGATGGCTGAGTGCATCATTGCATAATGATGCGTAATATTTCATAATATTACTGAGGCAGAAAAAATGATGAAAGGGGTGATTTCAGAGAAACTTGGGGAGATCTCTAAGAAATGATGTGCAGTAAAGTGATCTGGGTCAGGAGAGTATTTTATATAGTAGTGACAACATTATATAAAGACTTGGAAACTCTGATCATTGCAGTGACCAAGCAGGATTTCTGAGGACTGATGGCAAAATTCTGCAGCCATTAAAAACTCGAGATGCACAATGGGATAGATTTGGACATGGCTAATGTGTGAATTTGATTTGCTTGACTCTGCATATTTGTTACAAGAGTTCTGTTTTTCTTTTTCTTTCCAATTGGTGAGGGTTAGATGAGAGGGAGAGAAAATAAATGCTTATTATTTGAATAAAATAATACTAATAAAGTAAAATCTAAGATTCCATGAAGATACAGCTAAAACATTCATCATTTTCAAAAGTCCTATGTGAAGATGAACTGGATGGTATTTGACATGTTAAGAGAATTTATTTTGTGATTGAAAATATCTTGGCTCTGATTTAGAACATCATTATGCACCGGGGAATAATAGTAGCTGAATATGGTGCTACATATGGTGCTTTCAGGTTTACAGAGATTACATAATAACCTAATTTACTCTTTAAAACAATCTTATGAGGCAGGTGTTATTACTTCCATTGCACAGAGGGGGGAACTGAGGCCAGTGGGTTTAAGTTACTTGCCCTTGGCCATGTAGTCAGTATTCATTCATCTGAGGCAAGAGTACAATTCAGATTTTCCAGGATACAGGCCTATCACACACAGTGCCATGATGCCCCTAAAGAAAATTACCAAATTATTTTCAAATCAAACATATATATGAATAAATGACTAAAATTTTCAGTTTTTACCCATGTCATGTAGGTACAGATTCTTCCTATTTGTTTATGCCACTATAGCAAAATGTTTCAGAACAAGCTTAAGCTCACTTAGATTCTTTGTCCCTGAATGTCACAGGAAACCATGTCTCTTAAGAGTTCAGTTACTCGTTTATGTTCTTTATCTCTACCTATCTTTTGTTTTCCTTCCTATCCGTCTTCAAACAATTCATCTTTTCCTTTCTTTGCTTTTTCCCTTGTCCTTAACCCCCTGGTGCCTGACGCCTTTGGGCCCCTCCTTTAATATCATTCTGAACGAAGGAAGTTCATCGACCTTATTCTAGGGTCCTGAGAACCAGAGTAAGGACTCAAAGTCCAATCTCTCAAGTAAACAACAAACAACATCCCTGTATCCTACCAGTACCAGATATACTTACAATAAATGTGGCAAGGGTCACTCGGGCAAAAGTTGTATCTGATAACAAAGAAAGAGATAGAAGGTCTTCTAGTTCCCCTTCCTCATCCCCTCCACCTTTAAGCTTTATTATACATTGCCAAGGAAAGAAGGAATAGATATTTGTTATATTTTAAAATAACTTTAAGAGACCCTGCATCTTTTTTATAATCTATCTCTGAGTTATATCTTTAATTTCCATTTTTAAAAGATGCCATATTGGGCTAGATAATGATTAACCAACAAAAGTCCTGCATCATTTTGCCCAAAGTATCTTTTGGAAAAGCTAAGAACTTCACTAAGTAAGGTTTTGTATGTTTTATTTGCAAAGCTTTGCTGTGATAACCAACCCAAAAGGGCAAAGGAGAACTGCCAGATACGGATGAATAAGCTACAACACCACACAAATTCAGAATTGCACAGAAGCAATTTAAAGATTGTCCTCGGAGAAATGTATTACCAAAAAAATGAGAACCAGTCACATAGTGAGAGCAGGGAGATAACCAATAGATATCCCTTGTGCTCCACTGTATCTGTGAATTGTAAAGAGAGTTAGAAGAAAGCCTTTTTGACTGATGAGGTCCCCTCTAGCGCCTGACCAAATCTTCCACCTTCTTGCTCCCACTCACATACAGCTGAGTGATGTTAGAAGGTAACCCATAACTGAGCTGATTAGATCCACTGTAAATTTATGTTATCTGATTTAGGCTTGGCTTTCATCTCATCAAAACGATCCTTCTCCTTAACCGATTCTCTATCCCACTCCTCACCTCAGTGAGGAATTGCCTCAGCAATTCTAAACATCTTTGTGTCCCAGTAGGCACTTAGGAAGCAAAGTGCCAAAGTTAGAGTTCTGGGCCTGGAGGCAAGGAAGACCTGAGTTCAAATCCTGCTTCAGACAACCCTGGACAAGCTTCTTAACTTCTTTTTGCCTCAGTTTCCTCATCTGTAAAATGGAGATAATAACATCACCTTCCTCCCAAGGGTCTTGGTGAGGATCACATGAGATAATGTTTGTAAAGCATTTAGCACAATGCCTGGCACATAGTAGGTGCTATATAAAGGCTTATTCCCTCCTCTTTCCCCATGAGTATTTGGGTACTTAATGCCCACTGAGCATGTGAGGCTCCTGAAAGGCCTCCTCTCTACCAGGCAGAGATATTTTAGGTAAGTACTCTCCTCTTTTCTCTTTCCCAGCCATCCTGAGTTCTTCCTTTTTATTTTAAGCTGGGATATTTAATATTTAACTCACTAGGCAACATGGTGTGATGGAGTAGCTAGTACTATCATTCTCCTTGCTTTGGAGAGGGCACAACTGTTTCTCCACTTAAAAAGGCAGCTGCCAATCCCCAAGACGTGGACATATCAGCTCCTACTGGGAAGTGATTTCCTGTGTCTGTACATCTATTATGAAGGACCTACTCTCTAACTTTATTTCCAAACCAAATGGCCTTTTTTCAGTCATTGCCTCACTTGTCTGGCACTGAATGCTGTAGACCACCCCTTTTTCTTGAAACATTTTCCTTCCTTGGCTTCTGTGACATGTTCTTCCTGGTTCTCTTCCTAACTTATTGGCTGATCCTTCTCATCATACTTGTTTCCTCAGAAGAGAACCCTTCCCTGATCCGTAAGGAAGTGCATACAAAACCGTTGCCTTTCTCTTCCTCTGCTATGTTCTCTTGACCACTGCCCCTCTCAGGGATTCAAAGACCACCTCTGTGCAGATGACTCCTAATTCTTCAGCTCCAACCTGTTTCTAGAGTTCCAATCTCAAGTACCTGCTAGACTTATGGGAATATATTTTTCCAGCACTACAAAATCAATACATCCAAAATTGAACTCATCAGTTTTTCCCAGGAACCTGTCCTCCTCTTTCTAACTTCTTTATTCTGTTGAGAGGACCAGTATTCTTTCACCTCCAGAGGCCTGAAGTTTCTGGAATTCTTTGATTCTTCCTTTGCCTTAAGCCTCAACGTCTAATCACTTGCCAAATCTGAGTGATGTCACCTCAACAATATCTTTCCTGTTGCCTTGTCTGAATTATTATAATAAAAGATTCTTAATTGTTCTTCCTGCCTCAAGTCATCCCCCATTCTAGCAACTTCCTTGGATAGATACCAGCATAAGTTTTTTTTTCTAAAATCAATTTTTAAAAACTTTCCAAAAAGAAGCTCTATGTACAGAGACAAAGACATCACTCCCACCTGGTTTCCCAGAAATATCCAAAGTAGAGAGGGGCAAAGGCCCCTATGACAAAAGAAAGGGAAACTCTGGATCCCCTCCTTTCCTTGCAAGGGTATGGTCGAGGGTTCACAGAAGGGACCTCAAACACCCCTTTTCCAGACAGCCAGCCTCTTTGCTCCTTGAAGTAAGATGGTAGGTTTTTGTCTGGTGTTTTTTTTTTTTGTTTGATTTTGGTAGTAGTATGGGGCAGAGGAGAGGGGAAAGAAAAAGCAAGCTCCAGCCGGCACTCTAAAAGATAGACAAGAATTTCTTCTTGTTCCCACCCTTTACTCAATGGAATTGCTCTTTGGATTCAGTGAGGCAATAGGTTTCCAAGCAGCCTAGGTCTAGGATTGGGAAGGTGGGGGTGGTGCTTGTTAGGTGCACAAGGCAGGGGAAATCTATTTAATAGCTGAGGTAAAGGTATTAGTCAGGATCGTGGGCCCAAAACTGAAGAAAGGATCAGATTGGGCTAGGGACCTCCCCAAAACAAGTCCCTGAGAGAAATAGCTGGTTCTCATTGGTTAGAGAGAAGCCAACTGGAGAGGGGGAGGGGGTGCTCTGCCAGAGGCAAGAAAGCCTTGACTCCTCATTTGGTTTCCACATTGAACCACCTACTGCTGTGGGTCCTGGAAGGCTTTGATATGAGTCATGGTCTCTGACTGGTTAAGAAAGGACAGAGTTTCAGTTCTACCCTCACCAGGTTTTCCTTGTTGCTGGTCAGACTCTTAGACAGATGCTTCAATTCAGCATTCAAGCTCTATCCTCCAGCATATTCTGGTCCAGATCCAGTTTCTCAGCCAAGTTGTTCATTTCTTCTCTTATTTTGTGATTCTCTTCCAGGTACTTCCCTGCTGCTTTGTTGGCATTCTCTGTCTACTTCTGGAATGCTTGCTTGATGCCCAACAACCTGGCCTGATGGTCCAGTGGTATCATCGTGCGTCTGATCAGGAATGTCAGGAGCAGAAAGAAGCTGCTGATGTGGACCTCTAAGAGCCTAGGGATTATGTTCTCCAGGTCCCCAGTATCACCGGGCATCTTGATCTCTCCTGAAGGGAGTCCACAAATGACAGCTCCTGAATGATGATGAGGACCATGAACACTGTCGTTTCTACCAGATGGTACCTGAAGTTCCAGGTCTATCTTCTAGCAGAAGTGTAAGGAATGCAGAGAATTGGAGACAACAACATGTTGGTTTAGAGGACTGCTGGAGTTAGTTTCATTCTCAGAGGGGTCCAATGGCTGGTTCCTGCCCCAAACTCAGGTCATTCCCACCTACTACCGATCCTGCCCTTCCTCCAGGATCCGACCAGACCCTGCGACTCCTTCCCCAATGACCTTGACCCCTCCAGCCGGTTCGAGGCCCAGTGAAAGGGAAAGTCTAGGGAGGTAGGCGTGGCTTTAGGCCGTGAAATTTAAGTAGGCAGCTTTCAAGGGCTAGGTTTTGGTAAAATCTTTTTTTTTCTTCCATTTTTAAAGCACAGACATTTTATTCTTTTTTTTTCTCAGTTCCAAATTCTCTTCCTCCTCTTCTCCTTCCTCTACCCATTGAGAAGACAATTACAAATATGTATAAGTCATCGGGATAGTCTTTTAATAAATCAACTAATCAATTAATAAACATTTATTATATGCATATTATGTGCCAGGCTCTGTTGCAAGCTCTGGAGATACAAAAAGAGGCAAAAGACAGCCCATGCCCTCCAGGAGCTTACAATGAAATAAAATGTCTTCTTCTTCTTCTTCTTCTTCTTCTTCTTCTTCTTCTTCTTCTTCTTCTTCTTCTCCTCCTCCTCCTCCTCCTCCTCCTCCTTCTCCTCCTCCTCTTTTTCCTCCTCCTCTTCTTCCTCTTCCTCCTCCTACTCCTCCTTTTCTTTCTCCTCCTCCCCATTCTTCTTCTTCTTTTTCTTCTTCTTCTCCTCTTCTTCCTCCTCCTCCTGCTGTTCCTCCTGTTCCTCCTTTTCCTTTCATCTTCTTTCTCCTTTTCTTCTTCCTCCTTTCCCTCTTCCTCCTTCTCCTTCTTATCTTTCTCTTCTTCCTTCTTTTTTTCTAATGACTTACTCTTAGCTCCTTTCTTTTGTAACAAAGGGGATCAATTAAGCAAAAGCAATATACCAGCCATGTCTGACAACTTATGTCTTCCTGCCTGTTCTCTGCCATCTCACTGGAGAGAGGATGGGAAACTGTTTTACCCTCTGAACCAAGGCTGGCTACTGTATGAATCAAAGTTCCTTTGCTTTTGAATGTTGACCTTTACATATGTGACCACAACAGTGGTCACTATAGAAGTTGCATCTACTTGTTTTGCACTGTTTCAGTCTATATATTTCTTTCTGCTTTTGTGAACCTTGTTCCTTATGATACAATAATATGCCATTATATTAATTTATAATAACACTAATAGCAGTAGCTAATGTCTATGTAGTGTTTTAAGGTATACAAAAGGTTTTTATATATATTCTCTCCTTTCATTTACCATGACGTCTTCAGCCATTTAAAGGGCTGCCATGAGTATTTTTGTATATATGAGACCGTCCTTCTGTCTTTGATCTTCTTGGGGTATAATAGTATTGCTGAGTCAAAGGGTAAAAAGATTGGTAACTTTTCTAGCATAGCTCCAAAGTGCTTTCCAGATCAGTGGAACCAATTCATAGTTCTACTAACTGTATCTGTCTCCTCTCAGCAACTCCAGCATTTACCATTTCCATTTTTTGTCATCTTTTGGTGTAAGGCAGAACCTTAGAGTTGTTTTAATTTGCATTTCTCCTAGTATTAGTGATTTGGCCATTAACTGGTGACTTGGAGCATCAGCATAATTTTCCCAGGCACAGCTAGGTGATACAGTAGATAGAGTACCTGACTTAGAGACAGAAAGACCTGAATTCAAATCCTGTCTCAGTCACTATCTGTGTGAACTTGGGGAAGCTGCTTAACCTTTCACAGTCTCCTCAATGGGGATTTTGTTCATGCAAAAGCTTTTTACTCTCATGTACCTAAAATTAGTATCATGGTGTCTTTCATGATCTTCTAGCCCTCATTTGACTCAGGATTCTTCCCCTTGATCTCTAGAGGAAAAAAGAATTTCTCGTAGATGATAAGAAAAGATCTCCTATATTTTCTTCTGTTGCCCATGACATTGTGTTGATTGTATTAAGCCCCAGAGCACGCGAGAGTTTGGCCCAATGATTCATAAAGGAAAAGCTAGGCAAACATAACACATGAATTAGCCCCAGAATGGAGCAAAAGGAGGAGAGAAAACTACGTCTCTGGAAAATTGCAAAGGTCTTTTAATTACCCTGACTCCAAGTCAATATATTCTTCTAGTAGTGTCATATTTATTTATAGAATAATATGGTTTCTGAAGAACTAGAATTGAGGATTATCCAAAGGGCAGCAGAAAGGTATGTGCTATGGTTAAGCCAGCTGTAACACATTACAAACAAGAAATTAAGAGAAGTGATATGAAGTGTGTCATCAAACAAATGTATGATGGAAAAAGAAAATGGGTTGGACAAATGGCAAGAATGAAGGATGGATAACCAATGCACAGAAGTGCTCCATGGTATCTTCAAGATGTTAGGAAAACTCAATATTGGGCAGACTCTTTTATGGTAGGACATGGTCAATAGTCATTTGTAATATGCAAAAAAAAAAATAAATAAAATCATATATCTCTCCAAAATGACCCAGCTCTAAAACTCCTAGAAATTCTATGCCTTGATTCAACTTTTAAAATTTGTCAGGCTCTCTCATCCACTGACTAGCATATTCCTGTTCTTCCCTTAATCTCTGATCTTCAGGATCTTTCTATTCTGTAAACAGGATTTATGGTGGCAACAACATCCTGAGGCCCCACCCCACGCAGGTTAGGTTTGTTTTATTTAAAAGATGTTGAAGCTATCCTTAAAAGATTCCTGGCTGCCTACATACAGAACGCCCCAAGAAACTCTAGCTCCCAAGGCTTCTGACTTTGAACCAACACCAGAAATTATGCTCAGCTCAATCTAGGGTGTGCTGGAGTGAGCTCTAATGGGCCAGCAATAGCTAATTATTGAATTTTCAGTGTGAGCATTTATACCTTGGAAATTGGCAAATGCTACAAATCAAAGCTTTGCTTATGGTTTTCTTGATTGTTTAGACTTAAGGAAGTAATGGAGAAAATGTGAATAATATAGATTAAACTTAAAAGTGTATCATGGGCATTTTTTCCTGAGAGAGCCAGTTGTTAACTATTTACCAGCATTCCACTGGCTGAATTACTATGTATCTTCAGTTTACCGAAGCAACTTATTAAATAGCCTTCTCCTGACATAATTAAATAACTGCCTTTTGGTAACTGTTAGAGGAGTTATGAGTGTTTTGTTTTGTTCTGATGGTGAACCAAAATCCATCAAGGCACTGGCCTTTCCTACAACACAGCCCTTATTCAGATGATTCTTTTGTAATTTCTCTGCAGAAAAAAAAATAGTAATATTCTCTCCTCAATCATGGTCTTTCAGCCTATAAGCAGGTTGCTGCCCCCTAATCACCATGACTGTCACTATAAATATCTCATTTGTGAAAGTCTTCTCATATGCTTTTAAATTTCCCATTTATCTCAAACACTCTCACTCTTCCTAGACAAGAGGCTGTTGATTTTTCTGTAAAGACTTACACCAGATTTTTCCATCCTCTAAGGAATTTGCAGGAGTGACAATGAGTCACAGATTTGGAGGTAAAAGGGACTTTTAGGGGCACCTAGTCCAGTCTTTCATTTTACAGTTGATGTAACTGGTGCCCAGAGAGGTTAGTCTTGCCAAAGTTCCTATTGGCAGAAAGTAGCAGAGCCAATATTTCAATCCATGTTCTCTTACTCTAAAATTCAACATTCTTTCCATTGCACCACAGTTTCCTTGTTGATCCCTGAGTGCTTGGAATGGTTGTGGCTAAAAAAGTCCTCAAGCAAACCTGTATACCAAAGTGTGTTGCAATAAATAGCATTAATAATAAATAACATAAGGTAATACCACATCTTTGATTCTGACGTAGGGCTGAACCACTCAATGACCCTGCCTTTTTACCTTAACATTCATGACACATGATGTATTCTGTACAGGTCAAACAGTTTCTTGACAAAGCTGTTAAAAATTCCCTGGTTCCGTAGCTTTTGAGATATTCTATCTCAGTCAAATGTTGATTTAAAAGCATATAATCTGATTTTTCTTTTAGACCCAGTGCCCAGGCATCCTTTGAATGCACATCTATTGATTGTTAAGAGATACAACTTTTATTATGCTCAGAAAACTGACTTATCCACCTAGTCCACTTACCTGTGTGAGTCTATCTCTGAAATTACTATTTTGTTCCTCTGGAAGCTAACTCAGGCCCATCTATGCTGTGTGTAGTCAACTTTCCCACTCAATAAATACAAAACCTGCTCACCACCCTACCCTACCCTTTGTGAAGGCCTCTTGAAAAAGAAATGATGTTCTCTCATAGTTACCCACTATCTCCCAGAGTGTTATATATCTTCTTTAATAGAACACCTGAAATGGTCAAAGGATATGAATAGGCAGTTTTCAGATGAAGAAATTAAAGCTATCTATAGTCATATGAAAAAATGATCTCAATCATCACTGATTAGAGAAATGCAAATCAAAACAACTCTGAGGTATCACATCATACCTATCAGATTGGCTAATGTGACAGAACAGGAAGATCAAAAATTCTGGAGAAGATGTGGGAAAATTAGAACACTAATGCATTGTTGGTGGAGTTGTGAACTGATCCAACCATTCTAGGGAACAATTTGGAACTATGCTAAGAGGGCTATAAAACTGCATATTCTTTGACCCTGCAATATCCGTATCCCAAAGAGATCACAAAAATGGGAAAAGGACCCACATGTTCAAAAATATTTGTAGCAGCTCTTTTTGTGGTGGTCAAGAACTGAAAATTGAGTGGATGCCCATGAATTGGGGAATGACTGAACAAGTAGTGGTATATTAATGTAATGGAATACTATTGAGCTATAAGAAATGATGAGCAGACAGACTTCATAAAAATCCGGAAAGACTTACATGAACTGATGCTGAGCGAAGTGAGCAGTACCAGGAGGACATTGTACACAGTCACAACAACATTGTGGGATGACGAACTTTGACAGACAGCTCTTCTCAGCAACACAAGCATCTAAGACAACTCCAAAAGACTCATGATGGAAAATGCTATCCACATCTAGAGAAGGAGCTTTGGAGTCTGAATGCGGATTGAAGTGTTCTATTTGGTCTTTCTCTTTCTCTTTCTTTGTTTCTTCTTTCTCGTGGTTCCTCACATTGATTCTAGTTCTTCTTTACATGACTAATGTGAAAATATGTTTAATATGAATGTTTAAGTAATGCCTATATCAAATTGTAGGCCATCTTGGGGAGGGAGAAAGGGAGGAAGAGAAAATTTAGAACTCAAAATCTTGTGGAAGTGAATATTGAAAAGTAAAATTAAGTAAGTTATTTAATAAAACGAATCTGCTCCAGATTTATATACGTACAAATTGGTAGACCCACAAAATACATGCACCTTGAGATGGGAGTGGGGTGGAAGTAAACGTTTTAAAAAAAATTATTTATAAATGGAGACTCTGGAAATGCTTATGAATCACTTGTAGTCAGTGAGTGCCAAGTGGGTCTCCAGTGCATGCTTAAGGCTGGGGTGTGTTGCTGCATTCCTCCATAGAGCTGTACACAGCCCATCCCATAAGCTATTACATATCCCTCACACCTGTATAGTTATTTGTGATATCCTTACCCTTGGAATTAGTTACTAGGACTTGAGGAAGACTGTTGGTTGACATACTTATTTACAGCCTGAACTAACTCAGCAATCAATTTTGCAGGTTTGATTCTTCTATAGTTAGGCCTAGGATTTCTGAACTGTGGCATCTTAGTTTATTTGTGCCTCCAAGCACAAATTTTTAAAATGTAACCTTTATTTTACTTCCAACTCCCCTATTAATTGCATTTATTTTCTTTTCTTCCTTTCTCCCTAAACCCCCATTAAAAAAAACACTCTTGAAGCAAATATCAATAGTGAAGCAAAGACACAGGCCTGCACTGGTCATGCATTTTTACTCATTCTTTATCTTAAGTCCATCACCTCTCTGTTAGGAGATGACTGATATGGTTAAGTATTGGTCTTCTGGAATTGTGGTTGGTTATTACCGTGATCAATTCTGAACTTAACAAACATCAAATAAATTGGGCATTTCCATACACATAGTAAAACAGGAGAAGAAGACTGCATGAAATGACAGATAACTATTATGTATAACTTTTTTCTTTTTCTATGTGAAGTCATTTTTAATATATTAATATACAGTATGTATAATATATATATTTTGAGGCAGCCGGGTTGGGCAGTGGATAGAATGCTAGGCCTGGAGTCAGAGTCAGGAGGACCTGAGTTCAAATGTGACCTCAGATACTTACTAGTTGCGCAACCCTGGGCAAGTCACTTAACCCTATTTGCCTCAGTTCCTCATCTGTAAAATGGTCTGGAGAAGGAAATGGCAAACAATTCTGGTATCTTTGCCATGAAAACTCCAAATGGGATTGTGAAGGGTGGGACACGACTAATTGACTAAACAACAACAACAAAATAATATATATCGTTCAACAAATAGCTTTCGATTTTGTGTTGCTTGTGTGTTCTTACTGACCTTCTTTCTGTGCTCTTACCTGCACTAAAAAAAAGATTCTTTAATGACCCCCTTCCTACCCCTCACCCCCATTAGAAAAAAAGGAAAAAGGGAACTAAAACCTTTGCAAGAAGTATGCATTGTCATGCCCAACAAATTCCCACATTGGCCGTATCCAAAAAAGCATGCCTCATTTGTCATCTGGAGTCATTATCTCTCTGTCAAGAGGTAGGTAACATTCTTAATCATTCATCCTCTAGAACCAAAGGGGGTCATTGCATTGATTAGAGTTCTCAAGTTTTTGAAAGTTTTTTTCCTTTTATAATGCTCTTATTATAGAAACAGTTCTACAGATTCTGATCATTTCATTCTGCATCAGTTCCAAGTGTTCCCAGGGCCTGACTTGTGCTGAATCTAATAGGAGGATTACTTCAATTCTTGCATATTGTACTTACATTCATGTTTCCTGATCCCATGTTTTAGAAAGCTGAGAGGCACCATTGCCCTTCTCCCACATGACCCTCATTACACCTTCTCAAAGACTGTTCTTAGCATCTTATTTTAGAAAAATAGATGCAAAGGAATCTTTAAGATAGTTCATCATTAAAATGAATAAAATGTGTGAGGATGGAAATACCTCTTTGGAAGTGTTGTCTAAAACAGATGTCTCACTACCTATGCGTTTTAGTAGAAATGTAATCCTTCTTCCCACTGAGCTTCCAATTCTGTAATTAAATTCAGTTGCCTTGTTAATGTACTGTTGACATTAACTTGTATCTAATATACACAAGACTGAGGAATACACATATGTTAACCTAAGACAGCTGTTAGCAAAATTGCTACAATATGGCTAATGCTTCTTTTAACCCTTATTTTCTTTTATTTAAATACGATTTGCATCTGCAAGCACTTATTAGAAATAAAATTAAAGGCAGTTTCATGATATAAAAAACGAAATTTGCTGCTACGTTAATGTTACATTTGATAGTGGTAAGGAAAAAACCAAAAACTAATGAAAATAATTTTAGAGTAGATCCATGCCCAGAGGGTGGCATGTTTGGTAGGCAATCTTGCTTGCTTGGCCTACTAGCCTCTGGTGGGTGCTCAGCAGTTGCCATATCTGTCATCACCTAAGCCTCTCTACTTTTTCCCTCTATTTCTGGCATGAGAGCCAACTATGGAATACCCTTTTCCCATCCCCAACCCTCTTGAGTTTACTGATCCTGGCCAAAATTCTACAATTAAAAATTCATTAATTTGTTTCCTATTAAAATGAAAATGTCCTGGAATGGGGGGGCACTAAAATCTTTTTTATAACTTAGACCTCAGCCTCAACGAATTTATCAACTTCTTTGGGGACAGCAGGTTTTAATAGAAGCTAGAGCAGAGAAAATCTGAAGGCACTGGTGCCTACAGGAAAAACTAGCACAATTCAATTGAACAAACATTTAGTTAAGTTCCTAATATAATCTAGCCAGTAGTCCAGGCTGCTCAGATCCCATCTGGGATATTGACGGGAACAGGTACCAGAGGGTTCAATAGAGCAGGTGATATAGGCTACCTTTCCCTTCCAAACTTCCTTCCTATTCTGTCTTCTCCTTTCTTCTTCCTAGCTGAAAACTGTCCCCTACTTTCATAACTGAGAGAACCCAGGATTCTTGCTTTACTCGGGTCCTCAAGACCTCCCTCCTCCTTTCAGTAATGGTGGCCAGGCCCCTCCAGGCTCCAGCCCTGCACAGACCACTTGGATGAGCAGGGAGTCACCAGACAAAATCTTTCTGATAAGACGGAAGGCCATCAGGCTTTACCCTTCAGATTACTAGGCACTGTCATTCAATCTGTCAATGGATTTCAAGAATGCCTGGACCTTACCCACCACTGAACCTGTAAGAATTTTGAACCTTTCCATCAACCCTGAAGCTAAATTCTCTTAAGTGTATTTTCTTTCCCAGATGATGAACTTCTTGAGAGCAAATGTTTTAGAATTTATTTATAAATGAATTTATAAGAATAAAAAAATCACTTCTCTCTTTTTATCCATAGGCTTAGCATAATGCTTGATGCATAGCAATTTTTTAATCAATGCTTTTCTGTTCATTTAATTTATTATATATAAAGTACCATGCTAGGTTTTAAACATAAAAAAAGGAATAAGAAAATCTTCCTTCTCAAAGGACTTACATTGTTGGGGGAGTGGTTTACAACAGGTCCAGAAATAAGCAAGCACAACATCGTTTAAGAGTACATTGACAAGTGATAGAGGAATAGGAAGGGCTTCCTGTAGGAGATGGTACCTGGGCTGGCCCTTGAAGGAAGCGAGGGATGTCAAGTGGTGGAGTTGAAAAGGGATGGAAGAAGAAAAAGGATCATAAAAGATAATGTTAAAATCTTAGAATTTCAGGGCAGGAAAGAACCTTAGAGATCATCTACTCTACTCTCCTTCATTTAAGAGATGATGAGCCCAAGGTCCAAAGAAATTAATTGATTCACCTCAAGTCACAAAGGTAGTTGGCAGTGACAGAGAGAGGACCTGGTGTCCTGACTGTCTAGTTCTCTTCCTCAGGGTTATTTCCACCACAGAATTTTTGTGCGGCTAATGTTGGCTGCCATCTTGTGCTCTCCATCACTCATCCCTGTCTGAAGGGCACTCATGAGAAGGGTGAGTAGCCACCAACATCCCCAGTCACATTTTCTCATCCCTGCACTTTATGCTGAATTTGGAGAGGACGGTTTTGATGGGGCTCACGTAGAGTAGCTTAGATTTAGGGAAGAGATGGAAGCCCACCTAAATGTAATAAATAGCCACTTAGAAATGTCAAATTTTGAATGAGGGGCGGAGCCAAGATGGCGGCTGGGAAGCAGCGACTGGCGTGAGCTCCCCACCAAGTTCCTCCAAAAACCTATAAAACAATGGCTCTGAACCAATTCTAGAGCTGCAGAACCCACAAAGTGGCAGGG
>CM053623.1:103398615-103433304 GCA_028646595.1 Phalanger gymnotis
GCAGGAAGCTGCGGAAGCAGGGCTTACCCGAGTGCGAGCAGGAACGTGAGGCCAGTGAACATGATTTGGCTAGATACTATCTTGTTTTTCTGTGGCCTCCTGGTTGCCCTTGTGAAATGGGCTTTCTGGGCCTGGAGTCTTTTTGTCAAGATGTTGGAATGGGGAGACTGGTTCAAGTTTTTGCTGCGGTGGGGCCTAAATAAATTTCTTGTTGTTTTCTCCTTAGAGAATCTCTCATACCTTGCGATTTTGGACCATTCAAACATATACATGATTATATTTGAGATCATAAATTTGGCCTTCCTACTACAATGATTTAGCAGATGTATTATACTGTCTAACTGAGCTCTCTGATACTACCCTATTCCTCTGGGAAATGGAAGCCCAAGAAGCAAGAATAACTATCAGCACTGCATTGGTCTTGCCAGCCATCTAAGATACTATGAATTATATAATAAGTGGTAAATCTTCCTTCCTTCCTTCCTTCCTTCCTTCCTTCCTTCCTTCCTTCCTTCCTTCCTTCCTTCCTTCCTTCCTTCTCTCCCCTCCTCCCCCTCCCCCTCCTCCTCCTCTTCCTCCTCCTCTTCCTCTTCTTCTTCCTCTTCTTCTTCTTCTTTTTCTTCTTCTTCTCCTCCTCCTCCTCTTCTTCTTCTTCTTCTCCTCCTCCTCTTCCTCCTCCTCCTCTTCCTCCTCCTCCTCCTCCTCCTCCTCTTCTTCTTCTTCTTCTTCTTCTTCTTCTTCTTCTTCTTCTTCTTCTTCTTCTTCTTCTTCTCCTTCTTCTTCTTCTCCTCCTCCTCCTCCTCCTCCTGGGTGTTTACCAGTAACATGGTTCTGGAACACTAAACTATGCAAACAAAACCAGTTCTTGGCAGAAATTTCTTGTGTTAAGGGTGTGGCCCATGGCATTGCAGCAACACCCCATCATTAATGCGAATACTGAAAGGGGTGCACATTAGGGACAAGTGTGAACAGAGACCCAATTTTCCCTGGTGGGTATGTAACTGGTAGAAACTGATGAGAAGTGACTCTGATCCTTTTATGTCTAAATCTACAAGGACTTTATTTCATTTTTTCCTCCTCAACTATAATGGTCTTGATTAAGTTAAATTTTTATCTTGTGAATAGCTATGAAGAGGTAAAGTTTATATAATTTCAGGCACCACTAATGATATAGATCCAAATAAAAAATGGACTCATAAAATATTCTTATGATATCATAAAGCTGGAGATGTGGTTACTGAGCCCATTAAAACATGGGCTTCATGTTACATTGAAGTAGAGCAACTGAGGAAGTAGAAATGTAGAAATGTAATTTTAATTAATGTGTCTGGTACTATATATCAGATTTAATCTACACACACGTGTTCTGCAGCAAGTTTAGTAGCTATAGATAATAAGGAAAATTTAAAATTATCAGTGTAGCTAAGTAGCCCAAAGGACCTTCTAATGTACACATGTGTTCAGACCTGTGATGTCTGGCACTTTACAGAAGAAACATACATGTGGTTAAGTGAATTTTTCACCTCTTAATTGGTTGCTGTTTTTTTCCCTTTCATCATGTAGCAAAATTCCTGCTGGACAGAGAATGAAAAAATGCATTAATTAAGCAAATTATATATTAACCTATCATATTAGATAAAGTTGAAGTAGGAAGTTGTACATATGATTTGACTTGATGGGGAACATCTTTCACATTTATCTCTTTCACTCCATGTGACCTCTACTCCAAGTTTAGTCCATCACAGCCTCTTATGTAGACCACCAAAATAGCTTTCAAATTGGTCTCTCTCCAGTCTCACTGTTCACCAATTCATCCTTCATCCAGCTGCCAAATTAATATTCCTAAAGCATAGCTCTGACTGTGTTACTCCGCTGCTCATGAAGTTTTACTGGCCCTCCACTGCCTTTAGGTTAAATTACAAATTCCTTTATTTGAGATTTAACACCCTTCACTATGGGGTTGAATCTACTATCTCTAGGCTGATTACATGCTTTTTTCACTGCCCCCAGGTCCTAGTCCAAAGGTTCTTAACCTTTTTTTGTGTCAATGGACCCCTTCTCATAGGCATAAAATAAAAGGATTGCAAAGGAAACCAATGTAAATTACATAGGATTATAAAGCAAACTGACTATTGAAGTACAGTTAGAAAAATATTTAAAAAGCTAACAAACAAGGCTACGGACTCCCAGGATAAAAGCTCTTGCTTTAGCCAAAGTAGTTGTTCTTAAAAAATAAAAACAGCGTTAAAAGTTCATAGGATCCTATTGTTGACATGTATTTCTTGTTATTCCTTGTACAAATTGTTTCATGCAGTCTTTTGCTGTGTTTACCCAAGCTGTTGTCTTTGCCTGAAGTAGTATCCCTTCTGTGTTGCTGGGGTTAGGGGCCTGGCACCCCTATGATCTGGAAAATCCACACAAATTTTTTTGACCCTCATTTCATACCAGAGAAGTCTGAATTTTTTCTTTTTCTTTTATTGGGTGTTTACAGTACCTTATTGTAAAATTTGGGTTGATAGTATGCACTACTGTACACATATTTTATGCATTTTTGAGTTTCTAAACTTTTTCTGTGTCATCTGTGGCTTCCACAAAACTCCCTAGAAATTTGCATTTAATTTCTTGTGTTGACCCATGATATATTGAAACTGCTTTGGATAAAGTCTCAGTGTGGAAGTGATAACTGTACTCTCCTTCCTTTCCTCTGCTTTTGGAATACCTAAGTCCCTTTAAGCCTCATCTCTAATTATTATCTCCTGATAGAATCCTTCACTGATTCCCATATTTCGTGGTGGTCTGCCCTCCCCCACTACTATGTATTTTTCATATGTGTCTCTCTCTATATATAATACATATTCATATATACACATAACTATATAATCTCCAGTATCTCTGTGAACATATTGTCTTTCCTTTAGCTGAATGTTAAGTTCCCTGAGAACAAGGTTTATCTCACTTTTTTATTTGTACTTTTATTGGAGATTCCTGGCAGGGGAAGGGAACCTGTGACCTTGAGGCCACATGTGGCTGTCTAGGTGCTCAAGTGTGGCCCTCATGTGGCCTTGAGTCTGTCATTTCCCTAACCCTGGATGCCTGGCACTTAGTAGACACTTAATAAATATTTGTTGAGTGACAGATACAGGAAACTCCCTCTACCAATCAGATGGCAGCTAATCTTAGCTGCCGAGGGCACATGTGTGATGGATGTAGGGAAAAAAAGGGTAGAGGGAAAAAAATGTTTTAATGTCAAGAAGCTTATACTACCATTATGAAAAAAAAAGTTACACGATCTCTTTCCTGACCATCTGCCTATCTCAAGCTATCATTACAATCAAAGTTAACTGTTACTTGGTTTATCTGGATTTTAATTTTACATGCAATGAATTTTAAGATAATTATTTCCTCTTATTGCAGGAAATGAGAATGTTCAAAGTGGCTAGTCAATACTGATATTTAGGATGGGACTTAAGAAAATATGTCTGTAAATTGCCAAGGGAGGCTTATGGGGCTAGAGAAAATAGACTACAATTATATGAATGTTAGAACTCAGGATAGAGGAATCTCTAGAGTAAGCATCAACTATACATAGAACAAGGAGAATTTAAATGACTTGTTTCCTTTTGTCTTCATATCTTCAATGTCTAGGGCAGTGCCTGGAATCATAGTATGTGCTTAATAAATGTTTGTGGAATTGAACTGAATATAACACTTCTATTCAGGAGCTCCCCCCTCTTCACTTTCGAATTCATATCCATTGCCAATACATTAGTAGACTTATCTGTACCTAAGGGATTCAGGACTTGCATCTTGTATTATCCCCATGGATGCATAACACACTGAAGGGGAGTGTCAGGCTTGGTTTTATACTCCAGACCTTCAACTATAACAACAGTGAGATCTACCAAGAACCAAAACATATCTTGTATAACGGAATTAGGTATCAATTGGGTGTCATTTTCCTCACAAACCTAGGGCCTTAAAAACTCTTTAAAAATAATAAAAGAGTTTGTGTTGTGTTGTTGTTCAGTCATTTCAGTCATTTCTGACTCTTTGTTACCCTGTTAGAGTAGTTTGCCATTTCCTTCTCTGGCTCATTTTACAGATGAGGAACTGAGGCAAACAGGATTAAATGACTTGCCCATGGTCACATGGCTAGTAAGTGTCTGAGGCCAGATTTGAACTCATGAAGATGAGTCTTCCTGATTCCGAGTCCAATGCTCTACCCAGTATGCCACTCAGCTGCCCCCTTTAAAGTGTTTTGGGTAGCTTTAAAAAATCTTTTAAATTCTACAGAGTTGCCACATCTGCATCTGAGACTTTCCTATATTAGTATTCTCACCATAATAAAAGTTCAGTGCCATAAGATAGGTTTAAGAGAAAGACTTAACAAGATTTATGGAATAACCTATTAAAATATTTTTTTCTCCAATGAGTGGCCATAAAGTATTTAATTGACATATTATATATATATATATATGCCAATTTCTTTTCATTATTCTTCTGTATTAGGAGATATATAATATTATTTTTATGATTTAGTTTTGCAAATTATAGAATGCATGAAAAGCAGGCCAGGAAAAGTAAAAGTGCTAACCTTTGTGTCGCATATGAAGATGGCAACCTACAGAGTTTTAGTTCGTTATAATTAACAAGAAGAAATGCATGTCAGCAAATGTGGTGCAACATGACATAGTTCAGTATAACTGGAAAAGCTGAACTAAATGGATTCATTCTGATACTCAACCATAAGGTAAGAAGTGACTCAAAATATCTGTGAATCAATTTAATTAATTTTTCTTCTAACAAAACCATATAACATTTAACTTTTGGCATGCCAAAAGGATCATAATTAATGTGGGTTATAAAAATGTCTTTTTTTATAGGAAAGACAGACATTAGACATTTTTGCATATAATAGAAATTGGATCCTGAATGTGATTCCCAAGAAAAAGCCTTCGTTGGTGAAATTCAACATCTACTCATGATCTTCTCTAAAATTTAAGAATGCCATATTTCACAAACTATTTTACCATGGAACGTTTTTGGGCTTGAACCAATTTGGTGAGACCCCAAAATGCTACTTTGAACACAGAGGAAACCCTCCCTCAATTCAAAGGATATTAGGGAAATTTAGGAGGAAAATAAAATAAATTAAGTCTATTTTTATACTAAAAAATTTACCATCAATAGTGGGCATTTTGTTTTATTCGTAATCTTACATTTACTATTTAAGAATGAAAAATTTCACTAGCATCAAACTTCTCTTGAAGAATCCACAGGTACACATGTTACGGGGAAAACCAGACTTCCTTGGAGCACAGTTTAGGTAACAATGCAACAATACATCCAGATATTGTCCATGAAGAATTGCCAATGGGATGATCACTCTACATGATGAAATGGCCTTGTAAAGATCTGTACAGACTTGAGATATGTGTAAACTTAAAGATGAAGAAAATCTCAATTAACCTAAATCAAAATCAGAACTGTTAACTCCTCACATATGATTTACACATAGGTAGCTTTTCCAATATTTTATGTGATGCAGATGTTTGTTGTCCCTCCCCCATCACCGACTTGTTGAGTTTAAATGATTATTTATATGTAGACTATTGGTGGGGCTACATGTATATGTTCTTAATAAATTTTCAAGAGCACTATTTAATCTATGCATTGAGATTGGTAATACATATGTTAGTCTGACGTTTAATAGAGCCATAAAAATGGGGAAAATACGTTGTTGTGAATATGAAGAAAACAAATGGACCACCACATCAAGGAGGAGTATATGGTCACCATCAGTTAGACAAGAATGAAATCTACAAGCTCCCTATACCAAGTAAATCATAAAAGAAATATGGAAGTTGACAATAACAGTCATTGTAGCAATAAAAATGATTAAAACGTTCTTTGGCAGCATGGAAACTTGGAAGCTGTGCCAAATACACATCTAATTCTGAAACACTGGTAAAAGTTCATTGTCTTTAATGTCTTATGGGGTTTCTAATAATTTCTGGTTCATCCTCTTTAAAGTGTATTCCTTTCAAATTGCCTTAGTTTCTTCTAAATGATTAAAAAAGTTTTTGAACTTCAAATGCTTAAAAAAGCTCCAGTATGTATATCTTGAATAGTTTATAGGTTACAGAGAAGCCTGAAAGAAATTCAGAAATAGCACTCCAAAAATGAAGACACCCTATTCTAAAGCTATCACAAAAAATTACTGAAATGGGAAAAAAAAACCCACTGGTCATTTTGCTGATAACCATCTGATTAAAGCAGTAAAACCAGGTCACGTGTCTTGTATTTGTAGCTGTAATCTATGATTTGGAGCACAGTTCTTAATGCTTTCATACTGAAATTTTTCTACTGACCTTATCATAACTGTATTTTCTAATTTTAATTTTAAGAGGGTCCGCCTTTAGTTTTGATGACATTTCAGTCCTTCCTTGGCTTTACTCAGAAAAGAAGAATTCACTCAGGGAAAAAAATGCTATTGTGTCAATCTGAGTTTGGGATAAAGATTCTCTTAGAACCTAGTCTTGTACACTTACTACCTGAGTGAAATTAAATAAATCACATGGCTTATCTGGGCCTCGATTTCCTCATCTGTAAATGATAGAATTATATGATCTCTAAAGTCCCTTCCAGCTTTAAATCTATGGTCTAATATCTTTTCCATTAACTTATTAAAATTGGGACCACAGTAGGATGAGGAATCTTAAAACTGAAGGATCATTGAATTAAGTCCATTAAAAATACTGTTTTGAAGTAAAAAATTAAAGCTGAAGAAACCACTCTGATTAGGCAAAAAAAATTTTTAGACATCATTTTGCATTTCTGCTTGGTCATCTAAAATGAAATAGAACAAGAAATAGTATGAAGAAACACCAGAAATTAACCAGCATCTTTTCTTCTATGTAAAGCTTGACAGACTGACTTACTTTCACAGTCTCAAAAATCAGCAACTTTTGCCAGCACCTTCCAAAAGTAAGTGGTAGGAGTGTAGCAGGGTAGAGAAGAGGAGGAGGGTAGGAATTACCATCCTGCAGTGGAGACTGCTATGGAGATTTGTAAATTATACTTAGGTTAAATGAACCAGATACGAGTCTAATGGGCAATAATACCATATTTCTCACATGGTCCTTCTGGGGCTTGTTGACCAGATTGGATGGCTGCCAAACAGCTCACTGAACTTTGGGGATGGAGGAGGAAAGGCTCACAGCTTTGTCTTAAAATTTCTACTGAGATATTTTAGACTTTAATACTTTCACTACCTATTCTGGCTTTCTTCTTTGGGTAGCATCACAAAGGATGTACTTAACCTGTAACTGTCAATTGAATGATAATATTGTAGTCATTTTCACTGAAAATTATTCCAAAGATTAAGGCAAATGGAGGAACTTATTCCAAGGCTAAAGCAAAAACTGGCTAAAAATGCAAACTTTTCATTTCATTCACAGATAAATACGCACGTGGCTACTTTTTCCCCACTAAAATGATGTCCAGAAAATAAAAATACACCTATTTCAGTGGGGAGATAACTTATTTAATGTAAAATGACTAAGTGTTTACTTGAGATCCCAGTATTAGATTGTAGAATAGGCTAACCCTGCTTTCTGTTCAGAAACTATTCTGGGTCAATGTAAAGCAGAAATGACCATGGATGAAAGACGGCAACAACACTATTATGACTTTAAGTTGCAATTATTTAAACATATGATTACCATTCTTTCTAAAATTAAATGCTTTCAATAAAAAGCACATTAAATGCAGCCATAGAAAGTGGTTGCTTCAAATTAATACTGCTCAACTATTACTTCAACTAATCCTAAGAGAATAATATTAAGACAAAGTAAATGAATCATGATTTATCTATTGCACTGCACTGAACTACATTGTACTATGACTACTAAACATAATATTGACAAATAGCAAAGAGGGAAATATCAATCTTTACTTCTTTAAGGCAGAGAGAAGAGAAATACATTGGCACAAATACAAAGCATTTTGTGCTTTAAAATAATTGAAAGCCTAAAAAAATGGTGTTCCATTTTAGGTGTTTCATATATTTGCATGTGCAATAAAGATCAAATCTTTGCAAAATTAACTTCTGTACCATATTTTAAAAAATAACCAACTATAATCCATTTGTTATGCAGACATGCGTTGCTTGTATATGTTGCTATTTTTATGTTGAAATATAACTCAAAAGAGCTTATTGAGTAGATTGATGTGTACATTTCTTGAATAACTTCGTATAAAAATATATATAATATAAAAATATAGAGGTTTTAAAGGATGCAGAAATTCATACTAGTGAATCTATCTCTATTCATACTAGTGAATCATGTCAGGTAGTCCTATTTTCTATATGATGGTGAAGTTGAGGTATTGCACTTTTGGTAGTTTCAGTTATGAACTGAATTAATTTAGCTTTTTTTCAAAGAAAAACAATACTTTTAAAACACTTTGTAACTTTAAGATGATAGTTCACAACACCAGTGCTTGTGTAAGGCAAAAAAGGTTCAACATTTGGACTTTAAAACACAGAAAAGGAAAATAAGAATGTTAGATTGGCACATAGTTCCTATCTTAAAAAGAATTTTTTTTCCAGAATAATCATTTTCTTATTCCACTATTTTAAGAAAATTAAACAAACTAATGTTTAATGTTACCTAAAATTCTCTTCCAATTCAAGTGTTTCCCCAAAGCTCAAATGACTTTTGAAAATCAGAATAAATTATAATCAAATTAGTGGTGATCTAGTAAGTCCATGGATGGCATTTTTTTTTCTGGGAAAGGTATCTAGGAATTTAAGGAAACATAATTCTTTGACAAATATCCAATGTATATATTAAGTTTAGTGAAAAACAAATCTTTTCACAATCCTATTACATTTACGTAAGATAATAGGAACTAGAAAGGCCGGATTTTAGATTAAAGGTCATTCACAGAGTTTGGACTAGGTTCCAGACCTACTTTTGAGATACACTAGTATGTGACCCTGGGCAAGTTGGTGCTCCAGGCAAGTAATTAAAACTATCTAAAACTTATCTGTTACAGATGAGTTGCTGCCGTGCATCAGTGAGGGGATTTTCCATACCAGGGATTCCCCGCACAGATGAAATCACAGCTCCTACTGTTTCTTCCCTTAAGCAAATGAGATCACATAAAACAGTATAATGGCTAGCATTTATATAGCTCTTTAAGATTTGGAAAGCACTTTACCACTATTAGCTAATAACGCATGTGGACAAAAATTGGTTCCTCCCTTTAATTTGACACATTATTAAATTATACTATAAGCATCCTATTTAAGCTCAGAATACCAGACAGAAGGGGAATATATTTAAAAATGTAGTGGTAAAGACTATGTAAAGAAAACTTGGGATAATTGAAGTGCTAGCTTTAAAGAGATTCACTCCAATATTTCTCCCATCTAGACCCTTTGGAGTCTCCTGTACTGGTTCTCCTCTCAAGCCCCCTTCTTACCTTGCCCCCGCCATCCCTTAAATTGTAAAATAAACAATCAAGCAAATGGAGGGAAATGCTTTTCAGAAGCATTAGTTTTATAAAAACCAGTATCATCCTAAAGACTGGATTTTCTTCTACCGAAGAACACAAGTACTGTACCTATTTGCAAGTGGAATGTAATTGCTTCCCTCCTCACACCAATCAATATGAATGTACCTATAGGTAAGAAAAAATGATGCTCAAGAGCTCTAGGGTCTCTTCACATATTTCAAGTGCCTATTATTCATCTTTACTCTCACAAAACCTAATACCTTGCCTTTAGCTTACTTAAGCATTTGGCTATATTTCAAGTAAATTTTTCCTTTCTTTTCCTTTTTTAAAAAAATTTTTTTTGCATCTTTATCTGTCATTTAGAAACCACAATGTGCAAGGACACATCTTGACATTATAAATCCTCAGGAAGAGTGTCCTTTTTTTTTTTTCTGTGTGTGTGTTTATGTGTGTGTGTGCACAAGCATGCATTCAAGGTCCATAGACATATGTAATGCATTTGACATGGTTCCCAGACCAGATAAGTGGGAAGTCTCCAAATGCAAAGTTGCTTCTCCAGAAGGAAGGCTACACAGTCCTTTCATGTGCACATATCCTGCTGAGAAGAATTTCAGAACAGACTTGATTGACTGGGCCTCTGACATGATATGGTGATTGTGCATTAGTTGCATAGCTTTGCAGTCTCTTCTGTTTGTTCAAATTGCTAAAATATTTTCCCACAACATGCTGTCTTGATGGTTTCATTTTAATAAGATGATATTCCCCAGAAGTCTTAGATTTAACTACCTACAAAGAAAGAGATAAAAATGAGTTAAGAGAAGTCAAGGACATTTGAGTCAATCAATCAATTAATCAATAGCCATTGATTAAATATCCTCTAGTTGTCATCCACTGCACCAGGTATTGAAGCTACAAAGACAAAAACCAAATAGGTCCTTCCCTCAAGTGATTCCACTGGGGAAATGCCAATGCATACACAATCAAGTCAGTTAGTCAAGATACTTTTCAAGTGTCAGTCATTGTGCTAAGCACTAAGGATACAAAGAAAGGCAAAAACATGGTCCCTGCTGTCAAGCAGTTTACATTCTAATAGAAGAATCAATATGCAAACAACTATATGTATGTGTATATATATACACATATATATGTATATATATGATATAGATATAGATTGAGAGGGAAGAATAGATGGAAGGTAATATTAGAGAGAAGAGACTAATTGGGGTGGGGTGGGATGAAGCCTCCTATAGAAGCTTAGATTTGAACTGATTATTGAAGGAAGTCAAAGAAGCCAGGAAGTGGAGGTGGGAGTATAGTTAAATGCCTTCTAGTTAAATGATTTAGCCAGGATCACACAGCTAGAAAATGGCAAAGACTGGACTCACACCTAGTTAGGTTTTCTGCCAATAAGTCCTCTTTCCCCTTTACCAAGCAGAAGCAACATAGATAGGGGGAGGGAGGAGGAAGGGAGGTGGCTCAAACTCAAATGTTTGAGGTGGTAAAGACACAGCCTAGGTTTTTTCCAGTGACACCTATTGTGTCGTGCAGTTGAGGCACTGTATCAGTAAGGCAACAATAACAATGTAGATGACAGTTGTCAAAATGCCTATGTAGTTCTGTATCGCAAAGTATATGAGACTCTCCACAAAGAAGGCAGAAGAAGTAAACCATTTATTCAGATACCAGAGAACCATATCTCCTAAGCCACCTACCCAATCTATCACAGCAGAAAAGCATTCCATACATAATATCACAGCACGGAGCCTCGCCATCCCCGAACTTCTCCCACCCCCTGCTGGGGTCTTCCCTAAAACAAACTCGCAGTACAGGTGTCACAGTCTGTTCATCTATCAGAGGTCAACTTTCGTTACCTCAGCTCTAACAGTCACAACAACCATGAACAGCCATAACAGCTCACCCTCGCTCTCTCAGCATTTCCTGTGACATAACTTCCTTTTCCTGTCAGGAAGCTCCTCCCACCTCACGTGACTTAGGCTTCCTGTGACATAAGCAGGTCATGTGGCCTATCAATGGGTGGGAAAGATCTTCGAATCTCAATTGGTATTACAGGCACATACAAAGGTCTGACTGAATAAAGTAAAATAGGAGGGAAGGGGGAGAAACATAGGGGAAGTAGAGGAGGGGTAGATTAATGGGGATGAATCCTAAGCAAAACACACTCTAAGGAGATACAAAAATATTTGTATCTCCTTTTGAGGTAGCAAATGATGAGAATCTGAAGGAGTACTCAAACTAGGGAATGGTTGAACAAGTTATGGTATATAAATGTGATGGAATACTATCGTACTATACTTATACTTATTACGCTTATCAGTATAATGCCCAACCAGGATTCTGGAAGACTGATGAAGAGACAGCTACGCATTTCCTGATAGAGAGGTGAAGGACTCAGAATGCATAATGAGACAAATTTTTGTTTGATATAACCAATGTAGAAATTTGTTTTGATTGACAATGCATGTTTGTTATGGGAAAAATAAAGTTAAAGAAAAAGATCAGGGAGTGAAATCTGTAGTTCTGTCCCTTTTCTGATTGCGGTGAAGCTAATGCTACAAAGAAGTCTTGTAATCAATTTGAAATTTTCCAATGAGTATCAGTGATGTCAGTCATATGTATCTTGATTGCATGAAATGATCCTATTGTATGAAATGTGATAACACATGTAAAGCATGTAAAGCTCTAAAGACCCAGAAAAGTATAAGCAATTTTTTAAATTATAAAAACATTTTCAAGGTCCATTAAAAAAAAAAAAAAGATGTGGGCAGATCCTATGACATGTTGAAACTGTTCCTGTTAGTGACCCCACATCCCTGGGCTCTGAGTAAGTCATCTTTGGAATCTGAGGGAGCAGCTTGGTTTGCTAAAGGGTAATCGAAGCATTTAAAAGCTATCAGTTCTTTCTGCACAGAGCTCTCCTGGTGGGATTTGACATATCTGTCAATCAGTCCTGAGTATGAATCAAATAGTTCATGGAGCATAGTTGGAAAATTAGTCAAAGTTTGAACATATAGAATCTTGTTTTGGGTTAAAAATATTTTGTGCATCTTAGTGGGCATCAAATAGTCTTTTCTACTTCTAAAACATTGTGTGCTATTATGGAGACATAATGTCTTATAGCTAGCTGTTACTAAAAGCAAACTCTTAGGCTGCCTGCCTTTTGCCTTTTTTTTGTGTGTGTGGGATGGAGGATGGAGGATGGTAGAGACAGGGTAGAGACTTGTGTTTTTATTGGTACAGAAAATTGCCAAGCAAAGATACTCCTACCAGAGCAGACCTTGACATCTTTTCTGCAACTTATGGTTTTGGAGGGTTGCCTAGGACATTGAAAGGTTGTGATGTGCTCAGGGTCACACAGTCATTATGTGTCTGAGATAGGATATGAACCCAGGTCCTTTTGGTTTTGAGACTGGCTTTCTAGTCACTGTTTCATACTGCCTCTTTTTTTTTTTTTTTTTGAGAAGAGATAATTAACAAAAGAATTCTATTTTAGGAAAGTGGTTTCTGATGTCATAGTACAGTGTAAAGAAAAAAAAAATCCAACTCTGTGGCCACCCCTAATGCGACGGTTGGGGGAGGGGGGAATGATACATTCCATAATTTTAAAAAAATTTGTGTAATCAATTTTAAAGGAAGAGATTTTGGCCATGTTCCCAATGAGCTTAAAGTTTCAATCTAGAACAGCAATATGTTTTCAGACTGGTTAGAGTCAACTAAGTTAAGAGAAATGAGTTATTTTCCTGTAGTTATAGCAGGTTTGCTTTTCTAAATGAGGTCCTTAGGGCCAATGACTCCTTTGAGGTGACCCCAAATCAGCAAGTTGTAGCAAGGAACCCCCTATGATGGTAATTCTGTGCTCAGTTTGCATTTAACCACTGATTAATATACCAGGTCTAAAGGTTGCCCATTTCTATTATGAGTAGCTATGTTTATCATTGTTTAGTTATAGTGTAACTCTAAAGATGTAATAGTCTAGCCAGAGAGATTCATTGCTGTTTTTCTGAAGCCTTTGTCCTTTTGGGGAGGAGGCTTAAAATCGCTGAGACCCAATTTAGGGAATATTCTTCAAGGAAACTTATTCAGGGAAAAACTCAAGCATGCATGTAGAGTTTTGACCCAGAAGCAAATTATTGTGCCAGTGTTCTGAGGCTGAAATAAGGTTAATTTTATTTATGTGATCTCTCTAGAATGAGCTTTGGAAATGTCTGGATAGCTTGTATGATAAATATGCCAGAACATGAAAAGTGGCCTCCTGAATGTAGAAGGTTTATAAGGTACAATGAAGAATTCAATTTCATATGTCTATGGCTGTTTATAGGCTAGTATTTCAAATCAATTTTTTCTGCCCTTTAAAAATGATTTTGATCCTCTCCATGATTTCAAGGCTGAATTTATTGCAACATTATGAAGAATCCTGGGTAATGCTAGTACAGATGCTGCAGCCACCTAAATAGGCTTCATTAATGGGCCAAGCATAGTGATAAATTTCAGTGAGTATAAGAGTAGTTGAAAGTAAAGTGACTCCCATTTTGAGACAGTATCTCTGCTTCCAGGCATCATGGTGAATGTTTCTTCCTCTTTTTTTTTTTTAAACTACCAAGAATATCATTGGGAATGTTTAGATACGCCTAAGATACTTGAAATAAGCATAACAATTGAGTAACTTCAAAAACATTGCCCAAAGTTCTTCGAGGTAAAAAGAAAAGAGAGAATTCTATGTTATAAATGATTCTTTGGTGCATTTAGGACATTCATTTAGGGTGAGGATTTGTTTACTCTGCTATTATTAACATTGGTTTATTTGGCTCTGCCCAAGTCATTATCATTATTTTTTTTAAATAGCAAGGAACAACTTCTCACAATTCCCATCTACTGCAACTCATTTCAAAAGGGTTGTCTTTGTAATTCATTGTAACACAATTTGTTTACTTCAAAGTTCACTTTGAAAACAACTTATGTGTTCCACATTTTTTTTGTCTATTGATCTGTTATACACACACACACACACACACACACACACACAGAGGGATATTAGTGCAGACTCTATCAGGATCTGGTAATTCACTCCTCTTCTCAAAAAACAGATTCATTTTGTTAAAAAGCTCATCTCATGACTTTTTGAATGACAAAAAAATGCTCCCTGGCTTAAGTTATCTCTCTCAGACCACCCCAGACCAGCAAGAAAAATTCTACAAGTGGTTCTTTGTAATTCCACCTTAAACAAAATGTATTATCGAAAACACAAAAGATCTTAGAAACCTGGTGGATTGTATAGAACCTTAGAAATCTTGCACAATACCATGGGTTTGGTTGGACATGGAAGATAGGGGGAAGCAGATTTCACATTGTTTTAGGCTACTTAGTCATAGGAGTGTCAGCAGAACAATTTGGTTGGGTGCCCGTAATTTGCATAAAGAACAAAGAGGAGGAGAAAAAACATTTTGAGGCTGATGATGGTCTGAAATTTTGCTAAATTTTATGGACTATGAAAAACTGGCTGTGGAATCTCCTTTTGTTTGATGTATTGTTCAAGATAGTGAAATGCTACTATAATTCTGATGTTGGGGGAGCAAAACTAATTCTTTTGTCCTGGAAAGCTTTTTATTGGTTATAGTTACATGTCAAGAAACTTTATTTGGCCTACATCATCTCTGCATGCAAAAATGAATCATATTCAAACACTATACTTCAAACATATACTCTTTCTGAAATTTGGCTGGGAGAAATTAGCATAGCCCAGGGAATGCAGGAAGTCCAAGTGAAAGGAAGGCGATCATATTTCATAAACTATTGTACTTCCCTGCAAAAAGTTTCAGAGGAATAACATCATCCTAAATAAAGCCCAGAAACATTTTCAACTCAGTGGTAGCCTCTTGGTTTTTGAAGTGTTGGGATTACTGTAACAGCAGGATGTTTCTGAGATGGCACTGTTTAGTAAACTGAGGATAAAGCAAGTTACTTACTGAGCATAAAGTTATTTATCATCTCAAAACTGAATTCAGTGCCACTTAATAGTATCTTCTTGTATGCATAGCAATGGTAAACAAAATACCAAGTAATTCAGACACAGCCCTCAAGGACATTATTATATATAGACACATGTCTAAGATACTTGAAGTAAGAACAAGGACTGGATGACTTCAAAAGCATTGTTGGAAGATCCTCAAGGTCAGGGACCATGTAGTTTCTGTGGTATAAATAGTTCCTTTGAGCATTTGAAATATTCCCTCCTAATGTAAGGCAGGGATCATGATGATCTGTTCACACAGCCATTATTATATCCAGTTTGTTTGCAAAGCTCTGTCTGTTGTATTGATGTTATATAATTATGACCTAAGTATTTTCTTTTAAAAATTTCATTCATTCATTGATCTCCATTTACCTATTTCTTCATACATTTACTTTTTCATTCATTCAATTATTTTTTTAATTCACTCTTGCATTTGCTTGCTTGTTTATTTATATACTTATTAATTAATTTATCAATTTATGCATTTGTTCATTTATCTATCTATCCATCTACCTAATTATCTATCTATCTATCTATCTATCTATCTATCTATCTATCTATCTATCTATCTATCTATCTATCTACCTACTCTTGCCCCCAGGAACTCACAATATGGGTACTGGACTCAGTGTGGACATTTGATTGAATTTAGCCTTACTGCAACTCAGAACTTCTGAGATAAAGTGATCTACCAGCCTCAGCCTCCTCAGTGGATGGAATTACAGAGATGTGCCACCATTTCAGGCTGGCTAAGTCTTTTCAAAGTGACTTGTTTTATTTATTCTTTTATGATTTTAAGTGAAGCTGTACTTTAAGATGTCAAATGTATGTACGACTGAAGAAAATTTGTTAACAAGGAAAGAAAGAGTAAATAATGTCTTTTTTTAAATCTATGTGAGAGGCAGAGCTGGCATTGTATCTAGAAATCTGTCCCTAAGGCCAGAAAGACCTGATTTTAAGTCCTGTCTCTGACACATACTGGCCATACGACTCTGGACAAGCCCCTTAATGTTGTAGTGTCATTGCCAACAGTCTAAAACTTTAAGTTGAAGGGAAGATGCTGATCTGTATTGATAGAGGGATTTTCCTTATCTGGGAGTTCCCTATACCAATGACTTTCCAGGTTCAGTTTCTATCCGTTGATCTTTCTAATCTGTCAACACATCATTATGTGAAGATCAGGTTCCTCCTCAAATTCAGAGAATCATTTAGTCATTTGAAAACAACATAATTTGTAAAAGTACAACAAAAAACACCAAATTCATTAGAAATAACTTGTGACACATTCAGTTCTTCAGTTTTGAAAGGTGCTCAATTGGTTATAGGTGCTATTTGTTCTGTTTTTCTCAATAAATAAATGAATCTTCATAGCACTGAATTTTCTTGAAATAAGTACCATTGATTTGGCTATGGGAAGATAGTCTATCTATTTGAATATAGATAAATTTCTATACTTGGGCCATAATGAAACTCAGGTGACCTTTTTACATTTTAACTGTCAATGTTAAATCGTACTCACTTTTTACTATCTTTCAATGAATCTGAAATAATTACTTTCTAATCTCTACTACTACTATTATTATGGTTTTACCATATGTTTGAATTCGAACTCATCTAAAATCTTTCATATAGTGAATGACTAGTACAAGTATTTATTCTTGGTGCTTAAAGATATTGGCCCCATAAAATTTGAGGAGGTTACTAGCTCAATGATCTTAAATGAATGCACCAATGATAAGGCTTATGACTTCAAGAAATGTTGCCATACCTGTATTGAAAAGTAACATTTTTTTTTTCTTTGCATGTAGGAACAGTAAGTTTAGGATTGAACTGAGGAATCTAGTGGTGTATTAGAGTGGGAGAAAAAAGGGTCATAGATTTTTTTGGAAAAGGAAATTTTAAAAGTCATAGACAGATTCACTACAGAAAAGAAGAGTAAATTGAGACCAGGAAGGCTCTCCATCTATTGAGGCCAAGAATGATAGTAATGTGATTCAGAGTTTTAAAGGTATAATTGAGGCATTCTAAAGCACTGGAAGTTCTAAGAAGACTTTCAGGAGCTTAGTTTAGCCTTTGCTACATATCTTTTTTTTTCCTTCTTGGTAAGATTTCTATACGCAATTGAGAGAGAGAGAGAGAGAGAGAGAGAGGGAGAGAGAGAGGGAGAGAGAGAGAGTATACCACAATGAGTGTTATTACCTCCTTTAACCAATTCAGATGAGAATGAGGTTCAAGTGTTGCCGGCCTGCTCCACACCCCACCCTGCCACTTTGCCTCTGCTGTAAAAAGCTCTTCCTTGAGCATCTCCTTTACATGAAATAATTTCCCTATTTTTCTCTCTTCCTCTTTTTCACAGTGTATCCCTCTTTCTCACCCATTCAGTTTTTGATTATTCCAACATTTCTGATTCATTTCTGTGTCCTCTGTTTATGTAGAGTCCTAAATACCATAACGATGATAAAGATCTTCAGTTACATGTATGATCTTCTCATACAGGAATGTAAACAGTTTAACCTTATTGAGTCCCTTATAATTTTTGTTTCATATTTACCTTTTTATGTTTCTTGTAGTCTTGTTACATTTTCTAATCATCTCTGATCTTTTCATCAAGAATTTTTGAAAGTCTTCTATTTAATTAAATGGCCCCCAAAAGGATTACACTCAGTTTTGTTGAGTAGGTTATTCTTGGTTGTATCCTATCTCCTTTGACTTCTGCAATTCATATTTCAAGACCTCTACTCCTTTAAGGGAGTAAGTTAAATCTTGTGTGAACCCAACTGTGATTCCATAGTATTTGAATGGTTTCTTTCTGGCTTCTGGAAGTATTTTCTCCTTGACCTGGGAACTCTGGAGTTTGGCTATAATATTCCTGAGAGTTTTCATTTTAAGATGGCATTCAGGAGGTGATTGGTAGATTCTTTTAATTTCTATTTTACCCTCTGTTTCTAGGTTATCAGGTTAGTTTTCCTTTATCAGTACTTGAAGTATGACATCTAAGCTCTTTCTTTTTATCATGGTTTTTAGGTAGTCCAATAATTCTTAAATTATCTCTCCTCAATTTATTTTCCAGATCAGTTCTTTTTCTGATGATATATTTCACATTTTCTTCACTTTTTAAAATTCTTTTGACTTGTTTTATTGTTTCTTGATGTTACGTGGAGTTTTAACTTTCACTTGTTCAATTCTAATTTTTAAGGAATTATTTTCTTCAGTGAATTTTGTATGCCTTTCCCCATTTGGCCAATTCTGTTTTTAAGGTGTTATTTTCTTCAGTATTTGTTTTGCCTCTTTTACCAAGCTATTGTCTTTTCATAATTTTCTTGCATCATTCTTATTTATTTTCCCAATTTTTCCTCGATTTGATTTTAAAAATCATTTTTTTAGCTCTTCCAGGAATTCTCATTGAGCTTGTTTCCAATTTATATTTTTCTCTGAGGCTTCGTTTGCAGCTGTTTTGACATCATCTTCTGAGTTTGAGTCTTGTGCTTCCCTATCACCATAGTAGCTTTTTATGGTCAGGTTCTTTATTGTTGCTATTTGCTTATTTCTATTTCTTGGCTTTGAATTTTATGTTAATGTTATGTTAAAATTGGACACATCCCCAGGGTTGGGGATGGGGGTGGGGACTATTCAAAATTTAGGTTTTTTCATACTGCTGTTTCCAGAGTTAGTTCTGGGGATTTAGAAGTTTTAGGTGGTTCCAAGTAGGTGCTGTATAAATGCTTATTCCCTTTCCTTCTCCTAAAGGAATGCTATAATCTGCTGTTGGCAGTATGGAAATGCATAACCATGCTGGCTTGTTTTTTTACCTTGAGAAAGGCAAGCAATCAGATAAAATATGATCACTTTTAATCAGCTCATATTGCCTGGATAATTTAGCCTTCACATTTTCAGACTGGTATGGCGCAATTTGAACAACAGGCACCTATAACCCTGCCCCAGGCAGTGGAATATAAAGAACAATAAATCAAGTAGCACCATTGATTTAGTAGTAAGTCAATCTTACTGCTGATTCTGACATCCCAGACCCCAGTGCCTGGGTTCTCTGACTTACAGCTCAGTTCCTTGATCACTGGGTACCTTGCTTTTGTAATTTAATATCCAGTATCTGTTTTTTGCCTGTAATCTCTGCCCTTGACTGGGTCCTTAATACCTGTTGGATGTCCCAAACAATTACATTTCTTTCTCTCCCTGCCTCATTCATACCCAGATATTTATTATGTTGTATCGTGAACTTGAGAAACAGAATGGCGTATTAGAGTTAAATTCAAGTCCTACTTTTGAAACATATTAGCTGTATGACATGGAAAAGTTATTTAACTTCTCAGTATTCTAGGTAACTCTTCAAGATTGTGAGTTATAGAAGAATTGTCAATCTGTATCGGGGGAAGGAGTTCCTACCTTGAGAGCTTTCTACACTGATGGAATCACATTCAAACAACAACACAAAATAATCTTGGGCTCAGTTTTGACCTTGGCCAATAATATTAATCTTCCATTAACCTTTCCCTTCCTTCTTTTGATTGATTTCTAGTTGCATAATTATGTTATGGGCTACTCACTGTAGACTCATCCCTAAAATAATAGATTCCCAGTGACATTCCCATGTTTATTTAGACTCCCACCCTTATTACTAGTCTTTCATTAACCCTCCAGAGGTTGGCTGGATAGGCACTGACAGTTGTTTAAAACAGGCCTCTGTCCATGACTATCTAGGCAACTTGCATGAATATTACATCCCATAACTCTAGTCCATAAAGGACTTGGTGCTTTGTTTTAATATAGAAGAGTTTTAGGACAGGATTAATCAAACCTTCTGCATAACTGAATTTCACAATAGATCCCATAATCTGGTTTCTAGTCTTCTTATCTCCATGTTCTCTTAAAATTAAACATTTCATTAAAATAAACATTTATATATCAACATTTTCAATACAAATAGATCACAGACAATTAAAATTTGCCAATGTTCTTTCTGAAATCATTATTTCAGTTTTAAAAGCATCTACATCTGAAGTTTCCTTTGGGCAATTAATTTCAGAATTTTGACAGTAACTTTTTAGGACTTAAACTGGTAAGAGGTAATGTTTGTTTCACTAGAGGCGATAAAAATATATTAACATATAGAAGGGTAGAAACTTTGTGTGAAGTAACAGAAAATAGTAAAAGTTCTGGACAGCTAATCTTTTTATTATGTCATTAAGAGAGATTAAATAGCAAAGTGAAGAGAGGCCTTTGGTTAATAGACATTACTTCTGTCAGAAAACTAGAAATGTCTGTTTTTAGAGGCACTACTAGAGTATTGATTACAGGAAAATCTCCCCCCCTCCCCAAGCCCCTGGATCTATTAGTTATCTCGGCCTTCATCGGATTCTCAAAGATATCCCTTAACCCTGAGACAAAATTCTTTAGTGTTCTCCAGCAGGGGGCACTCTCTTATTAATAATAGCCATTTCTGGGTTCTCCGCCATAGTGAGATACCACTAGGACAACTTGGTTTGGTCATTGGGGAATTCTCAAGGGTGAAGTTTTAGGTACAATATGCTCAGGGCTGAAAAACAAACAAAGAAACAACAAAAACTAACTCAAGCTCCACAAACACTGGGATATGGTCAGAACATTTTTCTAGGGGCCAGAAGCAGTGAGTCCAATATAGGTTAGACCTGTTCTAACTGTTACACAGTTCATATCCTCCTCATTGGTATGCTTCCAGCTGAGATTGGGAGGCAAGTTCCACCAGGAGGGCCATCAGTCTGGAGTGGAATTTTGGATTGTGGGAATACTCAAGCATTCCCTACTGTGACCTGTTCTATTTGGGAAATTAGGGCTAGCAGTTATTGGAGACGTGCAAAGATGTGTCAAACAGTGAGCTGGGGTGGATTCATGAACAACTTGCTGAGAGTCAATTCAAAGACAAGTTTTTTCAAGAGACCATCTCATACCGTGAAGAGAGTCAGAGGTATGGTGGCATCGGGTCTGCATTTGACAAAAGAGTGAGTCAGAGACCCAATGTTAAGGAGAAAAGCCATTCATGGTAGGAATCAGGACCCCCTAGCAGGGAGTCTGATCAAAGGGGATCTGGGGAGGGGGAAGGCTGGGAAAATGGGAATCAAGCTAAAACATCAAATATTAGGAAGTTCAGGATTCAGGCCCTGATATTGTCAGTGCAGGGACTTTTTTTTTTTTAATCCTTTATTTGTATCCACAGAACTTAGCACAGCGTCTAGCACATAGTAAATGACTAATAAATGCTTGCTGATTGATTAATAGATAATAAATTTGTTGACCAGGACTTCGAAGGATCTGTGCTATTTTTATACACGATTGCTATCATACTTCAAAAGGCCTATACAGACAAAGATTGTGGTAGGTTCCGAGTCCTCCACTCGGCTCAGAAATAAAGAGTTAAATAATTACAGTACAGATTGTGTTTTGATCTAAAGCCAGCCTATTCAGGGAGGATAATACTAGAGTCTTCCCAGTCTTTCAGCTTGTTCAATAAACGTTTGCTGTATTAGGGAAATCATTCAAGCCAAATATTGGGCAACTTATCTGCATATTGCTTGTTACCCTTTTTAAATGTTAGGAACACAATATTCGGTTTCTATGCAGCAGGAAAAAACACCCATTCAACTAATTTGCATATGCAATTTTGCCAAATTGTTGTTCACTAGTTGGGAAATGTTTTACATAATTGTAGGGAAAACATATCCTTCTCTGGGGCCTTGACAGATGAAAGAGCCTGAATAAAATCTCTAATCTCACCAATAGTAATCAAAGTCTATGAAATAGATTTCTTTTGACCAAATAAGGAGCAAATATGAAAACTTCAAAAATTGAAAAGAGCTATGCAAATTTAAGGGATTATTATTATCAATAATAAGTTATGACAAGAAAGCAAAGATTACTGGAAAGATATTACTGTAATGATTATACTAATCCATTGCAAGTATTTGCATCTATTAAGGATTAGAGACCTAAGGTAGCGCCTGGCACTTGGTAGGCACTTAACAAATAAGAGGAAAGGAGATTTATAGATGAATGAAAGTAGGCCACGTGATAAAAGGCAATGTAGTGGTATTAGGAAGAATACCTAATGGGAAGCTGTAATGACAAGCAAAGTGGGACTTTTTGTTGCCTTTTGTTTTGAAGTGCTTTCCAGCACTAAGGCAATCAAGTGCCTTTGATTGAGTCTTGCCTTTGTTTGTAGGAAGGCTCACACCCTTTTGCTAGTTAGGTAATGAGAGGTGAATGAGAGGTGTGAAGCTCTCTGACTCTGAGGAAGTGTATAAATACTCTGAGGTTAGCATTTTGTTTGGGGCTCAATCATTGGAAGAGTGTTGGTATGGAGACTCTAGGTAGTTATTAAGGAGCCCCTGGCTTTGAAAACCCAGATGTTGGTGCTTCTCTGTTAACTATGTATATTGTGATGTTTGTCAGGCAGAAATCTATCTGTTGATCTGTTTATATTGTCTCTGTTTGCAATTTCTGTTTGTATTTGCTCTGAAGTTTAGGGTGCTGGCTTTTCTCTCTGAACTAAGTGAATGGTATATGTATGTTTAATTAAAATTGTTAACCCCTTAAAGTTGCTTTCCTTAGAAAGGCAGATCAAAGAACCTGTGCTAGCAGCCTTCCTGTGTGCTGGTCTTGTTGGTCTTAAGCCCCCACAGCAGCTGCTAGCAGTATTGTTGTCCCAGAAAAAGGAGCCAAAAAACATTGGCTTGAGTCCCAGCTTGGACACTTCCTGACTCTATGGCCTGAATGTAAGCTGGGTGTAAATCACTTCTCTCTGGACCTCTAATTTTCTCATCTGTTAAATGAAGGCCTTTCACTAGTTGGTCTCTAAGGCCATTTCTAATTCTACAAATCTATGAATAGGTAAATTTTTTCTAACATAACTAGTCATAGTACTTGCCACTCTTGTTTGGCAATCCTCTAGGTTTTTTTTCTTCTGTTTTTGGAGCACTTTGTAAAAGAAGCACAGAGACAAGAGATGATTCATAGAAACTCCCCATCTCCCCCTCCTAAGCCAGAATCACTTAACTGTTGTTATTTATTTGTTTAAAATGGTTCATTGGGGTGTTTTTTTTGGTTGATTGATGTTTGTTATCATTCAAGCAGCTTTTAAAAGAAGTTTTAGTTAAACTTGGAGAATAATAAAGACAGACATTTATATGGGGCTTTAAAGTTTGCAAAGCACTTTCTAGACAACATTCATTTGAGCCTTGCAACAATTCATTAAAGCAGATACTCTAGGTATTATGATCTCTACTTGATAAATGAGGAAAATCAGGATTATGGTTGTGTAGCTTGTTCTGTAAGTGCCAGAGGAGTAAAGGCACAAGCATTTATTAGACACTTACTATGTGCCAGGCACTGTGCTAAGTGCTTTATCAATATTATCTCATTTGATTCTCATTACAATTTGGTGAAGTAGGTGCTATTATTATCCCAGTTTTACAGATGAGGTAACTGATAGATTAAGTAACTTGCTCAGGGTCATACAGCTAGAAGTATCTGAGGCTGGATTTGAATTCCTGACTCTAGACCTAGCACAGGATTTGCCAACAGACCCTCCAGATTCTATACCCAGCCCTCTGTTCATTATGGCGATCTATTCTATCATGTGATTGAATCTTGGTAAAATAATCAAGTAGTCTGTTACCCCAACTTTCTAAGGATAAAAATGGCACATTTTGGCACTAAGACTGCCATTGCACCTTGTCTCTGCTCAAAAACTAGAAAAAATACTTGTAGGCAACGAATGAGTTAAAATTTTAAAAAATTTTTGAAGAAGGGTGTGAAGTGGATGAGAAAGATATTATCAGGTTTATATTGTAATTGGAAAGGTAAATCTCCCAGAGGCACATTTTAGTTGAAAGATCATAGAGATCAAAATGAATATTGCTGCTACCAAAAATCAACGCAGGTATCCTGGGAAGTAGGTGTGGCCCTGAGCAGGAGTATAATACAGCTGTCTGCTGAAAGATTTATCTACATATACATCATTAATGGAGATAAGATTTCTCCACATTATGAGAATCTCTGAGAGTAGATGAAGCTAAACCGTGATGAGGATGTTTCTAGGGTGTCAAACTGAGAAAAGAAGGCCATTCTTTGAACCAAGAATGATCTTTTACTAGAGACACAGACAGTCCTCAAATTAGTATTGGTTATGTTACAAAATTTCACTTTAAAAGTCTCCTCATCTGTAAAAGGAAGTTTGACCTCTAAGGTCCCTCCAAACTCTAAAAATCTGTCAGCATTAAGCATTTTCTGAAAAGTTATACATGATTATGTCCGAACTTATGTTGTTGTATAAAAACGTTTTTGTTGTTCAGCTGTGTCAGACTCTTTGTGACCACATTTGGGTTTTGTTTTGTTTTTTTGACAAAGATACTAGAGTGGCTTACCATTTCCTTTTCCAGCTCATTTTACAGATAAGGAAATTGAGGGAAACAGCATTGCCTAGAGTCAATCAGCTAGTATTAGTGGACAGATTTGAACTACAGAGGGAGGAATCTTCCTGACTCCAGGCCCAGCACTCTATCCACTATTCCACCCAGCTGCCTAGTATAAAAACCTACTCAGCATATTTATACTGGGCAG
Organism: Phalanger gymnotis; assembly: GCA_028646595.1. Lineage (NCBI taxonomy): Eukaryota > Metazoa > Chordata > Mammalia > Diprotodontia > Phalangeridae > Phalanger > Phalanger gymnotis. The sequence continues at coordinate 103,423,778 of CM053623.1, forward strand.
CTGGATGGCACAGTGGATGGAGTACTAGGCCTGGAGTCAGGAAGACTCTTCTCCCTGAGTTCAGATCTAGTCTTCTCGGTATTTTTAACCATGTTTCCATGGGAAAATGTATTAACAATCTTAACTTAGAATGATATGGATACATCTTTATCCAGTGCAGTAGGATTTGGAATTTTTCCCCTTTGATTCTCATCCCTGCTGGATGGTAGAAAAAGGGATTCCCCTATCTCCAAGCCACAAATGATGTATTCAACGACTTGAGGTTAGGGGCTCTCTGAGGGGACAGTAGTGAGGGACTGAGGAGAAGGTGGAGGATCCATGGCCAATGCTTCCTGCCTAGTGCAATCCTCTTAGGATGCTTTTTGATCTGGTTGGCTACCAGATTCTCTCACTTTCTGTCCTTTGGTCAGGTCTGGCAATTAGACTGGTTACTTTCTTATCTACCCATTGGTGCCAGTTACTACTCTCCTTTCTGGTCCATTTTGGAATAAAAGAAGAAGGCTATTTCCAATCAACCTCTCCCTCCTCATTCTCTTTCTCAGTCCATTTTCTAGACTTTAGTAAAGAAAGATAGTCTGCACAAAGTTTTTAAAGGTGAAACTTTGAACACTAAGGACTGATTGAAATGAGATTCATAGATATTTCAGAGAGAAGTCTCTTACATTGTGGAACATTTTTTCACAGAAACTGAGTAGATGTTCACTGGAAAAGAGTAGATGGGTCCATGGAATGCTACCGAGGAGAACAGTAATGAGACTTGGGAACTTGAAAACAGCTCTGATGGAGTAAGAGAAAGTGGCTATAGGCTTCTTTTTCTTCCCTTAGAAATCTCTAGGGGAATAATGCAACTAGCAGGTTGTAGTTGGCCTTGGAGTCAGGAGACCTAGCTTAGAATCCCTGGTCGAATATTTACCACCTCCATAATCTTGGCCAAATAATTTCTATCAATCTGACGCCAATTTCTTCATCTGCATAATATGGATAATACTTGCATTTGAGGGTTATTGTAATGAAAGGGTTTTGTAGCATTACATAAATTTTGTTATACTTAGACCTTCTTGGCTTGCATGGATTGAGGTAAGAAATTAGAATGACATCTCAAGTAGCTGCTGTGGGAGCTGTGAAGAGTCCTGGATTTGAAGTCCAAGGACTTGGATTCAAATCCCAGCTCTGTCAATTACTACCTATACAACCACGGGCAAGTTTCTTAACTTATCTGGGTTTCCCCTTTCTCATTTGTAAAATGAGTGGGAAGTGGGGGATGTCACACTAGATAGCTTCTAAGGTTCCTTCCAGATCTAAATTTATCATCTTATGGAAGGGGAAAGGGAGAGAGGTAAGAAGGAAATCCCAAGTGACAGCAACAGGGAGGCAAGGGCAGTCCCTGCAGCCACTGACTGTTTCCTGTAGCCATTTATACTTTTGTAAGGTGGCCTGTCTATAATTATAACTTAAACGTCATATTTTGAAGGTCAGGGTTTTGCATATAATTCTTCTGTTTTATTATTATCGGTATCCACTGGATGACTGTGAGAGGAGATATATGTAATGCAATCATGTGGAAATGGCATCTTCTGTTTTTAATTGGAGCTATGCTGGAAATCTTCCGAGCATGTCTTTCTTGTAGCCTACAAGAGCACTAAAGCTGCAAAAGAAAAGCAGACCCTCTCCCTTCCTCCCCCTGACCAAACTAATTGAAGACACATTATGTAAAAGCTTTTTAAAAAGAGGCAACAAAATCCTGTATTTTGTCTTTCAGAGTCCCTGTTTTCTGTGGCTTTGGCAGCCTTTGACTTGTTTTTGTGGCAAATTCTGATTGTATGCTGGCTCAGTTGTGCATTTACTGCTTACCCTTCCTCAGGATACGTACGTCTGTGTTTTGAAGCACAATTCTGCCTCCTTAACAAAGGAAAGAGGAGCTCTAAGTGAGGGATATTTCCATTTTGGGAAAAATATAAGTAGGCACACATTGCCTTGTTGCCTGTTGGCAAGGGAATGGCTGCAACTGGTAGCTAGGTAAAAAAAATAAAACTTTTCACTCTAGTTTCATCCTTTAATATGATTATGACTAATTTATCTTTCTGTCTCCAGTTCAGTTGGCTATAAAATAGGGATAGTTGCCATCAAGGGTAAAATGGAATACCAGTTTTATTTAGGGTAGGCTGCCTAGGATATCACTCTAGGTCTGGAAAGTACTCATTTTGCCTGTGTCTTTTCTCTTGTTTTGTGTTCTTCTTTGGATTTTGTACAGGGAGTCAACCCACTCCACTCCTTAGGCAATTACCTTGGAGGGTCCCTGGAGAGCTCTCTCCTGGGGCCTACTTTCCTCCAGTGCTGTGCTCTACTACTTACTGCCTCTTTTTGGGGGTTGAGAAATCAGGCATAAGAAATCATAAGCCATGGGTACAGAGTCTCAGTCAGGTTTTCTGAGTGACTGGGCTCCCACTCTCTTGGTATGACTATACCCACTGTCCCCGCCCCCACCTGAATTTTTCCTGGGTTCCATTTTGAGGATTACCTAGTTAAAACTTAACATGAAAGGTTACTTCTAAGAAAGTGGTAAGAACATATTTCTAATGAAACGATGATTGGTGAGTTTAGTTTTTTCATGGTCAAAGATGACATGCCTAACTGTGGCTAGCCATTGTTTGGGGACCAACAACTCTATGGGTAGATTAACACAAATCCAATTCTACTCCTGGAAAGATGTCTGAGGGTGGGTGAATTGTTCTTTGTATAGAGCACATCATCATCATATATGAAAGGCTCCTAAATGGAACAGGTTTACCACCTTTATTGAAAAGAAAGGATACATATTAGAAGGGAATAGGCAAAATGAAGATTTCTGCCACCAAAGTGGAAGAGATTCCTGAATGGATCAATGAGGGAGTTTGCTTAATCTTCTCTCCTGAAGATATCTTTCAGACAGGTGTGACTCACGAGTAGTCTTTCTTGGAGGGCAGGAGATAGGTTAGGTAACTCATGTGGTTGCTTTAGGCTTATAACATTACTAAGTGAGCAAAGAAATGCTAAGGAGATAACATTTTTTTAAACTTTGTTTTATAGCACTTAATGCTGGGATTCCTACATGCTATAACTTGCTGAGCAATAATAAACAGATTACTTAATTTCTTGATGACTCAGGTTTCTCATGTGAAATAGAAAGGATAATGCAATACAATGAATCATTTTAAACAAAAAATAAATGCTATAAGTAACTCATTGAACAGATAGATGGTCCCTATGTGTACCTCATGGAAATGGCATCCACACTTTCCTTGCAGAAATTCCTTATAGCGTCCCATGGTTATGCTGAAAGTATCAACTACTTCATAGCCATATCTTTTTGCAGAATCTAGTATAATCCAATTTTCTTTCCACAAATTCTGTACTTCATTCTTTATTGCAGAGGAAAAAACACAAGAATTGTCAATTGTAGAGGATGGTTACAATTATTTGTGTCCAACAGATTGAAACCATGTAATTGTTATGATTTTTCTAAAGGAAAGAAATGGCAAGTGAAATTGTGAGATTGAAAATTAATTTTGCAATATATTTCTTATCTAAAAATTCATCCAGAGAAAATTTGTTTTATGACAAAGGCACCTAAATATAGAAATATTTTTCTTTACTCATTTTTCTCCTCTCCACTGTAAGTCATTTATTCAACAAACATTTATTGAGTGTCATACCGTATGCAAAATAGGTTGCTAGTCACTTTGAATGACATAGAAAAATAATGACGAGTCTTTACCATCAAGAACAAAGAATTTTAGAGTTAGGACCTCCATGACTGGACTATAGTCAATTTATTCTAATGAAATATAGCAGATAAAAAAGGTAGTGGAATGGTGTTGTATATTAAGAAATATATTCACTTGAAGGAAACCAGATAAAAGGAGTGGAAGCATGATGGTAAATATTTAGGGCAGGATCAATAACAGGAGAAACAGTAATATTATCAGGTGTGTATACTATAGACCACTGGACAGAAGGAGGAAATAGAGGAGGAATTTGGGAATCAGATCAAAAAGAAAAAAAGGAATCATAGTGAAGTAATGATGAAGCTCTTCAATTACCCCAGAAATCTATTAGAGTTTGCTGTTTCTCTGTAAAAGCAGCTGATTATTGACTTGCCTTGTGAATAAATCATGAAGGAAGAGACTAGAACTTATTCTGGACCTTATTCTGGCCACCAAGGGAGCTGAAATAGAAGCGAAAGTCCCCTTGGGAGAGGAGGGACAACTGACTACTCCAATTTAGACTGTGATAGAGGAGAAAAAGGAAATTTGGGAAGAGTCTGATGCAATACAAGATTTTAGGAAACCACATTTAAAAGATATATAGGAAAAAAATAGGCCTATCCTAAAGAAAAAGTCAATCCAAGAAGGATGAAAAGATCTTAAGATTTGAAGACATAAGCAAAAAATGATTCTGATGAGGAAAAAAGGGAATTTAAAGTAACCAATGTGGATGCATTGGGAATTTGTTGATAAACTTAGATTTTTTAAAACCCATGTAAAGAAGATGGAATTAAGGGTAGAGGACAGAAGAAAAGTTATTATGGTATAACAGATAGAGGGCTGGCTTTGGCATTAGAAAGACTTAAATTCTAGTCCTTCCTGACGCATGTTGGCTGTGTGGCAATGGGCAAATAATTTAATATGTCGGTGTCTCAGGAAATGTTCTAAGATGTTAAGTAAGATATATAGGATTTGGGACAGCTAGGTGGCACAGTGAGTAGAGCACTGACCCTGGAGTCAGAAGGACCTGAGTTCAAATTCGGCCTCAGACACTTGACACACTTACTAGTTGTGTGACCTTGGGCAAGTCGCTTAACCCCAATTGCCCTACCTTCTCCCCCAGAAAAAACAACAAACAAACAAAATAACAACAACAAAAAAAGATATATAGGATTTGCTAATCTTCATCTTCTAACTTAGTGGTAAAGAGGGAACTTCCACACTGGGAATTGTTCCTATCAAAATAATATCAAGAGAGTGAAATCTTAGAATGAGTTGACTATAGCAACAAAGGCTAAATATACAAAAATGGATGTCATTTAAGGCCACGTTGGAGGCAAGAGTAATATCAAACAAAGGAGTGGATTGTTGCTCAGGTTGAGTGGGATGATGATAACATGGGATAGGAAACTGAACAACGGGCAGCATTAATCAACTCATTTCAATTATCTCTTCTAAAGAAAAAGAATATTTGGCTGAAAAAGGAAAAACAAAAGTGGCTAACAAGGAATTGAAAAATGTGTTATGAATTAATAGGTGGTAAGTGAACACCTAGCTACCTTTAATGAATTCAAGTCATGAGGGCTGGATTTATTTCATTTCTGGAAACTAAAAGAACTGTCAGATGTGATTACACAGCCATTGTCCATCATCTTTGAAAGATTGGGAAAATGGGAGACCTCCAGGCTGGAGAAGGTCCAGTGTCCTGATTTTCAAAGGCAGGAAGAGGAAAAAACCTGCAAATTATATTAAACTAGTGAAGTGAACTTGAATTCCTGAAAAAATTCTATAATGGATTGTTAAAGATATGGTGTTTAAGCTTTTAGGAAGGGAAATAATTATGAATCATTATAGCTTCTGATCATGCTAGATTACCTTCATTTCCTTTTCTGACAGGGTCACTAGACTGGTAAATCTAGGAAATGTTTCATTTAAATTCTCAAATGTATTTGTGGTCTTGATGATGTGTGAACCTCCTCCAAACTATCCTTCCCTCTGTTCCTCACACCTGATGCTGTCTTCTGTTCTGACAGTCCTCCATTTCTGAAATATAGTCTCTCCTCATCTCTGCTGCATAGAATCCCTCCCTCCTTCACAATGCACATAAAGCCTAATATTCTCCACAAAGTCTTTCCTGATCCCTCCAACTGCTAGTATCCTTCCTTCCAAAGAACCTAGTATTTAACCACCTTATATTTGTCTTTGCTATATTTATTTGGTGCACACTGTACTTAGAGATGTACTTCTTGTTTCCCTATTACAATGTAAGTTTTTTGAGAGTAGGGATTGTTTCATTATTAGTTGTTGTATTCTCAACATCTAGCACATTGCCTGGCATGTGGCAGGTGCCAAATAAACCCTTATTGATTGATTGATGATGCAGTTCACAATCTATTTCTGATCATCCTGTGGGACTCTTGCTTATGTCTTCCCAAAAGTTCACCACAGAGAGTCACCCAATAGGATTGTGCCTCCCTCGCTTTTTCTTGGCATTCTGAGTATACCAGTGGAGTATGTAGGCTGTATAGCATTTAGTTTATTCCTCACTCTTACTTACATGATCAGACCATTTTTATACTAATCTTTTATAATGTATTACTTATAATGTATTACATCTTCTTCACACCCACCATGAGTCTTTCCATTGCCTTTTGGGTCAGTTTCAATTTCAATTCATTGTAGACTGTAGTATTCCATAAATCACAACCAGATAATGTAGTATTGGTGGTAGACAAAAATATCAACCAAAGATTTGACAAAGTTTCTCATGCTATCCTCAGGACAAAGTGAAGAGATATGGACTAAACAATTGTATAGTTAGGTGAATTTGGGACTAGTTGATTGGATGTGAAGATTTGTCCTTAGTAGTTCAATGTCAGCTTGAAAGTCTGTGGTCTAAGGTCCCAAGGATCTGTCCCTAGACCAGTGCCGTGTATCATTTTTATCAATGACTTGGATGAAGGTAAAGATGATATTCTCATCAAATTTACATATGTCATAAATCTGGGAGTGAAAGCCAATTTATGGGTGACAGATAAAGAATCTAAAAAGGCCTCAGTAGGTGAGGATGCAATATGATAAAGAAATAAGCAAAACCCTACATGTAGATTCAATAACTCAGCTTAACATGTACAGGAAGGGAGAATTGTAGTTAGAAAAGAGTTTGCGTGAAAGCAATGTGTCGATTTTAATTGCCTGCTAATTCAATGTGAGTTAATAGTTTGATGATCAAATACTCAAATGAATTTGTAATTTCATTAAAATAAATATTCCCTTTCAACATATAGATCACAATGCATCCATTTCTGTCCATCCTATATGACTCTTACCCATGTCCTCCCACAGGTTCCCGTTAGTGGTTTTCCCAATGTGTTGGGGGCCTTCATAACTTTCTCTCCACATTTTTAGACTATGAATGGAGAATAAGGACCATCCATTTTTTATCTCTCTCGCTATGTGACCAGAACATCTCTGGATGGTAACCATCTCTCAAATTTTTGTACTGTGGCATTCCACATCTCACAGCCCAGACAGCAACATTGGAAGAATGATATTGCAAAAAAGATTACCCTTTGCTTCAGAAGCTTGGGGTCATTAAAATAACCCCACAATTTCATGAGGGTGGTGAGAGGTCAGGAGATCGTGTCATATTAGCATTAGTAAAAAGGAACTGGGAATGTGTGATCTGGAAAAGGGAAGATTTAGAAAGAACATAATAAGTGACTTCAAGTATTTGAATGGCTGTCATGTGAGAGAAGGTATAACCTTATTCTATTTGGCACCAGAAGGCAGGACAAGAAATAATGGATAGAAGTGGCAGAGACAGATATCACTTTCATATACAGAAAAAAAATCCTAACCATTTGAGCTACCTTAAAGTGTAATGGACTATCTCGAGAGCTAGAGATTTATCCTTCACTGAAAATTTTCAAACAAAAGTTGGATGGCCACTGCCTTGGTATGGAGATTGGAGACAGAGGTTGGAGGACAGCTCTTCTCTAACTCTGAGATTTTGCGATGACTTTTTCTTAAATATCATCTATTGCAAACTCTTTATTTTACAGGTGAGGAAGTTGTATCTCATTTTGGCAACAGTAAGCTCCTATTATTTTCTCCCCATTTCCCAAATAGTTGAAACAACTCATAGGCATGATGGTTGTTGGTATCCCAGTTTCTTTCCTTCTGTACTTTCTCAAATCCCTCCCCTCCAATCCCAAGTCCTGATTATAACATTACAGCAAACTCTCTATGATTGTTTAATAGTAGATGGTTTCTAAGGTCCATTTGCTATTTAAATGTCTTCACTGAGTTTAATGCAAACATTATTTTTTTTTCGGAGATTCATTACACAGTTCACTAAGGTCTTTCACTACTAAGCAATAGACCCAAGACAATTAGAGTTATTGTAATAGGGAAAAGATAATCATGCAGCTTCAAAACCAATTTTTAAACGTGTCTTCAGCCAAAAATCCCCACAAAGGTCAGCCTGTGTAGTTTCAGTATGAACCTGAATTGGAAAAGAATCAATATATTGTTTTGGATAGTACCTAGGTGTTTCAGTAGAGTAGGCAAATAAGTGGGGGTTATCTCATCTCTTAGGTCTTTGCTTTTCCTAAACTTGACACTAAGTAAAAAGATGACAAAGCTCAATTATGCTAGAGGGGGCTAGGAAATCCAGGGAGTAATCATGGTTCATTTAAACTGATACTCCTTAAACACATGAATCTTCGTAATTTCTTTGATTCTTACAGAATATTGCAGGTACAATTAGAATTTGACAGAACAATTCTTTTCACCTAGTAGGCTCTTAATGAATGTTTGTCGAATGATAAGGGACAGCCAAAGTGCTTACTAATGATACCAAATAATTTATGGGAGTACAAGGTAATTCTGACCTACCTGGGTTAAAGAATGCACTCCATCCACAGGCAGATGAAACCCCATTCCCAGAGTTTTAATAACCACCAGAATATTTAATAAGTGTTCCCTGGAAGAAATAAAAGGGATTTCAAAGTTAAGTACATGGATTATATTTATGTTCAATAAAGTTCATTATGGTACCTTTTTAAATGTGGGATGGTGGAGAACAAGATTGGTGCTCCTCATTGTCAACCGCAAATAGGATAACTGTTAATATTAGAGTATTGTCAAACATAGTTGTTTTTTGTTAGGTTCATGATTGTATTTAGAATGTACCTGAATTTTCATGATGATTTTTTAAAAGATAACACTTATATAGCAAAGTGCTTTACAGGTTATCTTATTTAAAGCTTTCAACAACTCTGGGAAGTAGTTGCTATCATTATTCCTATTTTACAGAGGAAGAAACTGAGGAATAAAGGTTTAATGACTTGCCAAGGTCACATAGCTACTCGGTGTCTCAGAATTTGAGCTCAGATCTTTAACTTCATTACTCTATCTGTTGTGCAACCTAGGTGCTTTGTTACAATGGGCTTCTATTTACTTCAGTACTTCAAAAATCTATGTTTTTGTCAGCATGAGTTCTCTCTCTATCAGGCTATAAAACCTACAGGATGGTCTTCAAGAGTTCCTGTGGCCAAAAAAATTCCATCAACCTGGACTAGTGATAAGGCTCTTTGAACCTAGCAAGTCTATTCCTCAGGCAACAGGCTCATAGTTCTTTTTTTTTTTTAAATTTATTTAATATATTTAGTTTTCAGCATTGATTTTCACAAGAGTTTGAATTACAATTTTTCTCCCCATTTCTACCCTCCCCCCCACTCCAAGATGGCATATATTCTGGTTGCCCTGTTCCCCAGTCAG
>CM053623.1:103433804-103458613 GCA_028646595.1 Phalanger gymnotis
TGAGCTCTTCCATGGCCTGAGACCAGTTCATGTTTTTCTTGGAGGCTTTTGTCGTAGGCTCTTTGACTTTGTTGACTTCTTCTGGCTGTATGTTTTGGTCTTCTTTGTCACCAAAGAAAGATTCCAAAGTCCGAGACTGAATCTGGGTGCGTTTTCACTGCCTGGCCATGTTCCCAGCCAACTCACTTGACCCTTGAGTTTTTCAGTGGGGTATGACTGCTTGTAGACTAAAGAGTTCTATGTTCCAAGCTTGGGGGGATGCACTGTTGATTTTAGGGCTATTACGGCCTGCTCTGCCACACCAGCACTCCTCCTTCCCCAAGAACCCCCAACCTGGACTGGACTTAGATCTTCGGCGGCTCTGCCCTCCTGCTCTGATCTGCCACTTACTTCCTCCCACCAGGTGGGCCTGTGGCTGGAAGCCACTGCAGCTGTAGTTCTGTAGCTGCCCCACCTCCGCTGCCCCTGGGGTGGTGGCTGAACCGGAACTCTATCCCCCTGTCCCCAGCAGCTTTTCCCACTAACCTTCTCTGTTGTCTTTGGTGTTTGTGGGTTGAGAAGTCTGATAACTGCTGCAGCTCACTGATTCAGGGTGCTAGGGCACGCTCCACCTGGCTCCTGATCTGGTTGGTCTATGCCGCCCACACTGGGCTCTGCTTACACCTCTGTGGGATAGACCTTACCCAGAGACCATCCAGGCTGTCCTGGGCTAGAGCCCTGCTTCCTTCCACTATTTTGCGGGTTCTGCAGTTCTAGAATTGGTTCAGAGCCATTTTTTATAGGTTTTTGGAGGGACTTGGCGGGGAGCTCATGCTAGTCCCTGCTTTCCAGCCACCATCTTGGCTCTTCCCAGGCTCATAGTTCTTGACTAGGCCCAATACTTTCTGGGTTTGTAAGACTCACCAAAATTTTGCTGGCATGGCTTTCAAGAACCCAGGGTTGCCTCCATGCCTTGAAGGCTAGTAAAGTAGATTAGGTCCATGATCCGATTTCTAACATATCCAAATTTGCATAATGATAAACTTTTAAAAATGGAATTCTAGACTATTTAAACATAAAAAATAAACCTTACGAATCTTCCCTCTCTCCTCTGACATAGCCTAGTACAAGGACTCATCACTTCATAGCTGGACTACTGCAATAGCCTTCTGGTTGGTCCTTCCACTACAAGTCTTTCTGAATTCTAGTCTATACTCCTCTACTCAGCTACCAGAATGACATTCCTAAAGTGCTCATCTGACCACATCACTGCTCTCTACCCCTGGCCAAATAAACTTCAGTAGCTCCCCATTACCTCCAGCATCAAATATAAAGTCCTCTATTTGACTTTTCATTCATTTTCCAGTTTTCTTCTAGTGACATGGGCCTCTGTTGTTTCTCAAACAAGACGCTCCATGTTCCAGTGTCATGGATTTTCACTGGCTCTTTCAGTTGCCTGGAATGTTCTTCCTTCTGTCTTCCTATAAGTCTTAGCTCAAATTTCACTTTTTGCAAGAGGCCTCTCCTGGTCCCCCTCAATGCTCCTGCCATTTACTCGGAATATATCTTTTATCTACATTGTTGTTTCCATGTTGTCTTCTCCATTTGAATGTGTGCTCCTTGGGGACAGGGACTGTTTTTACCTTTCTTTTTATCCCAAGGACTTAGCACAGTGTCTAGCATAAAGTAAGTGACTAATAAATGCTTGTTGACTTAAGTGCATGCCTACATAAAATTAAATCTTGCTCTTTAAATCAAATCTTGGTCAAAATCACCTCAAAGATTCCCGTTTTTGTATAGAAGAGAAAATAGAAATATTTTGTTTCAGAATGTTACCTCTTCAAAACCTTGTGAATAATTTGTAGGTGATTGGAATTAAGCCACTGAACACCACCAACAACTAATATAGTCTGGTCTGTGTTCTCAAGGGGATGTGATCTGCAATCCAGAAAGAAAAAAAATCACATATGTTGCTTTAAAACAGATGGTAAACATTTTAACAGAACTGCATTACATTTCATTGAACCATATCTGGCATCCTGATCAGAAGACCCGCTTGTCATTTCCTACTATATCTCAGCCACATCATTGAGAGCCTGAGCTTTTCAGCACATTTGGCAGAGAGTGTGTAACAGTGACTAATTAAAGCTGCCAGTCAGATATATCTGTTACTAGGGAGGATATCAACAAGTCAATATAACAAGGCCTTATTGTACCTTTGCAAAAGTTGTTCAAGAGCTTTTTCAAATGTTGGCCTTTGTGAGACACTGATCCAGAATTGGGGATAGTAGGAGTAACTGATGAATGTTCTGCCATTGTTGACATTGTAGTATGATTTAATGCTGTGTACTTTCTGCCATTCCTGCAGGGTTTCATTGAGTCTTTCGATCAGATAATACATTATTCCTCTGTTGGTTGAATCTCCAATGAAAAGGACCTTAAAATTAAAAACAGAAAAACATGAATTTCCAGATCTGATGTTTATGTGGCACTCTGTAAACAACTCCAAATTACAAAGTTCTCTCACAGCCCATAAAAATGTGTGTCTAATAAAAAGCCAAAAGAGCACTTGCGTTTAGATATTTTTAATGTTTTGGAGTTGGGACTTTATCCCTTCTCTCCTCTCCTCTCCTCTCCTTCATTCCTTCCTTCCTTCTTTCCTTCCTTCCTTCCTTCCTTCCTTCCTTCCTTCCTTCCTTCCTTCCTTCCTTCCTTCCTTCCTTCCTTTTTTCTTCTTTCCTCTTTCCTTCCTTTCTCCCTTTTTCTTTCCTTCTTTCCTTCTTTCCTTCCTTCCTTCCTTCCTTTTTTCTTCTTTCCTCTTTCCTTCCTTTCTCCCTTTTTCTTTCCTTCTTTCCTTCCTTCCTTCCTTCCTTCCTTCCTTCCTTCCTTCCTTCCTTCCTTCTTTCCTCCCCCCCTCCTTTTCTTCCTTCCTTTCTTCTTTCCTTCCTTTCTTTCTGGTTAAAGTTAGATCAACAAATAGGTTCCTGAGACCTAAAGTCAAATATTGTTACACATTTTGCTTACAATTATTTTGTATTTCTATTCCAGGGCCCATAAGCCTCCAGAGACTATCACAAAAAATGCCCTTAAGCCCTCAACAGTTAATAGGTGTTAAATACAATAACTTTGTGCTATAGATATAGAAATGGATATGTAGAAAATGTGCATTTACTCCCGCCTCCCCTTACCCACAGCATTCAAAGATGAAAAGGGACAAATAGATTAAATCTCTAGATTGCCAGGCCCACAATTCATGTCCTAGATCTCCATGTCTTTTATCTGAGCTTTGCTAAGAGTTCAGTCGTTGATGCACAGAGAAATGGCAAGAATAGGAAGGATACTCATTTACAACGGTCATACCCTAGCCCTACAGATACCTAGCTATTTCTATATAGTTTCCCAGGAGGTATGGAAGCATTGGCTTGGAACAATATGAGAGGAGAGAGAGAAAAGAGATTATCTATCTTTTTTGGGGGGGGGGGACGGTGAGGCAGTAGGGGTTAAGTGACTAGCCCAGGGTCATACAGCTACCTAGTAAGTGTCAAGTGTCTGAGGCCAGATTTGAAGTCAGGTCCTCCTAACTCCAGGTCCCATATTCTATTCACTGTACCACCTTGCTGCCCTGAGATTATCTATGTTTGAGAAGTCTTTTCTGCCAAGATAGTTCTTCATTTAGCTTCTAATGAGTGGTTAAAACTTTGTGGATTCAAGAAGGAAAGGCCTCAATCCAACTCAGTTACCACTGCCACTAGTGGTGAAGCTCTTACATTTTGGGAATGTTGAGTTTCTCTAAACTCTGATCGTTTTAGGTAATTTCTCCCTAATTTAATAGAACCACACAATCTAATTTCACAGAATCCAAGAGCAGAAATATCAGGGGTCATCTAGTCCAACCCACATCTGATCCCAAATCCATTTTAAAATATGGGCAATAGGAAGTAGTCCATCCTCTGCTTGACAGCCTCCCATAGGGGAAAACCTACTGTGGACCATGACAGCTCATTCCACTTTCAAATATCTCTAAATAAATAAGATGTCTCCTTTTTCATCAGGTCTAAGTCTGTCTCCTTGTACCTTCCATTCATTTTCTTCTAGTTCTGTCCTCTGGGGCCAAGAAGAAAATGTCTAATCCCTAATTCTACATGACAATCCTTCAAATACTTGAAGGCAGCTTTTGTACTTTCTTTTCTCTAGGCTAACACAGAGACAAGCATAGATCCCTGGAGTGATCTATTAGACACATAACGCCAAACTGAAATCAACTTGTGAATGTCTACTTTTTGGGTCTTGTGATTTAAGCACTTTTAAATTCACCCAGTTCTACCATAGACTAGTTCATATCTTGCCATCTTATCCATAATCATTGCATAACAGATTCTGTCAAATGTATTGCTGAAATCTAAATTTATGTATAGTAGACAGCATTTCCCTGATCATTGACCTCCATCAAAATACTACTCCAATCCCTCCTCATGGCACAGAGGTGACCATGGGTTCTCCTATCAATCTGAAGCTATGAAAAATGTAAGTCTGATGATGCACTATACGTATGCTAAGGACTAGCTTATCTAAGGTTAGGCTGCCAATAGAAGAATTCTTCAAGCATCATCAGCTCTCAAAGACCATCAGCCGCTCCATAGAAGGTCCATGATCTGTGCCAGCGGAGAGAATTTGTACATCTTTGAGATTATGAATTTGAAGTCAAGTGGTATTTTCTTTCAGTCCAGCTCACTTGATATTTTCTTTCAATGCAACTATGAGAAGGCTGTTTCCAAGAGGACTGCATAAATATATATCAAAATATTTGTTTTGGACAGAAAATTATAGTAAAAAAACTAGAATAGAAATGCAACTATGATTTTTGAGATTTATAATATTAGAGGAAAAATAGTTTCATTAGAGATTAATCAACCTCTGTCAGAAAGATCTTAAGATTTTAATATTTCAACTATTTTATGCAATAGAAAAATAAAATGTGATTCTGAATATTCAAGTGTGACTCTTCCTATCTATATAAAATTCTTCACATCTTTTAAAGTTTGAATTAAAAAATAATTTGTAGCTAATTTATTTTAAAGGTCACATCCTCTATTTAAAAAATCAAATAGCCATTATGGATGATTTTAGAAGACTGGTCTGACAATTTTTCAATAATAACATTTATCAGTTAGAAGTGAAAATTATTACTTTAAAGGGCCATACTCATTTTTCTCTTGTGCAAGCTTCTGAATACACCAAAATATGACTAAGAAAACTGTGATTTTTAAGATTATGAAGAAAATTTAGTATTTATTAACTGTATTTGTTTCTACACCACCACTATTTTCCCATTTGTTATAGCTTAGTATAGCTAAGAGGGAACAAGCATACTATGTATTCCATCATAGACCTGGAAGAGGTTGTAGTGCAGATATCACCTAATTCAATGCTCTCATTTTACAAATGAGGAAACTGAGAACTAGAGTGGTTTAGTGACTTGACCTAGTTTTTATAGACAAAATAGCAGAATTCAACACCAGGATCCAAACACAGGTCTTATGACTACAAAGTTGATGCTTTTTACTACTATAGCATAAGCTTCTTTGGAGATAAACTTTTCCAAACTTGATTTGACTGGTTCTTAGCCAATAGACTCAAAGTTCATTTGAACTGAAGCCTTTCCAGCTTGATAGGATAACAGCAATGACAAAACTATTCTCTCGTATTTGTTATCCATGTGAGGAGGGGTGGGGAAGCAATAATAAAGTAAGATAATTTCACCAAAGGTAATATACAATGGAGACCCTGAGACTACTATAGTAGTTGTGAGGACCTTTTGGAAATTCAGAAACACTTTCCAATTAGACCCTGGCGATATGACTGATTGGGTTAGCAACCTGGCCAGAGTGGTGAAACTGATACACAGGTATCTAAGCAATTGATGGCATAGCATTGCAGGCTGGCCCTACTCAAATTATTGTGATGAATATGTTAGATTTGGAGGACAGTAGAATGAATAGCACTCAATATTTTATTGGCACAAGAAGGCAAGATATAATGGGGGCAAATAAGAAATACTAATATCATATCCTACCTACTGGAAATGCTTCAGTGCAGATGATACTGTTTGTTAGAGAAGGCAAAGCAGGAAAAAAAATGTAAGGGAATTAAGGCATGGATATTTGCATTATGTACAAGTATGTCATGGCAAAACTATAAACAGATCTCTTTAGTTATAAGCAAGGGCTACGTACAGCTTTTTGTCAATAGCACTTTCAGCTCTAAATCACACAACAGCATATTACCAACCAATGGAGGACAAATAAAAACAAATAAAAATGAACTTCATCCCTAAGCCTAAATTAGAAAAAATAAAAAATGAAACCAAGGAGTTACCAGAATCTAAGGCAGGAAAGCTAAAGGATCTGAATATCCAGGTTCAGAACACTGAAAATCTTCATTTAATGCAAACTCCAGAAGAAAAATACTTGATAATGAGATATCAGCCTGATTCTACCTTTCTTACCACAAGCTATCACATACAATACCTCCAAATATAGGCCAATTTATGTGTTTTTGTATTGTATGAGAAGAATTCATGTCTTTTCTTACTAAAACTTCTATAAATACATGCAAAAACAAAATATAGGCTAAAGACCAAAAAAGGTATACCGCGAAGTCCCAAGGGTATAAAGAATAACTTAGCATAGTTTCAATAATTATTGAATAAATTTTGAAAGTGATCTAACATTTATACTGTCACTGTTGATTATCACAAAGTCTTGACTCAGTTTTTCATTCATATACTGCAAATTTATAAAGTAGGTTTAAACAGTAAAATCATTGAATATTTGATGTTCACATGGAACACTATTTTCTATTTAGAATACCTCACCAACACAATATTATAAAGAATATATAAAAGTCAGATTTTTTCAGGGAGACATTAGAACCCACTATGGTTCTGCTTAGCCTTAGATCCATTATCATCTCTTAAAGAGATGTTGGTTGATTTCCAAGTTAAAGATGAAGTCAAACCAAAAACATCTTATTAACTCACTTGATGTATATGCATGCATAAAGCTATATGGTTCTACCAAAGACAATGCATTAGCCAACTCTTTCATCTAGTGGAATCTTTCTCCAATGATATAAAAAAATTTGGACTCAACAAGTGCATAATTCTTTAGGTATGCCAAGGAAAGACAATGACTGAAGAATCTGAACTTGCATCTGGAAGTCATATTGAACCAATAGAAGAAGGCAATGCCTACAAATACTTTGGTATCTTCTAGGCAAGACACACTGTACATAAAGAAGCCCGAGATGGCTATGGCCAAATATAACTCCTGGCATCCTAAAATCAAAGTTAAATGGGAGGAACATGCTTTAAAATAATTAACACTTATACAAAACCAGTCATTGTACACTGCTACAAATGTAAAATAGATTATAAAAGATTTATAAAATATCCTCATAAAACACTATGTAATATTAATGAAACTCATAATCCCAAGAGTTCATAATCCCAAGGCAACTTTAGAAAGATTAACACTTTCTTGCCAAAAGAAATTGATAAACATTCTCAGAGCATATGTAATAGCTTAAAAAGCAACATAAACACCTTTGAGAACAAGCATCATTGGACTTAGCAAATGTAACCAAAAGTAGTATTCTTCTGACTGAAGCCTATGGAACAGTTTTGATAGAATGGACTCAAAAGGCTCTCAATGGGCAATATCCATCTGAACTCAGCCAACAATGTGTTGACAAAAAAAAAAACAAAACAATGAACAAATGACTGTATCTTGCAGACTTTTTTTTTTTTTTTCGAACAGAAGAGTTTATGATGGCAATTCAAGACCACTAGAAATTACTGAAGGGTTACTCTTAGGAAGACAAGACTTAGTGATCAAAGTAGATTATTCAAGGAAATGGTAGAAATGATGCAACACATAACAGTAAGCAGTAAACGCTTAGCGCTTAATAAATATGTATCATGACATCCTGGTGGCTGGAAGGATGCAGAAGCTATTTTTCATGGACTGACAGATGACGAATCTCAATACCACCAATTACTCGATTGGTAAACGTAAGAAGCATTGCCTTTTGTTCCAGGACCATTTCTAGCTGAGCCCCAATGAAAAAGATAAGAATAAATAATTCAAATGGATTTGTGATTTCATTAATTCAAGAGTTCCTTCCAAAGATGCAAATTGTAACCTATCTTTTCCTGCCTATCTTGTGCAACTCTCACCCATGTCCTGTAAAGAGTTCACTACAGAAGGTTCAACCATTATGCCGGAGGCCTTCCTCATTTTGTTCCAACTTTAAAAAGGAACCAATGGAGCACTCTGGTAACATGATTGCTATCTATCATTCCCTCATTCTGCGGGACCAGTTCACTTTCTCTTTCTGTTGTATAATTCTTTGATAACTTCCGTGCATGAATCGTTCTTCACGGTTTCTCATTGGTTCTATACATTTACATATCTGATATGCTGATCGTATACACAATGAACCTTTCCATTGCCTTCTGAGTGATGTTTATTTTTACTTCTCTAGGGTAATAAAATGTTTATATTGAGTAATATTTGGATCTATGAAGCAGTTTTCTTGAGAAAAATAACATTATATAGCACTTTTTCTTCTCTAAGATTGTCTCTGTGCTATATCCTGTGTTGTAGAGTCTCAATTAGAAAAGAATCTTGTTACAAAGTGGTTCCAGTCCAACTACTACCAAAGTCATCTGGATAATGATCTTTTGTGTCTCTTGTCTGATATTGTAGGATACGGTCCTCCTTGCTATTCCTTGCAAGAAAACCTATCATCACTACAGGTACATATTCCTGTAAATACTTCCCCAGTGAACAGGTTCGATGGGAAAAAGTAAAGGCTGAGTTACTGGAAATGTGTTATTGTGTTAATAGGCTAATGGCCTATGATGAAGGGTTCTGCCTACTTATTAGACAAAAATAGTTCTCACTGGGAAAATAAGAAGAGGGGTAGTGGTAGTGGTGAAATTTTGAGTCTTGTGTTGCAATTTCATTATCTCAAGTTTTTCTTTTTGAAACTGAAAATTTTGGGGCTGAGATAAAATGGTGGAACCTTCTTCTAGAGCTCTCCAAATACAGTGCTCTATAACAACTTTAAAGAAAAGAGCCTAAACAAATTCTGAGTGAAAAAAGCAACAACAACAACAACAACAAAAAATCACAGCGAGTCATGGTTCTACTTCAGGGCCGCAGAGGAAGATAGGAAGAGAGGAAATTCCAGGTGTGGGCCTTTGAAGGTGGCAGCAACAAGAGTGGGATAGTGGCATTGGGAGGACCCAGCACGCAGGGATAATAAGAGGACTAAACACCTGGGGAGGAGATTCCAGGGGACCCCTGTGCTAGAATTGGGCGCAGGATCTAGTTTCATTTGATAGCTGTCACCCATTATCCATTTCTGAGTCACAGTTCCTGGGCACAGAGGAATGGTTGTACGTGTATCCTATTTGTGTAAGGACCAGAGCAAAGGTTAGGAGTACAACGACCAGATCTCTCTCTAGGTCTTATCATTTTGGAAGCACAAAAATCTTACAGTCCCCCAGACCTAGCAGTGAAAGCAACAGAAGGACGCAGAAGACTGAAGTTTAGGCCCATTATTCCCCTGAGTACCCAAGACAGAATATCTCAATTTTAACATAAAATCCAAAGTAATGAAATAGGCTAGAAAAATGAGCAAACAGCAAAAAAGAACCTGACAATAAAAAGTTATTATGGCAACAGGGAAGGTCAAGAAAGACAGAAACTCAGAACATAACATTGGTTCAAAAACATTTACATTCAAAGCCTCAAAGAAAAATGTAGATTGGACACAAGTCTAACAAGAATTCCTAGAAGAGCTAACAAAAGAGAATTTCTTAAAAAGAGCAAAAAGCATGATGGAAGTCTAGTGAGAAATTAACTTTTCCTTTATAGGAGATTAGCCATTGTAGTTGTGAACATAATGCAGCAGAATACTTTCACTTTTAATACTCTATGCAAAATGCATTTCCCAATTATGCATTTTAATTAGGTTAGGTCAAAGCTTAATGCACACTTTGAGACAAAAAACAGTGAAGAACTGAATAGTTTCATTCCAAACATCTCCCCTCCTCTTTTACACACACATGACATTTACTTAAAGAAAACAAACATGCAACACTAATTGCATTCAGTTCTTTTACTGCTTGGAACAAGCATGTTTTCGTACCTTACCAACCTATCTAATTTGGCTGCACATTTAATTGATACATGTGTTGATATGATGTTAAGGTTTACAAGCCACTTTTATCACAACAGCCCTGTGAGGTAGGTGACATAAGTATTTTTATCCTGATTTTATAGAAGAGGAACTAGGCTCAGAGAAATTAAGTAACATGACTATGATTACACAGTTAGTAAGTGTAAAACAGGGAGTTCAACTTAGGTCTCTCCTGACTCCGAACACAGTTCTGTTTTCACAATGCACTGCTGCCTTTATTTTGGGGAGAGAAATCAGGAGGGGTTCTTACCTATGATTTCAGGAAACTACAGGTGGAGAAATTTCCTACAGCAATGAAGATAATCAATTCATCTATTCCTCCTAGTCTTTGAGAATTACCTGGAAATACTGAGATTAATTGTACTAGTGGTCATATGACCAATGTCTTTTAGGGACCAAACTCAAAGCCAGGTCTTCCTGTCACCAAGGGCAACACTTTATCTATTACTCCATGCTGGCTATAAAGATAAACACATGCACGCACATATACAACACACTATATATATATACATATACATACAACATGTGTGTGCATGTATGCATGTGTATTTTAAAATAAAGTCATATCATGTATAACTCATTTTTTTGGTAAAAGGCTAATGCAAAACCAAAACAAAAAGGACCCTAGCGACATTCAAATATTAGAATTGACAGGCAATGACTTATGTAATCATAGAATTCCCTTAGTAGCCAAAAAACATTATAAATTAACCACGCTTTAAAAAATTAAACATCTTTAAAGCCAAGACACAGCTTCACCTGAAAACATTACTTAGAAAATTTAAGTTACAGTTCCTGTTTTAACAGCTGAGTTGTAAGTCCTTCGACAAATATTGCCTTTTCATATTTCCTGTTCTTAATTGCACTCTTCTCCCTGATATTTTATTACAGGTCTAAACTTTGAGCTGTATTTTCAACTGACAAACAAAATAAACGTTTGTTGAAAAATCACTTATGTCAGGCCGGTAAGTGTTTCCAATGGTAAGATTAGTTACCATGTTTCTAAACTACTTCCCTTGCAGTGTCTCACACTGTGTAACAATGTTATATTTGATAAATTCTCACAAATATCTAATTCAGAACTCATTAGTCAGCTAGCCATGGAGATTCTATGCAAACAGATGTGTCAGAGAATAAACTTTTCAAAATATTTATCACTGACTCCTGTATTGATATAATTAATTTTCAGATGTTTGAGTTACTATATTAAAGAAACTTAAAATACATCACCTTTGTTTTAGTAAATTTTAAATGAAATGACACAAAGAATATTTGAAAATGGCTAACTGAAAATCTTCTAATCAGAAATTTTCCTCAATCTTTCCATCCCAGCTCAGTTTCCTGTTCATGATGCTTGAAATATAGTCCCTATGACTGATTAGCCATGCTAACACACCGTAACATGGAAATATGGTTCCTTATAAGTGCCCTATGGAATTCATATCCTTTTCCATGAGTCAACTAATTTGTATCTAATTCTTTTACCACTGGTGGTCCTAAAAATGCCAAGGTACAGATCAAACAAATTTCACACTCACCATAGTAAATACAGTAGTAACAAACAAAACAAAACAAAAACATGAAAAAAGGGAATGAAGGCAAAAAAGGAAATTCATTCAGAAAAAACCAATACTTAGTTCAAAGAAAAGAATTTGTAACTTAGCCTTCCAACAAAGTTTGAGAATGTTTTCTTAGCTTATAGCTAATGAGAATTTTAAGAAAAAGAAAACTGCCTTCTCTTCTCTCATATCTTTAAACTCCCTGGAGAAAAGTGTGATGGGGATGGCAAAAGGACTTGTGAGTTCATTGGTATATTCATTACTCTGCCCTGCCCTACCTTGTGGTTGTTCACTTTTGTCAAACTCTTCTTTACCTCGTGGATCATACTGTCCATGAGGATTTTCTTGGCAAAGATACTGGAGTTGGTTTGCCATGTCCTTCTCCAGTGGATTAAAGCAAACAGGGTTAAGTGACTTGCTCAGGGTCACACAGCTAGTAAGTGTCTGAGGCCAGATTTGAGCTCAGGTGTTCCTGACTCTAGGGCCCAGGCTCTATAGAACAATCAATCTAGCTGCCTCCTTACCCTATACTATATCACACTACACTGCACATAGCATATTCTTGGAAGAGGATTTTCTCTTGGCAGAGAAAAAGAAACATTTTAAAACACTCATAACTTATGCTTTGATTTAGACTACAATTTAAAAGTGAATGGTTGCCTTTTCTAGCCTAACATATTTGTGGTATTTGTGGCAGTTATCACAGAATCAGCAGTAGAATGAAAACCTCCAGTAGAAAAAAGATCCTTGAGGGCAGGGACAGCACCAGAGAATCTATCTCTTCTTGAAGGAAATCTTCTTTTGGTGAGATCTAATTATTAGGAGGTAGTGACTTTGTCATTGTTTCACTGTCACAGATTTGACTTTTCCATATTTCTTAGGGCATCAGACTAGTCAGGTTGCCTCAAAAAACAATAATGTTAGTGACTAAAAAATGCATAAATACCTTTCTTTAACACAGCAGATGTGTTCTCAAACAATGTGAATATAAACTGATATTTTCTACATTGAATCATGTTTTAAATGCATTACTACAAATTACTAATTAATGGAAACTTCTTGGTTAATACTTTCATAAAGGAAATAATTGTGCCTTGACTCATCTGTTTCAAGAATCAGAAGTTCCATTTAAGATACTTCTTTTTAAGACATTAAACATTTATATTTGTTTTCCCCATGTATAGCCTGTGTCTACACATATGGCAGTGGGACCCCATATATATTCTGTCTCTACACATATGGCAATGGAAACCATTTTGAGAATGATTCTGCCTATAATCTTGGTTAAACTAATTAATCTGGTTTTCCTATATGGCTATGGGCATACCTATTCTTTATGCTGCAAAGATGAACCAGAGTGATCATTTTACTGAAAACTGTAGGTAGAACTTAGACAAAACAAAGTACCATCACCATTCCGTAAGGATGAAAGCATCATCATTAACCAAACATTTATGTGTCCTTGGCACATGTCAGGCAGCATGCCATACAGCTGAGTGTTCTTCAAAGGACAAGCTCTCTGTTCACAAAGAGCTTACGGTTAAAGAGATAACTCTAATAAAAGTATGTTATATAATAAGATGTTTTTAAAATAAAATATTAATGCTTTGTCTGCTAATATTCTGTTAAATTAGAATTTTTATGTTTATTTTCCCCTTGGAATTAGAAGGTGATTCCTGAGGGTGTTTGGCTCAGTGTGACTAAGTCTCATTCCCATTGAATTCAGGTGACTGGTACAAAAGAAGAGAGTTTCAAGTTATTTAGGAAGGAAGAGTGCCCTTGGTAGACAAAGCGAAGTTTTAATGCAACATCAGTTTTTACAACAGGACACCTAAGTGGCACAGTGGATAGAGGACTGGGTCTAGAATTAGGACAACTCATCTTCCCGAGTTCAAATCTGGCCTCAGACACGTACTAGCTGTGTGACCTTGGGAAAATAACTTACCTTGCTTGCCTCAGTTTCCTCATCTGTAAAATGAGCTGGAGAAAGAAATGGCAAACCACTCCAGTATCTTTGCCAAGAAAACCCCAAATGGGGCCATGAAGAATTAGACACGACTGAAACAACTGAACAACAACAATCTTACAAGATTCCTTAGAGATAAGCAGAGCCAGTTATTTGTATTATGAACATCAGGATATTTAGGAACAGAGGTTAAACTTGGCAAAGTCTCAGAGCAAATAAAGGAAGGAATTAAAATAAGAACTCAGATGTCTTGGAATCTAATGGTCTAGCCACCACATGTCCCATATGTAATATTCAGCTTTTGCAGTATCATTTATTTTATTGAAATTTTTTTGGCATTTGGGTAAAGTGCATATCTCTCTTGTTTTTCTTACTTCAGGCAGACTAATTAATATGTATGGTACTTAACATGTGAGTATTTCCAGTACTTGGTGATTTCAAGTGTGTATCATAAATCTAGTTTATGCAGTACTTTTATTTACTCTATATGAATGGCTATTTTATTCATCATCAGTCTATTCACCATCCATACTCATATGTGGCAGGAGTGACCAGGAGAAACCTTGATCAACTTTATGAGTCTCCTAATTCATTTGACAAGATTACAAGGCATGGACTTTTCGTGAAGAGGGTACTTCCAAGGCAACTAAATGTACGTTGCAGTCCCTAGCTAAAAAGATAGAGTGAACTGGTGGTTATTCTCCAGTGATTGGAGCTGTGTCAGATATGGTCAGAGATTTCTCCAACAAGACTCTGCTCCCCTGGCTCTCCGGTCACAATCATTCAGTGCTGCCCAGGTAGGGCCCAGAGCTCATTCCATGGGAGGTCTCATTCAGACAAAGGTAATCTCTGCAAGTAATTTGGAGGGGCACATCACACTGGGCAGGGCTTGTTCTTGTCACCCTTGCTACACACTAGCCTGCAGTACCTAGCCAGAGTGAGCATCCTGCCATTTGCCCTGCAACTGCCAATTTCTCTATACATATCTTGTTTTATTGTGCTTCACTTAATTATGTTTTGCAGAACTGGGGCTAGAAGCAACTGCAGCCTTTGTTCTAAAGCTGTCCCACCTCTGCTGCCCCAGGGGCAGTGGCCGAACCGCAAACTCAGTCCTGCAGCTTTTCCCACTAACCTTCTCTGATGTCTTTGCTCTTTGTGGGTTGAGAGGTCTGGTACATACCACAGCTCAGTATTTCAGGATGCCAGGGCACTCTCCGCTCGTCTCCTGGTCTGGTAGGTCCGTGTCTGGTCTGTTCGCACCCTGCGCGCTGGGCTCAGCTCCGCTCCCCTCAGCTGGGGGCTGGGAGCTCCGCATGGGACAGACCTTACCCAGAGACCATCCAGGCTGTCCTGGGGTGGGGCCCTGCTTCCCTCTGCCACTTTGTGGGTTCTGCAGCTCTAGAATTGGTTCAGAGCCATTGTTTTATAGGTTTTTGGAGGGACTTGGTGGGGAGCTCACGCCAGTCACTGCTTCCCAGCCGCCATCTTGGCTCCACCCCCCAAGACCCATCTTTCTAATACGTGTTATATTCCCATTACTTCCTTTCGTTCATACTAAAGGTCAGTCAAACTAGCCCACTTGCTGTCCATCCTATATGCTGTCTCTCTGCTTTTGCATAGGATTTCCCTTGTGACTAGAATGTACTCCCTCTTTAAATCTACCT
This sequence comes from Phalanger gymnotis, assembly GCA_028646595.1. NCBI lineage: Eukaryota > Metazoa > Chordata > Mammalia > Diprotodontia > Phalangeridae > Phalanger > Phalanger gymnotis. The sequence goes on from CM053623.1 coordinate 103,449,242, forward strand.
TTTAGGATACTTAGCTTCCTTCAAAGCTTAGCTTAAGCATTGCCTTCTGTTGTTCAATTGTTTCAACCATGTCTGACTCTTCACGACTCCATTTGGGGTTTTCTTGGCAAAAATGCTGGAGTGATTTGCCATTTCCTTCTCTAGCTCATTTCACAGATGAGGAAACTGAGGCGAGCACGATTAGGTGACTTGCCCAGGGTCACAGTGCTACTAAGTATAGAAGCTGGGTTTGCACTGAGGAATTTCTGACTCCAGCCCTAGCACTCTATCTGCTGTGCCACCTAGTACTGCCTTCTACATGAAGCCTTTTGTGACCCCTTATCTATGCTAGTGCCCCATCTCCTTGAAATTTCCTGATATTTACTTTGTAACCCAGGTTTCAAGCTTTCAGCGTTTTGTGTAATTCTGTTTAGGAATGTTTCTGGATCGTTAGAGAGACAACCTTGAATGGTTATGTGAAGAATTTTAAAGGTGGTTCAAGCCATTTGGAAAAAATATTCTTTATTTTTTCTTCAAGAGAGATACATGTGATTCTAGACCTTTTTCAGGGAGAGACCATTGGAAATAGAGAAAAGATTTACAAAGCAGGAGAATGTAATCAGAGGAGCTGGCACCTCACTATGTCCCTGATTTTCCACTTGCTTCCCTAGAGACTGGGGAATTTCCCCATCGTTGAGATGAGGCTCTATTGCTTGGTACAGTAAGGACCTCCCTGACGTTCAGTTTTCTCATCTGTAGATGACATATACCTAACGTCCTTGCCAGGTCTAGATCTATGATTCTATGAACACTTTTGGGTGAGATGTTCAGTTTCTAAAGTTAGGAAATGTCATATCCTTCAAAGAATAGTCACTGCTATGGTTTCCACAACTTCTCCAATCACAATCTGCTATAATACCACACCTATTACATATCTCCCATTTTAAATGAAGATGGCTCTCTCCAATTGGAGAGGAAAGTCAAAGAGAAAGTTATTCCAGCTTCTTCTCTACTCACCATATAATCATGTTTAAAAACTACTCCCTCAAATTTCTGCTTAATCTGATATCACATACTACTTGTGAAGGACAGACATTAGCTACACAGTAGGTAAGATTAAAGTACATTTTGGATGATCATACGTTAAATTTCTATAAGTTTTTCTGTGCTTGAAGTACTGAAAAAGCTAATTCTTTCTCAGTTAGGACACCAAATTACCAGCTTATAATGTCAATAAACCAATCTCATCAATATTCCCCAAAAACTCATTTTAGCCAAGCACCTCAATTTATAAATACTAGACTCATGATATTAGAGATAGAAATAATCTTTCATCAGGTGTCAGCAAACTTTGATCTGCAGGCCAAACCTGGCTTGCTACCTGTTTCAAATTGACTCCTCGATGTAGCCATATTTGGCCAGTCCCTGGTCCTTTTATCCAATCTCCTCATTTGCAGATGAAGAAACTGAGGTCCAGAGAGGTTTTAACTGGTTTATTATTCAAAGTCTCTCACCTATTTTATGACAGATCTGAGACTATCTCATGCCAGGGGCTGCTAACAAGTAAAAACAATAATAACAATAGCTAGCATTTATATAGTGCTTTAAGGTTTACAAAATATTTTACATAGATTATGTCATTTGATCTTCATAATAACCAAGCAGAAAAAATAATCTTGTCTTCATAGTTCATCTGTCTCTCTGTCTCTGTCTCTCTGTTTCTCTTTCTATCTCTGTCTCTCTGTTTCTCGCTTTCTGCACCGCTCCTCTCCCAACAAGTGGTAGATTTTCTAAGAGTCAGGAGAAAAGAGGTGGAATGAAGAGAGTATAATTCAAGGGCTATTTAACCATTTAAATTGCAAAAAGTAAGAAGTCCAATTATAAAACTAACTGTATTCTATTGAATTTTTCTTCACAACATACCTGAAGTATTATGTGAAGCCAGATGTTATTTTGCTCATTTTATAGACAAATAAATTGAGCCTTGCTAATTTTTGAAGTGATCTGATGGTGGTCCGAATGCCAAATCTAATTCTTCTCATATACGTTGTTCACATGGAATTTGCTTGATAGTGCTATAACCCAAGGTCTTTCTTAAGTTTTTGGTAAAACTTTGGGAAAATCCTAAATGTGGTGACCAAGGCCATTTCTTTTTTTTCTATACATTTAAAAGATTAAATTAAATTTTTTGTTACATTTTAATTTCTGAACTGTCTCCCTCCCTCTCTACCCCGCACTAGAGAAGGCCACATATCTATCTGTCTATATGTATATATGCACATATGCACGTATAGGTACACACATAAAACATATATGTAAAACTTATGCATATGTACACACAGATACACAGGTGTGGTGTGTGTGTGTGTGTGTGTGTGTGTGTGCTATGCATACTTCTATTTATCAATTCTTTCCCTGGAGATGGATAGCAACTTCCTTCATAGGTCCTTTGTAGGTGATTTGAATATTTATAATACTCAGAATAGCTTAGTTGTTCACAGCTGTTCTTTGAACAATATTGCTGTTATACAATGTTCTCTTAGTTGTACTCACATAGACCATGGCCATTTCCAATGTTGTCAGTGCTACATTTCTAGAATTTTTGGGTTGTTCTGTCTGTGTGGACAATTATGGGTATTTGAGCAATTAGCTGCTGCTACTATTGTCTCCACCACCAGCAAGGATGAGGTCACCCCATGTTTTGGTCCATTTGTTGAAATTTGAGGTCTTTGGATTGAGGTCTACAGAAAATGCAATAGTGATGGTGGGCCAGAGATCACTTTTTTTACTTATCTTTTTTCAACCTATTTGCTCTCAATGATGAGGACAGGTTTGCAGTGACAATCTCTTTTTTTCCTCACATTTCAAAAGGGATTTTGAGTGTTAATTACATTTCCAACTTTCTAAGTAAAGGAGATCTTAGAAACAACTGAAAATACTATGATTATCTCATTAAAAAAACTGCAAGTGTGGAAAAGGATGTATTACTTACTTTAGGTTAATATGCATCTCAGTCTGTGTGCCCGATTCACTAATTAGAGATGTCTGTCAAATGCTATACAGTCAAAGCATGCCTATCAAGAAGAATGCATTTCCAAGAAAGCAGCTTAGAAGCCTCACTAAAGGAAAATTCAGCCTAGTGAGGTCCATGCGAGACCTGCCCAGGAATGTGAAAGAAGATCAGTAAGGTTAGTATGTAGGAGCAGTGCCATGCATTCAGTATATCATAGGAGAAATGAGACTCACCAGTGGAACCATGTGGTTTCTTATGCTGAGCTACAGATGTCAGTTTTAATAGCAGTATCTACTGTAGCTGCAGTTGATAAACTCAGTTGCTCCATGCTGCCAACTGCTAGTCAACGTGGCAAACTTCCACAATTGATTTCATGCTGATATGGCAGTTGTGGAAATAGAGCAGTGGGGAGGTGGGGTACAGTTTCAATATCAGCCCGTGTCTGGCGATAAAAGCTTAAATTCCAGATCATTGAAAAAAATGCATCAGGAAATTTTAAGGATCTCTCTTGATAACATATACAACGGAATCATATACTCGATCTATTTTATTGGTACCCATTGAAAAAACAAAACCATATACATAAGAACAAATACAATGGTGTGGCATTTGATGCCATAATGAAGATGGTAATTCACATTTTTCTAGTGTTTTAAAGTTGGCAAAGTACTTTCCTATGAAAGTGAATATTTGTTAGTTAGTGTATGTGTTTGTGTTGTAGATAGCACAAATAAATGGATTTCTCCTACTGGCACTGATACCTACCTTTCTTCTTCCCAGACAGTGTTGTAGTTGACTCTTTGACAGGACACTGTACTGGCAGTTATGAGGCTGCCATGTTATTTCTCTCCAATCACAGGTTCTATTGTCCGAACAGCTAAGGCATGGTACAATCCACTGTCCTGAGGGGATAAAAGTTAAACTTCTTTTAAATTTCCTTTCTCTTAATGGAATATTCGTTTTACTTTATAATTTATTTCTAACTCATTTATTTATCAATTTATTCAACACTTTTTAGTGCATACAATATGCAAGGTCCTGACCATTGTACATGTACAGATATATTCCAGTAATACCCTGCAAGAATGATCTTATTTAAGCAGATGCTTTAGATAAATTGTAGATAAACATCTACAATGTTTGAGGATGAATAAGCTGCTTCACTAGACAATTTAGAAATTTTTTTAAAATGGCGTTCTTTTCTATTTTCACCGTCAGAAGCAGAGTGAATGAAATTAAAATATTTACTGAATGGCTATTTATCTTTATTTTTTTTAAGTGGAGGACAGACCCTCCCCCACTACAGTCTGACCCTGATTTTTTATCTGTTTGGGGAATGTCTAGTATGGAAACTTCCTCTACCTTTGCAGATCTGAAACTCCATCTAGTAGAGCGTTTCCTTGGGCTGTGAGAGAGTCAATGAAATAGGCCTTGAACCAACGATTTCTTAATTCTGTAGTAGGCCCTCTATTCATTTTGGCACATGACCACCTCACACAATAATCATGTTTTTGTAATAGAGTCTTTCATTTGTAATTACTGTCCTTTTCCTCTTTCCCCCAATTATTTTATTAATTAAACACTCTATCTTTTGAACCAGAAATGACTACCCCACAGAACATTTTTTTTTATCAATTCTATCTTTGACCTTTGAGACTGTTATGATCTAGGTCAATGTTCCAGAGTGAACAATACACTCATGATTACAAATTGAATGCATTTTGTTTTGCTTTGCTATTCAATATTTCAGTTGGAGAATCCTTCAGTTACCAGAAAGTGGGGGGAAGATTCCATTATAAAAGTGATTAGGTTTTAGGTACTCATGAAAAAGATAAAATTTGTGAATTTTGTAGTTGGGGATCAAAGTTATATTCCTTTTGAATGTTCATCAGGGACCTACTGTAGGAGTATTAGCTTAAGGGGTGGTCCCTTGAAACATAAAAAAGGCTATGGTTAAGTAAGTAGATAAGATTCATTCTAAATTAGTACCAAGAAATAAAAAGGAGAAAGGTGGACATCAGGAATGGAAGAAATGGAAAACGAGAGTCAGAAGAGAAAGCAAGGGGAAAAGGAGAGTGTAAATTACAATGCATCATTGCCTTTTCTTCCTGTGTGAATATTACAGATCACCCAGAGAAATTGACTCGATGTGTGCCTTCCTCTTTCATAGTTACTAGAGCAACACTTAGGCTCTCCATCTGTTATTTCTTGCTCTTGGCACGTGATTAACCTTTTCTGATTAGGCATTTCCTGAATAATCTCTCTTATTCTATTTCTTGTACCTAGGTCATAAAACCTGTGACCCCGGCATACTACTTAACCTATCATTTCCCGAGATAGTTTGAAGGCGCTTAATTGCACAGTAGTTACTATTCTATATTGACAGAGGGAAATTCCTTATCAGGGCGTTCACTACAGTAAGGAAGTGTTGCAACAATCTGGCTAGCAGCTGCTGTGAGGGTGTAAAACCAACAATAACCAGCTCACAGAATGTTGCAAGCCCAGGTTCTTTTGATTGGCTTTACTAAGGAAAGCAACGTTAAAGGGTTAACAATCTCAATTTAATCCAGCATACAAATATCATTCACTTAGTTCAGGGGAAAAAGCCAGAACCCTGAACTTCAGAGAAAATACAAACAAATTATAAACATACATTTGTAAACAGACCAAAGACAATTCATAGTTACCAACATCTGAGTTCAGCCAGGAGCTTGACAATGGCTGGGTCAGAGTCATGCATCATTACTGCTGCAGGTCAGAGCTCCAAAAAAGAGAAAGCTAACCTCTGGTTTTATATCTTTTTCAGGGTCAAGGGTGAGTCACACATGCAACTCACCCACGTGTCCTAAAATCGTCACAAAAATGTGACTTAAACCTCTGATGTCACAAACATGTCACTCAAACCCATGTAAACTAGGCTTTCCCTTGAGGCAAGGAGGTCATCAAGGACTCCTAATTTAATCAAGGAAATAAAGGTCAAACTCTTCAAGGGCACTTGGTTGAATTAAGTGCTAAGAGCCCGTTTTGATTGCCTATACAGGAAGTCACAGATCTAGCCCCAAACCAAACCAACAAACAATAAACAGAAGTGGAATTGTGCATTCTCTATCTTTCATTCAGTGGTGTGGCTATGGAGATAGAATATGTTAGAATAAATAGTTTGCAAAAGTCGGTCTTCCCATTTTACATTTTCATTAAAATTTCCCTCAGTGCTCTAGGGACTATGTTAAATGCCAAAACGATGCCAAGATCGCCAGTTAAAAAGTAAAAAGCAGACCAAGGTTATTTGGTAGCATATAAATGAGACAAAAGTTGTTCTAATGACTTCAACCTAAAAAAATCCCGGTGAATTTGGTCAGTTTAATTTACATGTTGACACAGCCTATTTATGTGAATGGTCAATAATTTTTTGTCTTTTCCTCTTTTTTACAAGATTGCTCTATAATGGGGCACAAATGTGTCCCTGTTAATGAGATAGTGTTTTGTATACCAAGATAATATTTCTCAAGGAACAAAGGACCAAGTTTCTATTAGGTGGTCTCCCATCTTAGGCTTAAATACACATACACACGCATACACATACAATAAACCCTGCAGGCAGCAGCACATTTTGCATGCAAACAGAGGGCCTCACTGGCCACTTGCCCCTCAGGCTGAAGAAACAAGCAGCCAGTTGCATGCACAATTAATCAAATATGGGTGCAATTAGTTTGTGGGCACAAAATTGCATGCATACTGAAAAGAGAAGGCCTGGTTGAATCTCTTTGAAAATTTACCCCAAATGGTTCATACTAGTATATATTTTTAAATCACTCAAACTTCTTGCATTTTTGTATTTGGTAATAATGCTTTTTATTATTGTGAATTAGTAATGCTGCTTGAAATCATCATCTGAATAACATCTGTAGGATTTGAGTTCCTTGACATTATAAATTGTACCAGCTCTTAACTGTATGTCAAAGAATAGAAATATAAATTCTATGTTAAGTATCTGAACATAGGATAAAACAAAGCTGCAATTCCCAAAATAAAAAACAGCATGTGTTTTAGAAAATGACACTGTGAAGAATTAAAATGACCACTGTATTTTGGGACATGTGCTGGTATTTGTAATGATTACGTTATATTTAGAACAAGTTAAGTTTCAAATGGTTAGATACATACATCATCTCAAGGCAATGCAACCAGGAAAAAGTGCAAGAGAAATTCACCACTCAGTCATTGGGAAATGTAAAATGGTAGAAGGTATACCATGGACTTTGATTGTACAAAACTTATAAAATAAAATTTAATTTCCACTGAGGAAAATATGTTGCATTCTATAATGAAGGCATTGTAAATTTACTTCCTTTCCTTGTTAAAAATCATTTTTCACAAAATGTTTCCAAATATTTGTCTACTGTATAGCTATAATCAGAATTGCTTACATCAAGGGGAATTCTCATTCTATGATTATTCTTTAAATGCTCCTTTCTTTGTCCAAATCTATGTGTATTTATCTTCATTATTTAATCAAGCAACACATTTCAGCCTTAGGTTGTAAAATTAATTACATTGTATTTTGAAGGTCAGTCAGGAACTAAGCATGAGAAAAACACCAATTATCCCCAAAGTGTGTTTAGCTGATGGTAAGTGAAATGACATTTTGGTAACAGAACCATTGGCAAAGTGAGGTAATAGATTCCAATCTGGCCAAATGGCTTTGCAATGTAATAGAAAAACAATGTCTCTCCAGCAAATCTGAACTGGCCAAGAGCTCCACCAGGGTTCTGGAATCAACTGTGTGGTTAGCAGCAGAAAAAGATTACTCCTAATGCCATTTACCATGACCTCCCTTCCCTTTGGAAAGAGGGAATTCTGGTGTCAGGGAAGCCTTTCTGACAGTAAAAGTAATAATATTCCTGGTAAATACTGCTCAACTCTTGCCCCCTTTTTCCTCTTAGCTTTTGTGCTTTCAGGAACCTAAACTATATCTGCCCAGGGTCTAAGGCAGTGTGATCTGCACACAGTAAGTGCTCAATAAATGTTTGTTGAAATTACTTCTACACTAATGTCTCCCTATAACACCATCTGCCATAAGATGGAATTCAGGATAAACCAGGTCTATCCTGGAATCTGTGCCCTCACAAGGGTTTAGTTACTGAGGAACCAACAGGATTTAGTTATAAGGAAGTCTACCCCATAAGGCGCAGACGCTAAGACAACTTTGTGGGTATTTGATGTAAACCTACTATAATTTAAATAGACAGCAGGACCAGCTGGTAGTAGAGGAATTCCAGTAATGTGACTTGGACTATCTTAGTTGAGGAGCTCTTGCCTTGATTTAGTAGCCAAGGTGGAATTATACAGCTTCGTGGTGGTCATAAATCACTACTTGATGAAAATATTTAGCTGGACACATCAATGTTTCCTATGCCCGTGTGTCTGAGCGCACCTCACTGATCAGGGAATCACAAATCATATAGCACACTGCATCGATCTCTCCCTCCCTCGACATTACTGTAATTCATTATTTAGAACACATGTTGGAGAATGGTGATCCGCACGTAGCTGGCATGGTTCAATTTATAAACTGTGCATGCGAAATTGCAATTTGCCTTACCCATTTAAGAAACTTATTGTTTCAAGTTCAAGCTGTAGTGTGAAGTTCATGCCAAGGCTAGACTGGCTTCTGAGCCCTTTTTCAGACCTTTTGGATGAGAAAAGATGCATGTGGGGTTCAGGAAGGCAGGGCAATAACCATGGATCTAACCCTTCCCTCAATCTCCATGATTCCTCTTGATTTCCAAGTGAAATCCTTCTTTCCTGATAGTTCTTCATTCTTTATGCTCGGCCAAGAGGTAAGAGAGTATGGTGTGGTGTGGTGTATGTATGTGCGTGTAAGTATGTATGCATGTGTGTGCATGTGCACGTGCATGTGTGTGTGTGTGTGTGTGTGTGTGCATGTGTGTGTGTGTACACCCTTTGTAGGTGGTTGGGGCCAGGGAGACAATGAAGGTGGAGACAACCTGTACCAGCAAAGTGTTTAGCTTAGAATTGGCTAACACCTCATGCACGTGCCTGACCCTGCAGCTTGAAATTGGTTCAACAATTTTCCTGCCTTTTAAAGGAGAACTTCAATTATAGTTTTCAACATGTAACTATTTTTTGGAGACATGACAATATACATCCTTTCATTGCTGGTTATTCACAAAATTCCTGCAATTAAAAGTAAGCCTTTTTTTTTTTTAATTTTTTTAAATTTATTTTTGACATGTTTGGTTTTCAGCATTGATTTTCACAGGCGTTTGAATTACAAATTTTCTCCCCATTTCCCCCCCGCCCCACTCCAAGATGGTGTACACTCTGGTTGCCCTGTTCCCCAGTCTGCTCTCCCCTCC
>CM053623.1:103465454-103514925 GCA_028646595.1 Phalanger gymnotis
AGAGAGAGAGAGAGAGAGAGAGAGAGAGAGAGAGAGAGAGAGAGAGAGAGAGAGAGAGAGAAGGGCAGAATCTTGGAAAGCACAGGAGTTGATAACAACTGAATCAAATGATGTAGAGATGTCAAAGAGGATAAAGGTTGATGGAAGACTATAGATTTGGTGATTGAGTCACTGGTGATCTTTGAAGAACAGTTTCCATAACATGCTAGAGCAGGAAGCCAGATTCCAAGGGAATGAAGAGACAACTTGTTGATGAAGAAGGAGTAGTATCAGGTATAGACTGATGTTTTAAGAGTTTTATTTGTGAAGGGGAGAGGCAGATGGGACAGCAAATTAAAGGGGCTGTTGGGTCAAGGGAGAATTTTGCTGGATTGATGGTATATGATGTTGTTTATATATGTATGGGAAGGTTCCAGTGGAGAGGGGAAATTGAAGGTGCTTGAGAGGGAGGAGAAAACTGTTAGAACAAAGCCATGGAGGATACAAGAGGGAATAGAATCAAGGATACCACTGGAAGGATTTGTCTTAGCTAATCTTCATTAGTTTTAAAAAATAATGCCTTCCTAAAACTCTCAGGTATATACATATATCTGACTCTGGCCAGCTTCGACTATGATGAATTTTAGGTTGACATGGTGCAATAGACACACACACACACACACACACACACACACACACACACACACCCCTACTTACCTATCTGTCTATCTATTGCACTACATTTCTTATTGCTTTCTTTCATCAGCTAATTCTTCCTTATTTGCCAGAATTAAGTCCAGAGTAGCTGTCCTCCCCATTGCTATCCCTAATTTTCAGAAGATTAAATTGTCATTTGACAGCTAAAAATTTTAGCAGTTATTCTACTTTTAAGCAGAGGAAGATTTTCAGTAAATGTCTAAATACTCAAGTCATTCCATTTTACCTTTGTAAACTGTAAACTTTATTAGCTTGTATATTGTAAACTTTATCACAAAAATATCATCCACATCCCCTGTTTAGCTTGGTGGTGTATAGTATACTCTTTTAAGGATATAGATTTTGTTTTTCTTTCTATTCAAACTCACCTAAAGTTCATTTTGTTTCTTGAAATATACTTGGTGCAATTGCATATCTGAGGTTATTAATTTTGTTCCTAATTTGCTTCTGTTTTCTTCATTTGACAATTTCTAGGGCACCCATGCTGCCTCTTTCTAGATTGTACCATTTTTTAAACCTAAAATCCTGCTCTGGTTGTTTTATCTGGGCAGTTTCTTCCTTTCTGCCCTCAAAATTTTGTTTAAAGCTCTCATATTAAGGTTAACAAGTCTCCTGCCAAATGCATTGCTTCCAGTCTTTTTGAGAGGCATTCTATCCCTTGCCAAAAGTTTTTCATTCTGGTTATTATAAGCCATCCTCCAGGAAACCAAAGCCAGCTCTTCAATACCATCTATATAGCCAGCTGTTCACTTCCCATATCCTCCTTTCTTTCACAAAGCCACGACCTTCAAACAGAAGAGATGAAAACACCAGCTGTTCCCTCAAGTCCTTCAGTTTCCTACCCAGGACTTCAAAGCCTTCAGAGATGCATTCCAGGTTTTCTTCTGACTGTATCATTCTTTCTCATATGAACAGGCAGAAGCAGGTAGTGATCAGTAGTTTGATGAGTCTTGGCAAGCTATCCAATTTGTCTAGGATAAACACTACAGGAAGACAGCACATGGACCTTGCGTCTCGGTGCAATAATAATAGTTCACATTTACAAAACATTGGAGAGTTCAGAGATGCAGCATGGCCTAGTGTCCCGAGAGCTAGTTTGAAGACAGGTGAACCTGAGTTCAATTCCCACCTTTGACACATACTGGCTGTGTGACTCTGGCTAAGTCACCAAACCTCTGAGTGACCTAGGCAGCTTTCTAAACTTTAAGTTGTAGAGAAATTACTGTTCTTCACCAGTAGAGGAGATTCTCCCCTTGGAGCTCTCTTCACTAAGGAAATCACAAGTTGGATCTTATCCCCTCCCTTTTAGAATATACAAAATGATTCCCCCATAACAATGATATGAGGTAGGCTGGCCATATTTCAGTTAAGGAAAATGAACCTCAGAGACATTAAATAATATTTTTCAGGGTCACACAGCCAATAAAGTGGCAAAGTCAGAACTCAGATCTAGGTAGATCTGACTCAGGGGTTTGTTTCTTTTTGCTTTGTTTTGTTTTTACTAAATTTTGCCATCTCTCTCTGGAAAATGGCTCTCACTTGGAAATCTTAAAGCTGACTTTCAATGACCCGTCACAGTATTTTCTCCATTTGCATTTCAACTTCAGTTTGTCAGTCTGCTCAACGACTTCATCAGCTTAGTTTGGCACAAGGCTCTCTTCACCTTCACTTCTAGGTTCTGATCATACTTTAGTTGCTAGTAAATAAAGCAAGAAAAGTGGTGTCACCATTCTTGTGTGAACAATCATTAGGAATTTTCTTGGTTGAGTGGAGGACATCATTTATGGACCTGGCTTAGTGTGCTTCTCTCTGCTTTAGATAGATTCTGGTGTGAAGGTTAAGAAGTTATTATACTGAGAGACTGTGGCAAGGTGTTGGACTATTTTCCAAGACATTTGCTAGCATGCTAGGTTGAACTCAACTATATTAATATGTAATAAGCCAGACTGACTTTTGGCCAAACTCCAAGTTAGAGTATAAACTCTTAAGGAATAAGGACTATCTCTTTGTCTTTTTATTTCTTCTTGCCTAGTACAGTATCACATAATAGTATACAATGTAATGTTGATGTAAACATTCAAGTTTAAATTTGAATGAACAATTCAACCTCTACTGTCCCACACCTCCAAGAAAAGAAAAGACAGAGTGGAATTTCATTGTTCAAAAACATATTAGCATGTTCTTTTTGAAAAATAAGTGAAAACCATGTATACAATAACTCTAATACTATGAATGAGAAGAATGCTAAGCAGAAGCCAAATGCTTTAACTGTAATGGCTAATTTGGGTACCAGAAAATTGATAATTAACTATAGTAGGCAGAGAGGTGGGGGACTGCAGGAGCAGAATGTTACATATGCTGTCAGGCACAGGTCACTTCATTGGTTGCTTTTGCTTAACTTTTTTTTTTTTGTTATAAGGGAAAAGAAAGTTCAATTCTGGGAAAGAGCTTAGATTTGGAAGTAGCTGATAAAAAACTGACAAAAAACAAGACATCAATAAATTTAATTTTTATAAAGAAAGAAAATGAAATAAAAATATTTAAGTTCTTTTGTATCTTCCATCTAAAGTGTAAATGTGAATTTGAAAATTGCCATTATATATTGTTGGTTTGTAGTCTTCATTATTCATTTTCGATGACTGATTTTAGCAGGCAATCTACTTGACAATCTAATTTTCCACTTAAATTATTCCTTTTAGTATGTTACTAAATTGGTCAGGCTTTTTAAGTGCTGGGTGGGCACTGCTTAGGTTATCAAGTCACCACAAGTCCCAACAAATGAGCCTATCATTTAAATAAGATAGACATGTTTTTGTGACAGTGCTTTATCTGGGTGTTTCTCCTACCTGCCCCATCACTTGGTCTCCAGCTTCCTTTGCTGCATCAATATTCACATGCTTGCTAACTGTGAATGTAATCTATAGCTCTGTCTTGGGCCCTTCTCTCTCCCTCTTGCTACAATTCTTCTACTTGGTGTCTGCTAGGCAGCTAGGTGGTGCAGTGAGTAGAGCACTGGATTTGAGGTTACTCAGGTGAGTGTAAATTCCATGTCAGAAACTTAATGGCTGTGTGACTGTGGGCAAGCCACTTGTCCTCTGTGAGCCATTGTTTCCTCATCTGTAAAATTCAGATAATAATAATACTTCCCAGAGAGTTGTTGTGAGGACCAAATACATAACATAAAATTCTTTGCATACTTTAAAGCACTAAAGAAATACAAGCTATCATCATCACCACCACTACCACCATCACCATCACAATCATCATTATTGTCATCATCATCACCATCATTACCACCACCACCACCACCACCATCACCTTCACAATCACCATTATTGTCATCATCACTACCACCACCACCACCACCATCACTATTATCCTCCCTAACATCATCATCATCACCACTACCACCACCACCACCACCACCACCAGCAATCCCATCAGCATCCTCATCCTCATCATTGCCATCATCATCACACATGGATTTAATCACCATCTCTTTGCAGATGACTCCCTGACCCATGCTTCTAACCTTAGTCTCTCTCCTGAGCTCCAGCCCCACATAACCAGCTACCTATTGGGTATTTTGAACTGGATAGATGTGGGCCTCTCAAGTTCAACTTGTCTAAAACAGATTTCATCTTTCCTTTCCAAACTCTCCTTTCCTCTGAACTTTCTTGTTTTAGTGGAGGCCACTACATCAGTGTTATCTTTATTTACTCACTTTCACTAATCCCACTTAGTCAATCAGCTGCCAAACTGTCCTTAATGCTGTCACAGTATCTCATACACACACACACACACACACATATGTATATACTCATTTGACTACAACCCTATTTCAGATTTCTTACTTAGACTATAGTAAAACTCTCCTAATTTCTATTACTTACCTCACAATCTACTCTAATCCATCTTCCACACACTTCCAAAATGATTTTTCTTATAGATCTGACCGTGTCAGTCCCTTGTTCAGGAAACTTCAATGGCTCCCTATCACTTCTATGAGCTCTACTCTATGAGAAAATATAAATTCTTCTGTTTGGCATGTCAGACCCTTTACAACCTGGCCCCAATTTACCTTTCCAACCTTATTACACAATGCTCCCTTTCACACAAATTATAGTCTAGCCATACTGACCTTCTTGCTTTTCTTCATATGAAGTATTCCATTTTTCATCTTGTACTTTGCATAGACTATCCTCCATGCCTGCAAAGTATTTCCTTTTAATCCCTGCCTCTTAGAATCTCTATTTTCCTTCAAGACTTAGTTCAAGCACCACTTTGTATCACGTGAAAGTGTAACAACAATGCTGCTTGCTGCTACTGTGACTGTATGAGACCAACAACACCAGCATACAAGAGGGCTGCTAGCATAGGCTCTTTGATCTGCTTTTCTAAGGAAAGTAACTTTAAAGGGTTTACAATCTCACTTTAATTAAACATATATCATTCACTTAGTTCAGGGGAAAAAGTCAGCACCCAGAACTTCAGAGCAAATGACAATAGAAATTACAAACGGAGACAATATAAATGGATCAACAGACAGGTTTCTGTTTGACAATAGCAATAGATACAGTTACCAGAGACAGAAGGACCAACATCTGGATTTTCAAAGCCTGGGGGCTCCTTAACAGCTACCCAGAGTTTCCACACCACACTCTTCCAATGAGTGAGCTCCCAAAGCAAAATGCCAACCTCAGCTCTTATATACCTTTCTCAGGGTCAGAAGGCATCACAACCATGAGATTCAAACCTATGTGAACTAGGCTTTCTTGTTTCTTAAGCAGGTCAAAGACTCTTGATTCAATCAAAAAAGCAAAAGACAACAAAAAGCCCACTTTGCTTTCCATTACATTTGAAAGGCAAGACTCATCAAAGGTACTTGATTACCTTAGCATTCCAGAAGAGAAAACAATAAAAAAAGTCCCACCCTAATTACCCTAACAGAAGGCTTTCCTAATCATCCTAGTTTCTACTATCATCTCCTCCATTACTTTATATCTATTTTTAAATCTATGTATCAAGGTACTGGCCAATGGGGGCCCAGTTACTGGAATATGAACACCTGAATATGCCCTGAATAGAAGGGAAAGCTCTCCATTATTCCCCATCATACATTTCTTCACTTCCCAAGTCTTTACTTGGATTGTCAGCAGGCAGAGAATATTACACATCTTCCAAGGACTAAGACCCCATTGGTTGGAACCTATCCATATTCATGCTTATTGTTTTCCTTAATAGATTTTAAGCTCCACGAGGGAAGGTACTGTTTAATTTTTGTCTTTGTGTCTTGAGCTCTTAGCACAGCACCAAGTATAGACTTGGTACTTAATAAGTACTAGGTTAATTCATCAATTGAGCTAGAAAAAGTGGCATAAGTTAATTCCATACTAGCAAATTTAAGTGGAGTATTGAGACTTTATTTGGATAAGTCAAACCCCAAATAATTACTTTTGATTGAAATTTCTAGATAAGGACAAAAGTATACTTATACATAAATTCTCTAAATAATAATAATAATGATAGCTAACATTTATATAACATTTACTATGTAATAGGCACTGTGCTAAGTACTTTATAATTATCTCATCTGATCTTCAGAACAGCTCTGGGAGGAAGGTGCCATTATTCTTCTCATTTTACAGATGGGGTAACTGAGGCAAACAGAGGTTAAGTGACTTGACTAGGGTCATATAGCAAGTGTCTCAGGCCAGATCTGAACTCAAATCGTCAGGACTCTAGGCCTGGGGTGCTATCCACTAAACAACCTAGCTGCCCTAATTCTCCATTTTACTTTACAATGGCTGGTATACATCCATTTGTGAAATTTGGCTATCGTCTGTGACTAGTGTTGAATATTTTGCTTTAGGAGATCCCACACTAGAAGTAATTATAATAGGAAAAAGGAACATAAGGCTTAATTGGGCAAGTGAATCATTGGGACAGACTTTAAAAGCAAATTTGTATTAGTTTATCAGCTAGAAAGGCAGGTAGAGACTAAGTCATAAATGCCAAAGTGAAAAATGCAAAAATGATAAAAAAGCTGAGAAAAGAACATGGAATATGAAAAAACTGAGATAAAAAGCATGAGGAAACGAGTGAAGTACTTTAAAGACCTATGGAGAGGACCTTAGAGGCAAAAGTGATCAAAGGAGTATTGAAAGAGAAATAATTAAAGAACCTAATAAGTGAATGATAAAGTCCTACTGTAGAGAATGCAAATTATTGAGAAGATAGTATTCGAAGTGATTTTTGAAAACTAGGCACAGACTTTCTACTAATACAGGAAAAAACTGAGATCAGATAGGGGACATTACAGAAATCAAGCTAATAAATGACCAAATGACTAATGAAAGTTTTTTATAAAGAAAAAAAGAATACAGAGAAAAAGAAACATGTCAGAAAGATTAGCCTAAGATTTTGTGCTGTAGCTATGTAGAAATTAAGGAAGAGTGACAATGGCAGAAAGAGGGAGGGGAAAAAAAGAGAGATAGAGATCGAAAGTGTAACTGTTGCTAGATCTATAATCCTATGAAAATTATCATTTTGGATGTTGATAACATTATTCTAAACCTTTATTTATCCATTGGAAGAGAGCCCATCATGAGAATAATATGGTATATGAGGATTAGAGATTTAAATTTGAAGGCCTTAGAGATCATCTGTTCCAGTGTCTTCATTTTACTGATGAGGAAACTGAGGTGCAGAGATTCATAACTTGCCTAAGAACACAAAGGCAGCAAATGGAATCTGAAGTAGGGCCCTAGGACTCCAAATCCATTGCTCTTTTTATAATACCACACAGAATAAGTTTGGTCCCCAGAGGCAAGGGATTCTTCATGGTTATTTAACTGATTAGAAGAATCACAAGAGATGAAAAGGTAAGGGGAAGAAAGAGGACTGAGGACTAGGAATAGCCTTCACATGTAACAGCTATATGACTTCAGGCAAGACATTTAACCTCAAGGGACCTAAGTTTACTCATTTGTAAAGTGAAGGGATTGGAGTAAATGGTTTTTAAGGCCCTTCTAGGAAAAAAAAAAAAAAAACAGTGGCTTTGTGAAATAAAACTTTGCAAACCACATGCATTCCAAGACTATTTTAGATCTTAAAACTTAAGGTAAGTAAAATCATTGAATTCTTTAAATCCCTTTTTGTTGTTGTTGTTGTTGTTGTGATTAATGTTGAGCCAGGTTTAGGCATATAGAAGAATGACATTTTCTAGTCTTAATGTATTTTGTCCAACAGGGACCTCAAGGTTTGACTGAATTGTAAGGATATTTATCTGTATTACTTGGATTGACTCAAACATCCGAAGCTCCTGTTCTGGAGCACAACAATTTGTAAGACACTTCACAGGGAAGAAACAGAATTTCTATACAGCTTTTCACCAATTTCAACAAGATAACTGAATGGTGATTTCTGTTAGAACTTGTGCATAGGGAATATTTTAAATTGTGGAGATTTGTTTTTTAGTTGTTTGTTTTGTTTTGCCATGTTTTTGTTAGACTTCGAGTACAATCTGATGACCTATAGCAGCAATTACCTGGCCATTAACAATACGAGGCAAGTTTTCCTTACTTAATGTAAGACACACCATATGCATACACATGCACGGGTGCACACAGTTTATGGGAAGGCAAAATTAATCACGACAATAACAAAAGATTCATTACAATGTTTTTCTGTTTCTTGCCATCCTTTTTTTGCCAGCAATCCTACTAAATTCATTGATCAAGGACCCCCATTTCCTTTCTTTCCCTGAAGACAAGGTGTATCTAATCCTCACTAAAGCTGATCTCTTTATCTGTGATCTTTATTTCAAGGCCCTTTATTAATCATTCTCCTGTTCTTGCAATTATTTTCTTTTTTAGTAGTTTGAAAAATCTCCATTTAATCTTTCATCTTTAAATACTCCCTCCACAGACTCTTTCTCATCTGGCTACAAACATGTCTCCTCAACTCTAAAAGATTCTCTTCTACACCATTCCAAGTTTCTTCCCCACTTCACATCAAAGTTCTTGAATAAATGATCTATCCTTTTTCTCACTTCGCATCTCTTCTTCCTCACCACCCATCTTCTGCCAACTCTTTATAATCTAGCTTCCCGAAGTAACTAATTCCTTTAAGCATCAAATCCAATGAACTCCCTGTCTTTATTCTCTTTGATATCTCTCTAAGTCTTCATATCCATTTCTTCTAAATGCTCTCAGTCTGTTAATTTCAAATCTCTTCTGGTTTTCCACCTACTTCTCTAGGCAGATATTCACTCTTTATTGTCCTTATATTTCCACTTCACCTCCACAAGTTTCTTCCTGTTAAATTGTATATCATTTGAATGCTACCTCTTCCAGAGTGCCTTCACTAATATCCCATTAAAGAATTATATTTTCTCCTTTGAACTACACATTGCACTGTAATTGGACTTCTCTAAGCATTTATTATGAGGCACTTAGGTGTCCTAGTGGATAGATAAAGCATTGAGCTTGCAGTCAAGAAGAACTGAGCTCAAAACCTGACTCAGACACTTACTAGTTGTGTGATCCTCCTGGACAAGTCATTGAATTGCTCTCAGCCTTAGTTTCTGAATTTGTAAAATCAGGGTAATAATAGGATCTTACAGAGTTATAATAAGAATTAAATGAGATAACTTATATAAAGTGTTTTATAAAACTTAAAGCACTATCTAAATGCTAGCTATTGCTTATCATATACTACTGTATACTATAGTTTTTATGTATTTTCATATTTCTCTGAGAGACTATAAGCTCCATGAGGCAGAGCCTATATCTCACTTAAATTTTCTATCTATCTATCTATCTATCTATCTATCTATCTATCTATCTATCTATCTATCTACCTATCATTCCTTGTACCTACTACAGTGCTCTGCTTATGGTGCATTCTGAATTGAAATAAATTGAAAATGTTCATTATGTAAGAAGAAATCTTTTTTTATTTTAACACTTAAAACAGAAAGGAGAGAAATGATAATTTAGTTAGCCGTCTTCTAGAAAGATCCAAATGAGACAGAATATTGTAAGGAGTGACAGGAAGAATCAGAGTATATCCACAAGTCTGATTTACTTATTTTGGCTTCTCAGAAACACCCACCTCCTTAACAACATACCAGCACCTACTTACGTTCAGAGAAAATACATTTGTTTCAGAGTCAGGAACATCATTATGGAACTTGTTAAAAAGGATCTATGGACTGATTAGGTGTCCTCTATGGGGAGAAGTACTAGGATTTCTACTGAGAAATGGGGCCATAGGGCCTTACAATTAATTATCTGATTAATTGGTGAATTTTTTCCTTGGTGCCTTTTCTAATGAATCCATAATTCTTTTATTTTAATTTTTAATTTAATTTTAATTATAGTACAGGGGCATCATACTTTACACAATAGATTTATTTCTTTGATAGTGTTCATAAAATCATAGGATGTTACTACACACGGAAAAGGTGTGAAAATGAGCTCATCTCATTCAATCCTTCTCCCCATCTCCTCCCCCAGGTTAAAGATGAAGAGACTGTGATGCAAAGAGGGAAAATGAGAGACAGTGTGGTGGTATGATGGATGAACAAAAAATACTTTCTTTGCAGTCAGAAGACATGGGTTCAGTCTTGCCTCTGACACTTCCTATTTGTATGACCTTAGTCAAGTCCCTTAAGCTCCCTGTCCTTCAGCTTCCTCGTATGTAAATTGAGGGGATAAGTCTATATGGCCTCTGATGTCCCCAGAAATATCATATTGATAATAGAGAGATTTAAGTTCAAAGAAAAAAAAATCTTGCAAACAGCAAGAAAGAGACAAGGTACCAAATTCAGGATCACTTAAGACTTGGTAGCTACTAGCATAATGGAGAGGAGAGCTTGGCATATGATACTCCAGGAGACAAAAAAAAAAAGAACAGATTAATGCCAAGAATCACTTAATTAGCAAAGCTAAGTATAATTTTACAAGGAAAAATAAGAATCTTTAATGAAATGGAGGATTGATGAAAAAGAGGGTTGGTGAAATTTTCTCTCATGGCATCCAAATCACTACCCAATCAAAAAAGGTTCCTCCCAACCACATGGTTAGCCAACAGGAACCAGTCCTAGAATGTTTATGCCTACCCCACTTTTCCTTCAAAGAACTTCCCTTATGGAATGTCAAAATTTGGTGGGAGCCATCTCCTTAGTTTCCTCCACAAAGAGGTTCTATTAACCAAGAAAGCTGATTGCATTCACCTGACCCCTGTTACAGAAGGAATAAATGACATCCTATCTTCTGCATTTTCCCTAAACTTAAAAACTACTCTCCTTGTGTTGTAATGAGTCAGGTAAAACAAAAAAGTGCCTATTCTGTGGACAAGCATGGCACAGTCAAATGAAGTAACATCTGAAGTCGGAGGAACTGGGTCTGAATGCTTTCTTTCATTTTACTTGCTTATATGACCTCTGGGCCTCAGTTTCCTCGTGGATAAAATGAATGGGTTTGACTAGATAAACTTTTAGGTCCCTTTCAAGTCTAAATCTGTGAGCCAATGAACTAGAAAAAAGTATCTGATGTATACATGAATGAATGAGTAAATGAAGGATTGATGAACAAATGAATCAAATTCATTCTAACTAGGCAAAAGTGGTTGCCAGAGCAAAGTCTATCTGAGATCCTTCTTTATAAACGAACTTAAATCTAAAAAACTGACAGGTTCAAGTGGAGAAGACAAGATCATGGAGTAATAAAAGATACATTTGTGCATGTTTGTACTCCAAAAGGGAAATTACCAATAGTTGGAAACAAAGTGAATAAAAACTTAGTCACAAACTCCAAAAGGTCACAAAAGATAAATATATGACCATAACAGAGGCCTTTGGTCCTGGAAGGTATTGTCCCCAGATTCCCTGTAGTTTAACCAACCTGCTGAGAATGGAACAAAAATCAAACGCTCTCATTTAGGAACATAAGCTATCCTGGCTTTGTATATTTATATTTGTGCTAGTAAAACATTTGCAGTTGACATAGTTGGCTTATTTAATTTGGCTCAATTTGAATTTTAGGAAAAAGAACAGGCAACAATCCAAATCATTCCATTTTGTATGTCTGTATTCTTTGAAGTAAGTGTTACTTTTTAGAGATACCCTTTGTAGACTTTCTAATTTCTCTTCACTGACTCTGCCTAGTAAAATGAATGTTTCACAAAACCATTTCAAGTTTCTAATTTTTCACTTTATTAACACTCTTCATTAAAACGGAAGTGGGGAGGACAAGATTAGCACCTATTCTATGTGTCTAAGTTTTGGAAGGCTTTTATTTTATGATATTTTTGAGGAGGGGAATGTAATTTTTTTTTTAAAAAATCTGTGCCTCTCAAGTAAGTAATTATCCAAGGTCCAGTGGGATTTTGTGGTGTTTCTTTTGCTAAATAAATGGGACCAGGCATTGTGGTCCTTGCCTCTAATCCCTGCTTTTGGGGAACTTTGAGCTGCACTGAACTATGTCAATTAGGTGTCTGCACTATTTTTGGCATTAATTTGGTGAGTTCTGAGAAGTGAACGGTGGTGGTAGATACAAGGTTTCTTAAGTAGGGAAGAACCAGAAGGTCAAAGCTCTTTAGCTGATCAGTAATGGAATCGTTAGTATTGGTGAAATACTAATGCCAGTGAGACATCCAGCTTTGGGAAGAGAGACTTTGATCTTTAAAAAAAAATAACTAACAAATGGGGAGAAATTGAAAAGTGCTAAAAGAATCATATTATAAGAGTAATATAATCCAATTAGCTTACAACAGGGCTTTGGAAAAGGAAAATTATGTATAGCTGCATGTAAACCAATGATGGGTAGATGGAATAGTTCTACTCCTTTACATGTAGTAAAATGATAGCAATAATGGGGCAACTTCTTTATGCTGTCTGTTTTCAAAGTTACTAAAAATGAAATTGAAGATTTCCATCTCCCCCCTCCACCCAGATAATTAGCTACCAAATTAGATAGGATTGAGCCTTAGTTTCATGACTGCTCCAGTTTATTTGTGAAAGCACCCCAAATGTACCCTTTAGAAGTGCATGTGAGCCTCCGTGCTATGCAAAATTGGGGTTGGAAAATCTTGTGAAAAGGGTCCTGGGAAACGTCTTGTGCTCTCCACTTCCGGTGAGCCAGAAATCCCAAGGAAGGCAGCCTTTCTTGTGGTCTTTCACCACTTCTGTTTCTGGTTCCAGATGGAACCCAGAAGGGCGGATGCAAATGCAAATGAAAAGAAAGTATGAATTTACATTTTTGGTCATCTGAAAAAGCTCAGCTCAATTCCATTTGAGTTGGGAACAAAGAACATTGGCGTGGAATTAAATGTCTTTCAGTGAGTTCACTCATTCTGTGGAGTATCTGGACCCATTTGAAAAACATGATATTTGAGAAGCTAAAGGATCATACCTTTTATTTGTATGCTGAAGCAAAAATTAGAGTGCCAAGATATGTTTTGAATAGATAAGAAATGCACATTTTCAGTTGAAGTGCACGTTCAAAACCAGGACCCAGAATGAAAAATATTTACCATGTTCTAAACATGTAAACAAAATAGTCAAATAGCTACTGATGCTGAAAAATTACATATATGTCATCTATATCTCTATATAGATATAGATACAGATATAATATCACTTTAAAGCTTGAAAGGCTCACAAAACTATATGTATTATTATTCCTGATTTACAGATGAGAAAAGTGAGGCTTAAAAAGGTTAAGTGACTTGCTCAGGTTCATAGATCTAGTAAGTCTCCAAGGCATAAATCAAACCCAGGTCTAAGTTTAGCACTTTATCAAATATACTTCAGCACCACTCAAGGTGACAGTAAATTTCATGTTTCAGCATTGACTTTGGCCTTTCCTTTTTTTTTTCAATGAGCAAAAATCTATTTTCTTTACCTCCCACTCCCTACCCCTCACTGGAAAACAAAAAAGAGAGAAAAAGAAAAACAAAACCCTTGTAACAAATACACAAATTCCCTCATTTGCCACATCCCAAAAATAATTGTCTCATTCTCTACTCTGAGTCCATCACCTGTCTTTCAGGAGATGGGCAGAACAGTGCTAACTTTTAATCTCTTTCTTCTGTTCAGCCATCTCAAAAGTCTGACTTCAAAGCATTCAAGTTGAAGAAATGCGATTGAGGCTATGTCTGGGATTATGTGGCACAAAGACATCAGAATGATTCACTATGCCATGTAATCAAATCAGTTTAGGGTACCATGTAGACACTTTCTAAGCAACTTAGACTTCATAACATCCACTCCCTCTCCCCTCCCCAGAAATGATTACAGACAAACTATTACTTTGCAATTAGTCACAGTCAGGGCAGAGCCACCAGCAGTTCATTTATTCTTTCTGCCTACTCTTTCATCTGGTGCAAACCACTGTAGATCACTAATGAAGTGCAAAGCTGACACAATGAGAAACTCATTTGGGAATCCCTGTATTAATTGCTGGGGACAGCAGATGACTACTTACCCCTCTTGTTTTAGATGTGTGATTTCATCAATGTGGGAGACTCCTGGTATGGAAATCTACTCAACCAATACAGGTCAGCAATGCATCTATAACTTAGAAGGTGATGGAGGCATGAGAAGATTAAATGACTTGGCTCAAAGAGCACAGTAGTATCTGTCAGAGGTGGCCCTGGAACCCAGGTCTTCTACACTCTAAGGGTAGTCCTTTTCCACTCTTTCAAGATGTCTCTCACTAGATGAATATAATATCTTAACTACTTAGTTCTGTTAAGAGTGGTTTGTCTCAAGGGTCCCAGTGAATTTCAGATAGACCTCAGAAAAGGATAGGAAAAAAATCAGGGTTCCTAGTGGGCTTAATCAGATGAATAGAATAAACTCATCATTTTAGTCTGATTGAATGACTAAAAGATACTTTTGCATTGTGGTTGTAGAAGATAATGGGAAATAATTAAGAAAAATAGAATCTCCTTATCACTTTTACATGGCTTGAGTAATGACAGAGAACTAGCTATTGCTGTATCTAGAAGAAACAGGGGCATAAATTTATTAATTAGTTTGCTGTTTCTATCAACTAATTACAAAGCATTTATTAAGAACTCACTATATTCCAGGTACTATGGTAAGTGCTGGGGATAAAAGGAAAAAGCAAAAAAGTCCACTTCTTTAAATGATAGTGGCTGGGGTCCAGGAGATGGTTTCTTGAGTTATAATTAGAATTTGAAGTTACAGAAAAAATCAAAACTCTGGAACATATCTTAGAAGACCACATTGCAACCAACCTATTTTGGAAAATGGAAGATGCCCCAGAAAGGACTAGAAAATTAGCGTTTGACCTACAGAAGATGAAGAATAAAATGATATGGATATATCTTTCTGTTTATGTGGGTCTGTGATTTCAATGGCATGGAAATGCTCTAGTATGGAAACTCCCTCTCCAATGGAGATTGGCAACTGTCTTATAACCTAACCTTTCAGTGCCCCCTGGAAGCTCTCTAAAGAAATATTCTCCTTACTTATGGTTAAATAAGTACAACGAGCTGACAAGAATATTTGAGCTATATTATGTTTCAGGAGAATTATCTCATAATGTGTACATGACTTGGCAATTCAATTTTCTTCCTCTAACTTTAAAAGTAATTTCTGTTACCGCTGAACAAATATTTGAATACTGCTTACTATCTAGTATACAGTAAACTTGAGTTAACCACAAAACATAGTGAACCTACTCAAATTCCAGCTGTTAAAAAAGCAAATGATGATGAAACTGAGTAAAAAAAATGAAGAGAGGATATTTAAAAACAAGTACTTCATTTAAAAAAAGACTATATGTTTAAAGGAAAGTTAGTCCTTTCTAAGTGACAGTTATGTATCTACCAGTATAAGGCTTTCTAAATATATCCTTAATTTATTTTCTTGGTTGCCAATATATTTTAATTTGTTTTATTTTTATAAATCTTCATAGCCACATCTTATCTCTATGGGTAAGTCTTTTAAACTCTTTGGGTCTCAGTTTTCTCATCTGCCAAATAATAGAATTAAGCTAGATGACCTCTATAGTTCCTTCCAGCTCTAAATCTATGATCTTATGGTCCTTATTAGGGTCCCAGGAGCTCTGCACTCAGTTTACCTGGCACATTCAGAGAGCATTTGCTGAGGCAACTTGGTGTGGATAATGCTACTTGTTGGTAGCCAGGAATGTACTCTGGTCTTAGCTGGTCTTAGTTGTTATTTCACAAAGGTTTTGCTCCTTCCAAGGGGACATGGGAGAAGAGTCTTCCTTAATGTAATTTAGATCAGATTACTAGAATATACCTCAGTGTAAGGTAGACAATGTTGTTAGTATAACTTGACCCAGTGACTAATAGACCTCATATGGAGCGCCATTCTTCTGTTGAATCATGCCTATATCAATAGGTTAGAGAACATGGCACAAAGAGACCAAGTCTGTGCTACTGAAAACCTTTTTAGTCCACTCAGCTCTGCACAGAGATAGTCCTTTTGCTATGGCTACAACTCTTAACTACAAACAACTATTTAATATATATCTGCTGAAAATGGGGCCAGGCAAGAGAAAACGGATGACTGAGCTAAACACAAAGTATCTTTCTTACTGTTGCTGGGTCAATAGTATTATTTTAATTTGTGGAGCATTAATTGAGAAAGATTTAAATGACAATGCCCTATAGTTAACATCTACAGCATGAAAGAATAATTTAAAACTTTCAGTTAGTCAACTCTTTTGTTCTGAGCATAGGACTATAATCAGAAGATAATGTTTTAACCAACAAAGGATTTTCCTTCACAAATGAAGAATAAATAAAATTCTGTCTTGTATATTTGCTAATTTTTCTTCTTGGCTATGACTATTTGCTTGCTATTTAATCTGGAGATATAATATACACATAACAAGCTAGAAGTGCTTAGAAATTGATTTTAGTATAGTCATATTTGGGGACTGTGGAAAGCATATGGTATAAGGCATAAAAATATGCAGCAATGATCTGGATATTCAATTTATTAAGCATTTATAATGTGCAATATATGGGACTAGGAGCTAAGCAAAAAAGGGAGAGAAACCTGAGGAAGAAACATTGGGTTTTGGGAATAAAAGTTGATCGATTCTAAAGTCATTCTAATTGAGTAGTTGACATTTTAGGGTAAGGTAATGTGCTACCTTCCTTCACATGGGACCTAAAATTGAGATTTTGATCACATTTTATGAGGGAACTTAAGGGTCCACAATCCCTGTTATGAGAGAAGGTGTTCCAGAGAAACACCATTGTAGACAACATTGTAGACATTTGGCTGCTGCAAGTGGCCCATGAGTTTTTAATTAGGTCATTTTTTTCCTCAAGGAGAACAATGCTGTTGTAATTGGACCATTGCTCTTCAATAGTTCTCACATTTAACTGTACTGGATAAAGTGTTTTTTTTTTCATATAACGCCAAGCCTGGTATGTCTTTATAGGTCACCTCTCTCCAAGCAAACAGTGGTGGAATCTGTCTTAATAACCTGCGTTTAGATATGTTCTGGGTTGCCTCTATCCCTAGACTAAATTCACCAAACTTGACTCTCTTTGCTGTGTACTGAGTTGCTCTATCTATTTGCATTGGTTCTTTCTTTTTTTTAACATTCATTTTAAAATCATGAGTTCTAAATTCTCTCCCTCTCCACACTCCTCTCTTTAACTCTTTAGAAGGCAAGCGATATTATACCCATTATACGTGTGAAGTCATGCAAAACACATTTCCATATTAACCATGTTTCCATTGATTCTTAATAATCTGTAACTATGCTTTACTTCTTAAAGTTGAATTCCAGAACATATCCATGTGTCATTTCTTCTGCTTGTTTCACTCGAGGAATCTTCATTTCGATTCACTATTCAATAGCTCTTTGGCTATCCTATTATTGTTGTAGCAAACGACAGATTAGTGTCAAATAATTGACTTTGTTCTGGTGATGGGTTATTCCAGGTTGGCAAGGATTTTATGTCTCTATTCACCGGGTCTTCTTTTAATGTAGAATGCAATCATAGATGTAATCAGCCTCAGAGAATACCAATCCACCTGGTACCTGCATAGGATCCCCTCCCCCAACAATAATCCTGACAAGTAGTCATAGAGCTTCTTGAAAATCTCCAGCAATAGGAAACCTACTACAGGCACAAAACTGATTGGACATTTTGATGATAAAAATGTGGCTTCTCTCCCTTTCTCTCTCCCTGGCCCTCCAGCTTCCCTTTCTTTCAGACACTTAGAAAGTGCTTTCAGCTTTTCAGGGTGCAAGTCATTTGATCATCACAACAGTCCAATGAAGTAAATGCTACAGGTATCATTATCCAGATTTCACAGATGAGAAGACTGAGGCTGAGGGATTAAGTGCCTCACCTATGGCTACATAGCTAGTAAGTGAAGGAGGAAGGATTTGAATGCAGGTTTCTGCTAATTTTTAAGGCCAACATTATTTTCATTCCTTAATCCCTCTCAAATAATGTGATACATGTATCTGATGATACAGGTACAGAAAAAGCCATATAGATTACCAAATGTGAGCTATTTCCTTTTTGTCTTTACTTTCCACATAGTGGAGGCTTAATAAATGCTTACAGATTCATTGTGATACAGATTAGAAAATGATGAAGGACAAAGGAAAGAGAGTGACTTAAGGGATCAAGAAGGAAACGATCATTTTTATCTGGGGGAGGGGCTGGGGGGTGGATCAGGGAAGGCATCTGGAGGAGGTGGCCTCACAGTATAACAGATGGTAAAAAAGGCAGACACGGTATTAATTAATAACAATTGTCTGACAGCACTGTCACTTTAGCATCACAAGCCCTTGATTTCAACAGCAGATGTGAAGTCTCTTGTATATAAGATGATAAATCAGGAAAACAAATGATTACTTTGCAGTGATCAGGGTCTACATGGGTCAATTAAGCACTAAATTTCATACTCAAACTTCAATTGCATTCTAATAGCATATCAAATTTTAGTACAATGAAACGTCTACTAAAATATGGAAGTAGTTCTTTATGGATTGTGCTGTTGATAATTTAATGAAATCACTGAACCTTAATATTCTAGAAGGAATAATGAGAAGGCTATTATTAACAGAAATCTATCTGCCACCTGCCATGGGGCCTATGGTAAGGAGGCTTAAGTTAGATGTAGGTCTACATTTTGAATGACCATAATAAATGAAAATGATTGGACTACGAAATCTTATGGGACCATTCCTACTATGATGAAGTCACATGAATTAAAAAAAAACCAACAACATTCAAACATAGCAGCAAGGATCAAAACAAAAGAAAAAAAGAGTGAATGGAAACATTCATTTGGGTTTTATATTTTAAATTAGATACAAAAGAAATTTGTGATGACAGACATCTGTTTGGCCTAACCAAGAAATCTTTCCTGCGACAAACAGCTTCTTAAATGAATTAGTTTGAACTTTCCATTTTCCAATGTCTCAAGTTATACAATTGACTTTCAATTATTTGTTCTAAGAACACACCCTTTTCTATTTCCATTTATCTTATTTTTTTTCCTGTGCATCATTGTGCAGATTATTACTCAAGACTAAAACGTTGCTACTGAAAGTGTTTCTCATTTTGGGGACTTTTCTAGACAGGAGAGCAGGTCTATATAAAGAATGATGTTGTTGTTAAGTTGTTTTTTAGTTGTGTCCTACTCTCTGTGACCCTATTTGGTGTTTCATGGCAAAGACCCTGGAGTGGTTTGTCATTTCCTTCTCCAGCTCATTCTACAGATGAGGGACTGAGACAAACAGGGTTAAGTGACTTGCCCAGGGTGACATTGCTAGCAAGTGTCAGAAGTCAGATTTGAACTTAGAAAGATGAGTCTAAACCTAGCACTCCACAATGAAACAGGATCAGTTGTATCATAGCATAAACGAAAGTTTGTTCGAAAAGGAAAAACAACACAGAGAACCGACAAACTACTACCGGCAAATAGCAGAATTAATCCCTATAAGACAAGCAAGGAAATTCAGAGGAAACTGTCAGCTGGAGTGTTTAGTATTGATTCTTCTACAGTGAAGCTTCCTTAAGAAGGAAGAACCATTGAGAAGACCAATAAAAGAAAGAAAGGAAGGCTACTAACCTGTGCTTTGAAGGAAAATATGCTCATCATGGGCAACACAACACAAAGACTGCAGAACTAGATTAGAAGAAGGTAATTTTTTTACTTGTGAAATGAATTTTTTCATTCAACACTATACTGAAACTGTTAGAAGTATTAGTAAGCCTATAAGAGTGAGGCATTATCATCAGACTGTAAAAAAATTACTCCTCCACATTTTGGAGATTTAAAAATTTTAGTTGGTCTGGAAGTCTTGTCCCCACTGAATGAATGATGAACTTTTGTAATTGTATTGATATACTGAGAAACAGAATGGTTCTGAAATTGCAGTCATTCCCAATTGAAGAAGGAATGCTGCAATATGACACTGCATCATACCATACATCACGAAAGGTTACAAAATTTACCTATGAAATGGAAATAGACATACTTCAGTAGCCTGTGAATTTACCAGATTGAACCTTCATTGAAAACCTGTAGGTCACAATTAAGGCTAGACTTGGAAAAACAGTCCAGTTGCCGACAGTATAATTAATATGCAGCAGAATAAAAGTGTGGCTTCATGATGTCGAATTAAAGAATATATGTCAAAATACTGTGAGCTCAATGCCAAATCCTGCAAAAAGAGTATTATGGTGTAAAAACATATTATAAGTTTTTAAAAAGAAGCACAATATATTGTAAAGTTTATTGTATGTTAATATATTTACTTTAATTTGTCACAGTTAATTAGTATATCACTATAGATAAAATAGAATGGCTGGAGGAATTCAGGAAATGAAGGAACATTTTTACTTGGGGATTCTAGGGAAGATTCTAAGAGTGGTTGAGTTGGGTTTTGAAGAAGGAAAAAGGCAAAACAAATGAACTGGGACCATAGATAAATCAAATTTAAGAAACTGATGTCATTTTAGTTTCCTATGTATAGGTTCACAAATTTCAAGAAACTTTTAGGGACATTTACAGAAACCGCATCCTATAGGAAAAAGTCATTTTTTATTTATGACACAATCAGACAAAAACTTTAAAAGCACATCTCTTCTGTCTGTAATAAAAAATATAATTTATATTTTCAAAGTGCAGTGAATGGCCAAAATCTTTTTCTGTCACATTTTTAGCACTAATTTGGGAGTAATATAAAATGAAATATAAGAAAATAAGATACCACTAAATGGGAGAAACAGATGGTGGGAAATTCTTTGCCATAATGTATTTGCCAAAGAACATTAGAAACTGAATCAAAGGCTAATTAAGACTTAGAAGGACTTATGAAAATGGAACCCCCATAATAAACTTAAGAAAATCTATACAAACATTTTACTAGAGTGCACCCACTATAGGTCATACTTCCCTGTCCTCCCCTACAACATCTGGCATATTCATATAAAGTCCGAATTAATCTTATAATCAGCATAGATATTATTTTTCTTTTTAAAGGGTTTTTCTTTAGTGAATGTGATCTATATTCAAGAATAAACTTTTCTTGTTCAGTCTTTTTTCAGTTGCGTCTGACTCTTTGTGATCCCATTTGGGGTTTTCTTGGCAGAGATACTGGAGTGCTTTGCCATTTCCTTCTCAAGCTTATTTTTTGGGTGAGGAAACTTAGGCAAACAGGATTGAGTAACTTGCCCAGAGTCACACAGTTAGTAATTGTCTGAGGCCAGATTTGAACTCAGGAAGGTGAGTCCTATTGACTCTAGGCTGGGTGCTCCATCCACTCCATCCTTGCCCTCAAGAACAGAGTAAGTTCAGATAAATAGACTTTGATAATGGAGTATAAAAGGTTAAAGGATTCCTTTCAAACAGCTTTTAAAAGTGTGCAGTGGGGAGATGGCATGGTTCAGTCATTAGCCTTAGAGTCAGTAAGACCTGGATTCAAATTCTATCTCTAAGACATATTGTGTCAAGTCATTTACTCTTAGAGGCAGGTAGGTAGCCACAGTGGATAGAGCATTGCACCTGGTGTCAAGAGAAACTGAGTTCAAATCCAGCCTCAGACACTTACTAGCTATGTGACCCTGGGCAAGTCACTTAACCCTGTTTGCCTCAGTTCCTCATCTGTAAAATGAGCTGGAGTATGAAATGGCAAACCACACCAGTATCTCTGCCAAGAAAATCCCAAATGGGGTCATATTGAGCATTCACAGAAACAGCATTCACAAAATTTTGAAAACCATAGCACAAAGATCTATTTTAACTCTTTAGGCAGAACCACATAGATTTCCCTCCTGTACTTGTTTGGTTGTTTAGAGACAGCTAATTGGGAGTGGGAATGTGACTGTGTTTGGGGGAGAGGTGGGGCAATCATCCTTTGTGCTCATTTACAAAAAGAAAAATAATCTAATTCACCAATCTTCAAGAATGAAATGGAAAATGGGGAAGGGATGGGTGGGGCTGGTATTTGCCACAATTGTGTTACTTCTCAGAACTTGAGGTAAAGTGGGTCATTTATACTTAAGGGATGTGTCCCAGCACAATAGTGATGATGTCTTAATGCTCTGGAGTTGAGCAATGTTGGTTGGGCTTTTGTTTTTTTTTTAAGGTAAACACAGAGGTGAGCTATAACTTGTAATTTATTGGGTCTTATTTTGTTCATAAACTAATATTTTCCTCCAATGTTAAACAATTAGCATACCTTTTGTTCTAGCTCCATATGAAATCACACAAGGAAAGGAGACAACTTTTGCTTTATTGCCCTTTCAGTTCTGCATAAGTCTATGGAAGCTCTCTTACGTAGATTAATGTCTATAGACCTAGAAACTGAGCTGATTGTCTGATTAACAATTTTCAGTGTAACTTATACTCTTGGAGGATGTGGTGTGTACACACGTAATCCTTGCTATTGGGGAGCCTGATGCTGGTGGATTTCCTGAGCTCTGGAGTTCTGAGCTACGGTAGGCTAAACCAATCATGTATCTGCACTGTCTAGCACTGATATGATAAGTCAATGGACTTAAGTTGGAAATAGAGCAGGTCAAAGCTCCCTTTGTGATCAGTAGTCAGATTGATCCCTGAATGGCTGCTGCATTTCTAGTCTGGGAAAGACATGGAGACTCAGTCTCCAACAAACAAACACACAAACATAGAACAATTGAGAAGTAATGTAGCCTGATGAATATTGTTCTGGACTTAGCAGAGGAAGGTCTGGTTTTGAGTGTGCCTCTGACACTTAATGACTGTGCAATAACTCTGCAAACATGCTAAGAGTAATCTACTGATTGATAAAAGATTCTGATCATCTGGTAGAGGTAGTTAAACATGAATGAATACAAAGTTGCATCTTGGTTTGGAGAAGGAAAATGGAAATCACTCTAGTACATTTGCCAAGAAAACCCCAAATGGGGTCATGAAGAGTCAGGCACAAGTGAAATAACCCAACAGCAACATCTTGATTTGTACAACGACTATCGTGAATCATAGAATTTGAAAATTGGAAAGGATCTCAGCCGCCATCTGGTCTAACCTATACACCCAAGGAATCCTCACTATTCTATACTAGGCAAGAGATTGCCCAGCCTCCACTTGAAGACCTCCAAGGAAGGGAAACTCATCACATTTCCAGCCCATTTCACTTTTGGACAGCTCTAATTGTTAAGAAGTTTTGCCTGGTCTTATGCTAATTTGTCTTCTGTGCCACTCTTGCTCCCTGGTCCTGCCCTCTGGGGCTAAACAGAACACATTTAATCCCTCTTTCACTTGACAGCTCTTGAAATACTTGATGACAGCTATCATGTTCCATATCCTACTCTCTTTTTCTGTCCTTTAGGTTAAACTATTTACTTAAAAGTTTTCTTCAAATTAAAATTTGGAAATAAAACTACGTTAAATTCACTAGTGGGACTCATGATCTGAAAGAGCCCTACACTAGGCTGCAGTGCAAATTATATTGGATTGAAATCAAAAGACTGGAGTTTGAATCTTGGTTCTATTTCTTGGTAGCTGTGTGAACTTGGGAAGTCATTTAACCTTAAAACAGAAGTTTTATCAGCTATAAAGTGAGGGGGTTTCTTTAATAAGATGAGTATTTCAATTCCTAGAAGGCAGCTAAGTAATATATAATAAGGCTACTGCTGTTCTTGTTTGTCCTTCATTCTTGAAAATGACAAATGACATCATGAGGGTGATTTCTTGACTTGCACATAAATTGGATTTAAGTTGAGGCAGAGCTAAATAAAGTCATTAGCCTCACTCTCTCTTCCAGAGTCATCATAGTCCAATGGAAAGGCAAAGTCAAGATGACTGGAAGTCATGGTATTAGGGAAAACTTAATGCAACACTTTGGTTGAGTCTTGTAGGATATAAGGGACTCTGACAGATGAAAATGAAAGGAAGTTCATTCCAGGTAAAGGGCCTTAAATATCAAACAAAGAAATTTCTATGTGCTCCTAGAGCTGATAAGGAGCCACCAGAATCTGCTGATCAAAAGAATGATCTGGTCAGACCCAGAATAGTGCTTTAGCAGCAGAGAGGGAGGATGGATTGTGAGAGATGCTGTGATGGTGGAACTGAAAAGACTTGGCAGCTGATTGGATATGTGATGGGGAGTGGGGGGACTGAAGAGTTCAGGGTGACTCTAGATTGTGATCCTGTCTTTCTAGAATCACGGTGGTGCTCTTGGCAGAAATAGGGAATGGGATGGGAGGAAGGTTTGTGGGGGTGGGATGGAGATCATGAGCTCTGTCCTGGAAATGTTGAATTTGAGATGCCTGCGGCACATCCAGTTCCAAATGACCAATGGGCAGCTGTCAAATTTGCTCAGCTTTGACTCTGATTAATTTTAATACATCATTTAATCTCTCTGGGCCTCAGTTTCTTGATTTGCAACTGATGGGGTTGGACCAGATGATCTCTAAGTTCTCTTCTGGATCTACAATTCTGTTTTACCATCTCCATTTTGAGCAACCCCTACATTTCCTAATTCCTCAAAGCAAACGTTTAATTTTCTTTTACTTACAGAGTTATAGACTCTCACTTCAACCTGTTGGCTCCAATTCTTTTTAATTACCATGCAATTTATTACAGAGATATAGCTTAATTTTCCTTCTGAGAATGCTCTTCAAATTCCCAGAATACTATTCTCTCTATACATGTTCTCTTTGTCCCAATTTTTTGGAGAGGGGGCTAGTTTTTTGCTCCTTGTACTTTTCTATGCTTCATGTACAGAACCTCCACCTACATTTGAAGGAAAGTAGGAAATTATTATTGCTTAATTCTGCTTAAAAGCATATGCTTGTACACTACTAATTCCTACCTCCCTTCCTGGTCTTTGAAGCTTAAATCGGAGCAAAAATTACTTAGCATTTAGAACACAAGGCAATTTGTCCTTGAGCATCAAAAACCAGGAAGACACACTTCCCCAACCTTCTTCACAACTGCCATTGCCATTTCCAAATTATTTTTCTCTTCTGTTCTGTGTTGATAGTGGTTGCTTCCTCCCTGAATTTCCATAGGAACAAGGACCAGGATCTTTATAGGACAGGTCAGCTTATCTTGTGGCAAAATTTCAGTTGTGGTGGGATTGTCCTGTGCTGTCCTTCCCTCCTCTGACTATCTTCTAACTTGCCACTGCCATCCTACTCCCTATCCCCACCTCAACCTCCATTGTGTCTGCTCAAGGTGAAAACATTGCTCTTTGTAGTTTTGTTTACATAAGATATTGTAGGATTATGCATTAACCAGCTTCAAGCTTACTACAAATCTCTTTTTAAAGGGGCTTTTCCTTTTTGTCTTCTGAATATTTTAAAATCATTATTACACAAACCAAAAGTTTCAATTTCAAAACAAAAATAGGCTGTGGTTTCCTTATAGCATGTAAGGTGTATAAGGTATCACCTTAAATTTAGTAACCATATGTAAATACTTTAGAGAGACACTTGAGAAAGCCCAAGGAATTGAAGGTCTACTTTGTCTTAAAGACCTAATTTTTATTTCTTTGTTTGAAGCCATATCTTATGCCACTCCCTTCTTCAGAGCTGTCAAAGAGGTCAATTATCTTAGATTTAAGTGGGTCTTGGCTGTCAGAGAAACATCTGGAAGTGTAAAGGGAGAGGTGGCCACCCAAATGGAGTTGGATGTAAAGCTTTCCTAAATGCCAACTAAGGTGTAGGTCAGAAGAATTTATTACAGGTATTTGGCAAAGTACAAACTTCTAGAAAGGAGAATTCAGAAAAGATGACATACTTAGCTTACAAAAAAAAAGACTCACATGTATATAATTCTTTAATTGGGCAAGGGACTTTGTATCCCATTATTTCATCTGATCCTCACTACTCTCTGAAATGCCTGTTCTTTTTTTAAATCTCTAGGGTCGAACAGCCACAAAATGTCTGAAAAAGGATTTGAACTCAGGTCTTCTCCTTTGGTTCCCAGATTCAGAACTTTAGTCACTCTACCAGAGTCCCTCTTTTCTAATAAAAATGTGTATCATACAAATAGCATATTTATCATGTCCAAATTGAAAGCAATAAGAACAAACTACACATGTATGTATATCTTCTGTATTACTGGTTTGTAAATCAGAATGGGATCTCGAGGCAATGTGTAAATATTCACAGAGTAGGAAGATTTTTACATCGCATTACTAGTATAATTATGAGTTATCACAAAGAAAATGAAACATTCTAGAGTAAAGCCCCTGCCACAATTATAAATATGTCTCACATTAGGGGGTACCATAAAGGTTGTTTAGAATTTGAAAGAAACCCAAAATCATTATTTCAACATAAATCTTGCTTTTGATAGTGATTTTTTTTTTTGAATGAAGAAAGGAAGTCTTTATAGAGAAAGGAAAAGCTAGAGAAGGAGGGTCTGTTCCCCATTTGAATGGACAAGATTAGGTCATTATCTGCCTGTATTTACATTTATCTGACTCCCTTCTAAAAGAGAGAGGTGTTAATGGTTACATAAAGCTTCACTATTTGTTACAAAGGAAGGACTACATAATCGAGTGTTATTTTTGACTATAAATGACTCCATGTCTAGCACTGGCCAGAAGAGCTGGTTGCCAGGAAATTTGACCTGCATCATGGGTTTAATGAAGCAGTAACTTTTTGTTTATATTTCTTTCCAGTTTTAAATGTTATTTTATCTGGGAAAGATGAGATAATGCTGCTCTCCTTTTGGGACCATCTCAAGTCCTAACCAGCCTGCTACCACTACTAATAACAGCTAACATTTACATAGCAATTTAAGATTTGTGAATTGCTGTACATGTTATCTCCTTCAATCTTCACTTCCAGATGCTATTATTATCCTTATTTTACAGAGGAGAGGATGGGCAGCTAGGTGGCGCAGTGGATAGAGTGCCAGGCCCGGTCAGACAGACTTTGGTTCTTGAGTTCAAATCTAGCCTCAGACACTTACTAGCTGTGTGACCCTGTGCAAGTCACTTAATCCTGTTCGCCTCACTTTCTTCATTTGCAAATGAGCTGGTTTGACATTTCTCTCCTGGAGAAGGAAATGTCAAACCACTCCAGTACCTTTACCAAGAAAACCCTAAATGAGGTCACGAAGAGTTGAACAGAACTGAAAAACAACACAACACACAGAGGAGAAAGCAGGCTGCAAGATTAAATTAAATGACTTATCCAGTAACACTGCTAGTAAAATCTGAAGTGGAATTTGAACTCAATTCTGCTTGGTTCCAAGTCCAGGCACTCACCCACTTCAATACTTATCTAGCTGCCATAGAGAGATCAGCAGCAAAAGCCTGACTTGATTCAGATACCAAGAGAAAAGTCATCTGGTTGTACTTGATCTTTTAGAAAGAGCCCTGAGATTGGGAATCAGGATCCCCCTGGGCCCCAAGAGCACCTTGTGAAGAAAGGACCTGACAAACGCCTGCCAATTTCTGTTTGTCTTCATCAGTAGATCAATAAGGCTGGTCCTGGACAAATCACGGTGTCAGAGAAATCAGTGTTTTAGCAGCAGAAAGGGCTCTGGGCCTGGAGTTGGAAAGGATAAGTACTCTTTTGCTCCTTAATATCGGTGTAACCTTGGGTGAGTCACCTGACTCCTGACATTTCCTCATCAGCAGAACTGTAAGATTGCATTTAGTTGTTCTTAATTTGGGGTCTGAGAACTTAAAAAAAATATTTTGATAACTATGTTTCAGTATAATTATTCTCCTTTGCAATCCTATGTATTTTATTTTACACACTTAAAATCACTCTGAGAAGGGATCTGGAGGTTTTACCAGACTTCCAAGTGGGTCCAGGAAACAAAAAAGGTTAAGACCTTATGAACTAGATCACCTCTGAAGTCCCTTCCAGCTTCAAATACAACAGTCCTGGGATTCTCAGCTTCCTTATCTACTTCTTTCCTCACCCAGTCC
This sequence comes from Phalanger gymnotis, assembly GCA_028646595.1. NCBI lineage: Eukaryota > Metazoa > Chordata > Mammalia > Diprotodontia > Phalangeridae > Phalanger > Phalanger gymnotis. Next base: position 103,493,582 of record CM053623.1, read on the forward strand.
TCCAGCTTCAGGTGTTCTTGCTTCCAGTACCTTCCTTGCCAGTGCCTCCCCTGTTTTTTAAGCTTCTCTCAATGGTCAAAACAGGAAAGGATCTGATATCATCATTTACATTTTGACTGAAATTCATTCGTACTCTCTCCATTTGCATTTTAAGCCTTTTATGTCTAAATAAAGAGTGAAACTACTGGACTAAAACCTCATCTACCCAAGGTTTTTTAGCTTTGATTATTAGTGACAATCCTGCCAGGGCTGTTTGCTTAGAAGGCTGCCTCAAACTGAGAGAAGAGCTTTAGAGTGGTGTTTTTTTTTTAAGAGAGTGATAGCCTCTACGAACAGATCTTCTTATTATGAAGTATCCCCCATGATGTGATGCCTTTCTGTTTGAGTTGTGGGGAGGGGAGTAATGAGGAGAAGATAAGTGGCATCTCCACTCATAACTAGCAATTTGGGTGTATAGGGCAAGCTTTACAAAATGCTGCCAGGGCAATCCACATGAAGTACACCCTCAAATCAACTTTTAAAGAAAAATTCAGTTGAGGTAAGGGCAGAAACATCAAGATAATGGCAGAAAAGCTGCTGTTTCACTTCTAGCTGCCAAAATGTTATCCGGTAACTTCCAATTTAGGTAATTATTTTTGCTAAACTTGGTTTTTTTTCTCCCCTTAACCCAGATGAAGAAATGTGTTTTCAGCAACCTTAGTCACCAAATCCAATAGCTTTGTCTCAATCCTCATTCTCTTTGACATCTCTGCAGCCTTTGGCACTGTTGATCACTCTCTCCTCCTTGATATTCTTTACTCTCTAGGTTTTCTGGACACCACTTTCTCCTGGTTCTTTTCCTATCTAATGGCTAGTTCTCTGTCTCCTTTGCTGGATTCTCTTCCAGATTATAATTTCTAACCATAGGTGTCCTGTAGGGTTTTGTCTTGGGCCCTCTTCTCTTCTGCCTCTATATGGCATATTTCACTTAGTGATCTCATCACCTCCCTTGGATTTAATTATCATGTTCATGCTCATGATTCTCAAGTTTACCTATCATGCCCCAACCACAGCCAGAGAAAATGCTCAGATCCAAGACATGGAATGTTTTGTTTGTTCAAGAGCCAGGAGGCGAATGTCACAGGATTAAAGAGTAGATGGTGGGAAGTAAGATGAAAGAAGACTAGAAAAGCAGGGGGGGTTTTGTATGTGTGCGTGTGTGTGTGTGTGTGTGCGTGTATATATAGACATACACACATATCTATATATCTGTATCTATGTATATATCTGTCTACCTATCTATATTGTCTCCCCCATTAGATTGTAAGCTTTTTGAGGGCAAAGATAGTTTTTTGCCTCATTTTTCTATCCCAGTGCCTTAGCACAGTGTCTAGCACATATTAGCCGCTTAATGAATGTTTACTTATCTCATCCTAGTTAGGACCCTGATCACTCCCAATTTGGATTCACCCAGGGTGACTGCCCTGCCCTTCTTCCCAATCATTATATCCTAGTTGTATCTTACAAAAATTGAATTCTCAAGCAAAGAGCTCAAAGATTAGGGGGCCATCCTCTGCTTTGTAGAATTTTGATTCTTCTAGCTCATCAAAGCAGATGGATGAGGAGTACTCTGTGGTCAAAGTCCTGAAGGAAGTCCAAGCCTGTTGTGCCAATGAAGTGGATGGCCTGGTCTACAAGAGTAACATTTCTCACAGCCACTAAATTCACATAAAAATAAGGGTAGAAAAGTGAAAACTGAAATTGTAAAGCTTTATAGCATGATAACTAAAGCATAAAAATTTTTGCTGATTCTATATTTTCTTTTAACACTGTTGGTAGGTCAGACTATTTTCTCCCCTAGCAGGTCTCAGAGAAAACAGACCAATACTATTGTTTTTTCTTTTGAAGTCCTGAGCCTGACCATTATATTCCAAGAGAGGAGCCAGAATGAAAACAGAGGACGAGAGAAGTGACAGGAAATGGGAACCAGGATGAGTTTGGGCATGGCTATAACTGTGGTTGGTATGGGCAGAAACTTCAAAGAGTAGAGAAAAGGCCTAGGGAAGGCCAAAGAAAATTACTGCAGAATAATTTTCTATATCATTTATAAGCAATTGCTTTTGGTCTACAAATATATAGTTTGCTTAAAAACAATAATAACAACCGCCACCAACAGCCTGATCCATTTCTAGGAATATGGAAGTGAGAAGGATTCTTGAGCATCTGCTAAACAGCTGGGGTGGTTAGCTTAGTTGGTTAAAGCCCAGTGCCAATGATGTTTCTGACACAAATTCAATACCACAACAGGGCAGTTAGGTCCATTGCTTTTCCATGGTCACAGACGGTAATACTATCTCCAAACAGCTGGTCTACAAATGCGGGTCACTGTGAGAATGGATTTGGTTTAGGACAAGTCAGATCTGCCATTGAAAGACCAGTAGAAAGTATCTACTTATAGATACCCTCATATAGTTCAGTAATAAAACCTTTGAATATTAAAAAATCACAATTTTTGAAATCACTATCATTTTTTAGTTTATCAGTGTTAACCACTAATATGTGACTCTGTTTTATTCCTTTCAATTCTACACCTTATCTCTACTGCAACTGCTCTTCAATCTTTTCTCCTTTGAGGTTCACTCCATCTATCTATATCTCTCTGCTCAGATACTTGTTACCTTAATAAATTGGTTTCTGGGTCACTTTACCTCCTTTCTCAATGAGTTCAGTATTTGGCTTACAGTCTTCTCCATTTCTGCCCTTGCTTTAATGCTTGGGGATTTAAATGCACACATGTACATATGTATGTATATGTGTATGTCTATGTGTATGTATGTGTGTGTGTATATATATATACACACATATATGTGTGTGTGTGTGTACAAATATCTACCTACCATCTTTCTATACTTACTATACACATATATATGTATGTGTGTATTTGTATATATATATATATTTGTGTGTTTGTATGTGTATATATATATATATATGCACACATATACACACACATACATATATTTATGTCCCCTTGAAGACTGGCTTCTAGTTCTTTAAACATCTCAACTCCCATGACCTGTATATCTCAACTCTCTGTAGTTGGGAGTGAGAGGGAGCAATATATTAACTCTCAGAAGCTCTCCCATGACTGAGTTAACTTTTTGACCTTGAACTCTGCAATTTCTCTTTTGATCCTAATCTCCTGTGCTTCCATGTCTAACTGCCTCCCAAACCTCTACTTTGTCTTTACTAGTCCATCCTCTACCAATTTACCTCTGCTCTTACCTCATTCACTTCCCAATCTTATTCACAGTTAACTATTTCAAATACACACTATTTTCTACTCTCGATTCATGTAGCCTCTTGTTTTTACCCTCATTTGTACCCTGTCATTTTCAATGCTGTATTATACCTATCATCTAATCCCATGCTGCTGAACCCAACTGAAGAAACTCATGAAACCTTGCTAACTGATCCACTAGCAAGTTCAGCCCTTTTTTTTTTAACCTCAGTTGCTTCGATTTAAAAGGTTTTTTTGGTAGGCTTTATATCATCAGCTCCCCACCCACCCCCAGCAGCTGTTCCCAACCTTTTTTCTCTTCATGCCTCTAACCACATCCCTCTCCTCCTCTCTTTTAGCAGTTAATCTTACCTCCTACTTTCCTGAGAAAATCGTGATCATTCATCATGAGCTCCTCCATCTTCCCTTCTCCAAGTCTCAAAATCCCTTTGCATCTTTGCTTGTCCTTTCTTTCTTTGCTCCTCTTCTCTGATGTAGAGGAACCCTATTTCTATGCCAAGTTCAAGCTATCTCATTTCCTCCTGTCTCCTTCAGGAGCCTGTCCCCTCAACCATTCCCTCTTTTCCTTTAATCTTCATTCTTTTCTCATCTCCTGGCTTCTTCCTCATTGCCTATAAACATGCCCACATTTCTGAAAAAGAAAAATCCTCTGTCTAGAATATAAAAAACCACATGTGTCTTACAGGTTTTATTTCATACTACTTTTCTTTACCCATCGTCCATTCCAATCAAACTGACCTGCTATCTACTTCTAATAAGCAATCTATTTCCTTCTTCTGGGCCCTACTATACTATGTTTAGAGTACATTCTCTATTCATTCCCACCTTATGGAATCCCTGGTTTCCTGCAAAACGCAATTCAGAGATTACCTTCTCACATGATTGCTTTCCTGAATCCTCCTCATTGTCAGTTCTCTCTCCTTCTCTTGAAATGAATGTATATAGTAACAGCAATGTTGTTTTAAAAACAACTTTCAGTGAATAAGTCATTTTGACTATTATAAATACCTAAATTAACTACAAAGGACGTCTGAAGGAAGACGCTATATGCATCCAGAGAAAGAACTGATAGATAGAAGTATCTATAGAATGATTTTACATATATTTGTATACATATATGTATGTGTGTTTATATATATATATGTATAGTTGTGTCTAATGGTAGTCACCTCTAGGGCAGGGGCAGGAAAGAAAAAAGAAAAAAAAGAAATTTACATGATAATTTAATAAAATTATATTTAAATATTTGTATTTAAAGTATTACATATTTAAAAGAAATAACAAGTTGTACATAATGGATTTGTAGTTTCATGTGCAATCGACTTTTTTCAGTTATACTATGTTATGGAAATGCTTGTTTTATTCCATAAACTAAAAAAAATTAAATAAATTAAAATTAATGTATATTATTTTATATGCTTTGTATTTGTTCATCTGCATATATATTTTATCTCCCCACTTACTCTATTTGGTTTCTTGCAGTAAAGTACTATTTCAAATTTGTCTTTGTATTCATATCACCTAGCAGAGCCTCATGTCATATAAAAGTACGGTGAATTGAATCTAAATGATATGAAGTTTTAGGGGGCAGCTATGTGGCACAGTGGATAGAGGACTGGGTCTGGAATCAGGGAGACCTCAGCTCAAATCTGGCCTCAGACACTTATTAGCTGTGTGACCCTGGGCAAGCCCCTTACCCGTTTGCTTCAGTTTCCTCCTCTGTAAAATGAGCTGTAATAGGAAATGGCAAAACAATCCAATATTTTTTGCCAAGAAAACCCCAGATGGGGTCACAAAGAGTCAGACATGACTGAACAACACAGTGAAGGTTACATAGGGTTTCAGGAAGAACATTAACTGTTCTGAAACTAAGGTATGGAGAATTCAAGTGACATTCCTCATGATTTTCATACACTTCTAAATGTGTCTTAGTGGCACAATGGATAATCAGAGCATCAATAAACTTGTAGTAAGCATCTACGGCATGCCAGGTACTATGCTAAGCACCGTGGACATAATGAAAGGTAAAAATCTTTGCTCTTGAGCAGCACACACTGTACTGAGACAGACAACACACAAACAACTATATACAAACAAGCTATGTATGGGATAAAATAGAAACAATTGACAGAGAAGAGGGACTTGAATTTTGGGGTATCGGGAAAGGCTTCCTGAGGAGGTGAGATTTGGGACTTGGAAGAAGTCAGGGAAGGTGGGAGGCAGAGATGAGGAGGAAGAGCATTCCAGGTATGGGGGACAGCCAGTGAAAACGGTCTGAGCTGGGAGATGGAAAAGCAGGGAGGCTGGTATCATTGGAACACAGAGTATGTGGGGAGTGGGATTAAGGGGAGGTGTAAGGTACAACAAAAACTTGCAGTCAGGAAGACCTGAGTTTGAATCCTGCCACAGGCATTTGCTAGTTGTGTTACTCTGAGCAAGTAATTTATTCTCTTATAGCCTCAGTTTCCTTATCCGTAAAATGGGGAGAATAATAATAATAATAATGATAATAACTACTTCATAAGATTGCGAGAATTGAATAAAATGCTATAAAGTGTTTTACAAACCTTAAAATGCTACACAGGTGATGATGCTGCTGATAATGATGCTGATGCCAATGTCATCTAACCTTTGGTTAGAGCTCTCCAAAGGCTAATTCCAACCATGCAGTCAGCGTTAAATCCTTAAGAGTGAATTACAGGACAATTTGTGGTATGTAGGAAAATACACTGCATTTCAAGTCAGAAGACATTGATTCAAATCCTCTGCTTCTTCCCTTTGCTAAATAACGCCTCTCATTACTTAAAAACCAAAGGATCTGTACTGTTAGATAGATGAATTTTGGAGATCACTGCAGAGTAAGCAATTAAATGCAGGATTATTGGGCCTCAGATTTCTGGTTGGTTATATCAGGTCAATTGGTTAGACCGTTGTTACTAATGTGGCCAAGATTATGGGTTTAATTCTCATGTGAGCAGTTTGGCCTCACACTGTTCTGTGGCCCTGCAGTACAAGCATTCTTCTCTAGCTCTTCCCTCCCCACTACTTTTCACATTCCTGCTCATTTAACATTGCTAATAAGATCCTATAAGAGATGTGACTTAGACTGATAGAGACTGGTTTTCGTGTGAGATAGACACAGTGATTTACTCCCATTGTTCCTCAGCCACTTCTCTAGCTTCACTTATTGCAGGATTTATCCCATTCAGTCAGCAATTTCCACTAATGTCCAACCAGACAGTGAATGTGCTGTAGGAATATAGATAGAGCTGGAGTAGTCAGGAGTCTGCCTTACTCCTAACCTTGGCGTGTCATCTTGCAAGTGCCTAGTCTCAGTTGGAAACGGAAATGCGATAGACAGAGCATGTATGGTTCGGCGCAAATCAATCACCACAACTAGGAAAATACCTCACAGGGTTGAGGTTCACGTCCTACTGACAACAGGTCAGTAGTGTAATCTTTATGGAGGATCACATATCATTTTGTCCCAAAATAACAGCTGTCTACTCCAAGCAAAAGCCATGGTTGAAAAATCAGGCCATTATTTCTGAAAAGTAGAGTTGATTTTTTGAGAATCTACAGGGTATGCTGGACTGTGCAAGGTATTTGGGAATATTGTACATATTAAATATAAGACCCTCCCTTCAAGGTCTTGTGTAATGGTAATCAGGGCAGGACTTTTTTTTTTTTTACTGTTCTCTCTTTTGGGGCACTTAAATAATCAAGTGCCTTTAATGAGTCTGGCCAGTGTTTGAATGGGGTAGGTAAAGTGGAATCTTTTTGTCTTGGAGTGTTTCTTAGCACTAAGACAATCGGGAGTCAGTGATATCTATATGATGTGGTACTAGTGATTGGAGAACTTTCCTACACCCTGGTGTTAGTGATTCCCCACACCCTAAATGATTGGCCCCAGCCCTCAGGGCCCAAAGCAGAGTATATGTGTAAGAAGGTTTTGCATTTCACTTTTGGGAGTACGCTCGTTGAAAGGGTGTGGGTGATTAGACTTTGGGCAAGCTGTTGAACTAGTGCCCCTGGCTTTGAAATCCAGATATTAGTGCTTCTCTGGTAACTATTGTGATTTGATCAGACAAGGTCTGTCTGTTGATCTGTTTGTAATTTCTGTTTGTATTTACCCTGAAGTTCAGGGGGCTGATATTTTCCCCCTGAACTAAGTGAATGATCTATGTATGTTGGATTAAAGTGAGATTGTTAACCCCCTAAAGTTGCTTTCCTTAGAAAAACAGATCAAAGAATCTGTGCTAGCAGCCTTTTGTGTGCTTTTGTTGTTGGTCTTTCATCACCAAAACAGCTGCTAGCAACATTGTTGTTACATCTTGACAGCCTAATTAATGCAAGATTTGTAGGAACAAAGAATATTTAAATCCATAAAGCACCTTAGGTCATCTAGCCTGGAGGTTCTTAGACTGAGTTCCATGGACTACTCCTCTCTCCCTTCCAACAAGGGATCCATGGAGAGATTTCAAGAGGTCTGTAATTGAAAAAAATTTTTTTTTTGAATAACAATTTCAATATAATTGGTTTCCTTGTAATCTTATACATTTTATTTTTTGCATTCAAAAACATTATTCTAAGAAGGGGTCCATAGACTGTCCATCAGACTGTCAAAGGGGCCATGACCAAAAAAGTTATGAATCTTGTATATAGCCTGACCTCATTTTTACAGATGAGGCAACTTAAGCGAGTTGGGGAGATGAAGAGACTGCTAATAATTGGCTAAGTCAGGGATACAACTATGTCTCTTGACTCCTAGACCAAAAGAATTCCTTTCTGTATCCCCATGGAGGTCTTGGTCCATCTTCCCTATCACTTCTGTGATCACCACACATTTTTAAATGCCTGCATTGAAATGACAAATAGACATAAGACACCTCTGAATGAGGCACCATAGGTCTTTCAGGCTTAATCATTTAAGGGAAGATAGCATGGCAACCACCATCTTCCACAAGATTGGAATTCATAGGAATAAACATAATATCTTACTTTTCTTTCTCCTTTTTCCTTCTCCACACACTACTCCTGTGGCTTATTCCTATAAAGTAGGAAAAGCATTATACCACTGCTAATCTAAGTGTGGGAAAAACAGAGCCACTCCCACTTACCAAGTGTAGACCAACTGGGGAGAGTTCCTTGATCTTTAGCTTAGTGGTTTTTATGCCACACTTCATCTACCAAAGCTCTAGCTAAGTGGGTATCATTGGTACTGGGATCAAAGGTGAAGGTCTAGAGAAGGTCACTTGGCAGTAGGTCCAACCAAATTGCCTTCCTCTGACAGGAAAAAAAAATTCCTTTATCTATCCAGGAGATAGAGTCTCACTGAACCAGACGTGCTGTGGCCCAGTTCTCCTTCTGAGGGCAAATAGCAAATTGAGCGTATCATCTTAGTTACAGAAACAGGACAGAGAACAAGGAACAAATGAGAAAGAAGTAGGCAAAATATGGATGTCTCAGCCTCTTCTCCCTTTAGATTTCCCCATGTTGTTCTAGACCTCATTTTCCCGCTGTTTGGTGTGCATCAGAGTATCTATTTTTAATCTCATTTTCAGTCTGATAAAGGAGAACTTTTCTGAGATCAAGGGGTCTTGGGAAAAGATTAGAAAAAAATTAGAGAGAGGGAAAATTCTATTAAGTGGGGAAAAATGCCAATCCTGATATAACAAGAAGAATGCTGGATTTATAGTCAAAGGATCTGGGTTCCAACCTTGGTTTTGTCACTAATTACAGAAGCTTACATAAGTCTTATATAACAGGTCACTATATTACCTGTCAAACAAAGGGGTTGATTGATTATATCACCATCTCTTCCATCTGCAAATCTATAACCTCATTATTTTTTTCCTGTCTTCTACATGCATTCTCTCTGCATTGGTGCTCTGGGTTCTGGAATTATAATTTAAAATTCTGAAGAAATATGCCACCCAACTCACAAATAGGTGTAAGAAAAGAGGTAAAAATCTGTAAAAGAGTCATATGATACATTTCAGCAAGCTACACTTAAATTCGTTTTCCACAGAATGTGTGCGTGTGTGTGTGTGTGTGTGTGTGTGTGTGTGTGTGTGTAGGAGTATACCTTTTTATACCCTTCTCCAAAACTTGAATTACCTAATTTCCTACCTAAAATCTCCCACTTGGCATGCCACCCCCAGGTAAAGACAGATGTCCTGAAGCTGTCAGAAATGTAGGTCTGAAGTTTGAAAAAGATGCCAGAGCTGGATACAGATTCAGGAGTCATTTGTTTGTTAGTTGAAACTTTGGGAATAGATGTCAAAGGAGAGAATATAAGAAGAGCAGAGAAGGGAGAAACTTGGGGGTTTTCTCCGTTACCCTTGAATGGATGAAAAAGGGACAAGAAGCCCATGAATAAGACAAAGGAGAAGGTTAGAGGGGTAGGCAAACTGGCAGAGCAAGGTATCTCTGAAACCTAGGGAGAAGAGACTATTCAGTAAAAGGGGCTTGTCAGTTGTGTCAATTGCTACAGAGAGAAAAAGCCAGAGAAAGATTATATATGTCATGGGAGGACTCTCCATTAAACTTAGGCCTTACGAGCCTACATAGAATGTTTGGCTGATGCAATCTCCATGTAGTTTGGAGCATGAGTAGACATTCCATAACTGGTTCTGATTTGCTAAATACATGAAGAGCCTTTTTTATTTCTGCACAGACAGACCTTGGGATGTTCAAAAGGCACTAAGTTGACCAAAACCTCATCCGTCTGGTATCCTTCAGGTGATGGAATAGAGACAATGTCAGTAGAGACAATTTGGGTTATAATACAATACAATACAATACAATACAATACAATACAATACAATACAATACAATACAATACAATACAATACAATACGATGTGATGCATTCTTTGCCTTCTATTTCAGATGAATGAGATAGGAAGACTTGAACCTATAGGTTTCAAAAACTCAGGAGACTGAACTACCAAGAGGTCTGGGAGTTGAGTCCACATTGGGTTTTGTAACTAGCTCAGCATCAAGGTCCTGATGCATGAAGTGACCTTCAGGCTCTGGCCCACTTATAGCTGAGACTCATCCAGCTTTTGTTTTGTTGTATATGAAGTGAACTTGGTGGGATCAAAATTATGTAGAAACTACTTGGGCCCACCATTCTAAAGGCTTGAGGTAGTATAGGAGAGTGTGTGTCACCCAAGAGTAGAGGTGAAATGTTTGTACTTCTGTTTTTGCTATATCTTCAAAGTATTTGTCTTTGTAAAAGCCGATTGATATTAATTGGTTAAATCTAACTGGGGTTCTAATCACTGGTGGCTAACAAATAGGAGAACACACCAGAATGGGGGCTAAAGCTGATAACATTAGAGAAGACATCTTTAACCTCTTGGGGGCACCCCTAAAACCTTAAGGGAGAAAGGTAGCCAGCCTTCTTCTAGGAGGATAAGGCTAGAGTACTATTTAAAAAGGCTAGAGTACATATAAAAGACCATTAAGTTTGGTGACTAGGAATTTATTAGTGACCTTTTAGAGAACAGCTTCAGGAGAGTAGTGGGGACAGATATAAAACTGAAAGGATTAAAAAAAAGATTGGGAGGTCGAAGAAGTGAGAGCATCAATTGTAGATATTTTTCCCCCAAGAAATTTGTCAGTAAAAGGGAAGAGGAAGACAGGACAACAGCTCAATTAGTTATAAGGGCTAATGGATTTTTTTTGGAGGGGGGAAGGCAGGGCAATTGGGGTTAAGTGACTTGCCCAAAGTCACACAGCTAGTAAGTGTGTCAAGTGTCTGAGGCTGAATTTGAACTCAGGTCCTCCTGAGTCCAGGGTCAGTGTTCTACTCACTGTGACACCTAGTTGCCCCAATGGAATTTTTTTAAGGATTTGGGGGTGCTGGGCATTTTTATAGGTAGGTAGGAAAGAGCCAGTAAAGGCAGAGAGATTGAAGAATCATTAGAAAGGAGCAGTGATATCTCTTCCTCTGAGATAGAAGGAAAGGAAGAAAGAGTGACAATTCTGAGAAACTCTGAGAAAAAAAGGAAAGCTGAGAGAGCTTTTGTCAGGTTGTCTCAATTATATCAGTGAAGTAGAAAGCTGGGTTATCTGCCATATGGGATCATGAGAATTTGTTGTGACATCGGTGACCTAAGAGAAGACAAGGATGGGAGTTTCTAGTGTCTTGTAAATATCAGTTCAGAAAAAGTTTAGCAAAGGAATTTTGTTATAGTCCTCTTCCATACAGGAGGATACAGAGGATGCATCTGGCTCAAGGGAATTTTTGAGAATGACTAGGAAGTGGCCAGGGTGGAGGCAGATGTGAGAATTATACTGAAAGGAATAAGCAGGATTAGTCTGTGGTCACTGGAGTATGTCAGGAAACCCTGGGAAACTCCTTGTAGAATGGCTGAGGCTTTATAAGCAGAGGTGCCTTGCTTGGCCCATTTGCTCATCAAATGGCATTTTTGATAAAAATATACCTACTGAAGTATTCATGCACAAGTGTGTGTATCCATATATACATATATAGATAGTATGTCACACACACACACACACACATATATATATATAGTATATACATTTTATATCTACAAACCACACTGTCTTATATATTATGTACATAGAGGAAGTATCCCAAAAGTTTTAGTATGATTTTATGCTTTAATAGCTTAAAGATTTTTAGGACAAACTGGGTCCATGACAGACACATACACATGTGTGCACACACATATACGTATGTGTATAAAATATTTTTGTTTTATAAATAAAAATGTATACACACATAAGTCTATGTATAAAGATATAATTGTGATATATATACAATGTATAATATATATACATACATGTGTAAGTGTTTATATTTATATACAAAATCATAAATTTATTAATATACACACAATATGACTAGAATTTAAATCCTGCCTCTCTTACAACCTCTGTGACCATGGTCAGTCAGAGAGGGAATTCTCTGAGCCTCAGTTTCCTCACCTATGAAACAAAAAGATTGGACTAGATAATCTTTAAAGTCCTATCTTTTTCTTGACTGAACCACTTACACTGAAAAGCAGCCCAGCACAGTAACTAGAAGCTGTCCTTGAAGTCAGGAAGATCTGGGTTCAAGTTCTGACTTTCACACATACAAGCTGTATGACCATGTGCAAGTCACTTATCCTCTCTGTCCTGGGCAACCCTTATTATCAGAGAATATTTGCAAATGTGCATCTGTTAAGAATGGCTCCTTCACTAGAAGTTCTTCATACCAATAAAATCATAGCTATTGAGGGGTTGGGTATGGCTCATACTCTTTTCCTTACAGAGTTGTTGTAAGGACTAAGTGAAAAAAATGTTTATGAAGTGCTTTATAAATAGAAAAGTACTATGTAAATGTCAGTCGTCATCATCATCATCATCATCGTCATCATCATCATTATCCTTATATAGAGGGCTGGTTTTCTTGACCCTCAGTTAGAGTGTACTTTCTGACAATGAAAAACATGGGCAGGCAGAGATCAACTTAAAATTGCAAACCCCTCTCTCCCCATTGTTTTAAAATGGTTCTTTCTAGAATTGTCTGCTCATCATTAGCACTATAAGAATTTATTGCTTCCTTTCCAGGAGTAAGTAGTATTTTTGATTTATTTTTTAAAAGAATTAAGATAACAAAAACCAGATACTAACATATTAACACGGAGTATATGGATGCCCCATTCTTTGTATGTATATATTTTATTTATACTATGTAAAATTCTTGGGCAAGAAACATTCATTTTACATTTTATTTGCACTTCCTTATAAGGTGAGAAAAGTGCTTTACAAACCTCAAAAAACATTATTTACATTTATTTTCTCTAAAGTGCAGTAAACACAAGGAAGGCAAAATGTTTATCAGTGTATCCTAAGTGTTATAATGAGATCTTATATTTGTAGAATTTTTGATTTCCAGGGGCTTTCACATCCATTATCTCATTAGAACTCTTGCATAAATGGGAAAAACTAGCTGGAAACAAAACAAGGAGAGAGAATTAAGGCTTCCCTCATCCTGCTGGTCTAAAATTTGAGTAAGTGCATCCTTCTTACTCATTCAGAATAGAAAGATATTTAGAGGAAGGAAAAATGAAACCATTTAGTTGAAGGACAACTCTCTAGCCTTTCAAAATCAATGTGTATTTCATTGAAGAGAGCTGCAACGTTTCAGTTAGAATATTTTCCCCTGCTGTCTTATAACTTTGTCCTGCACTAAATTTAACATATCCCCAGACTCCTATTTAATGCTCACAGCTGGGAGACAGGAATAGTCCAGCAAAATCTGTTTTTCCTAGACTACCTACAAATCGGCCCTTAAATAATTTATTTTCTCAGCTAGAATGGTCTCTAAATAAGCTCTAAAAGATTTTGCTGCCCACTTGCTGGTTCAATCAGAGCAGTGAGTTTTATGGGTTTTATTAATCGTGTTCTTTTTCAAAAGCCACTGATTAAACGTTTGCCTTATGGTTCAGAACAGCCTGAGAGATGATCGCCCCTCACTAGCTTACTAAACAACAGACTGCAGGTAGCTTCCACACAAGACAGCAGCAGATTGCATACAGCTAGTGCCAACTGAGCAGATTGGAGCTTCAATTTACCCCTGCTCTTGGTAGCAGACTGCTCACAGCAATTTTCTCCTTGCCATCCATCTTATTCACCCTGAGTCGTCAAGCAGCCAATAGCAGGATTTTCCTGCAGTGTTACAAAGGGGTTTAATTATATCTGAAAACTGAATGATGTGCTTGTTGCAAAAATTTTTCCAACTGGGCATTCTCCTGACTTTGGCCAACACTGACACAAGACTCACTAAATGCCATCACCATTAGCTCTCTAGGAAAATGGCGTCTTTTTTTGTTGAATCATTATTAAATTTTATTTTTAATTTATGGAATAAAACAAGCATTTTCATAACATGCTACAACGAAAAACATGGCATCTTAAACTAAGCTAGCACTAAAGAAAGGGGAAATGATTAAATTATATTAAAAGCTTTCTGTCCTTATAATTGTAAAGATTTTTACTTCTGGTAGGTTCTTAACATGGGATCTTTGAACTTTTGTTCAATATACATATATTTGTGCATGTATGTACATGTATTATAGCTATCTCTCTGTGTGTATATATAATGTGTATGTATATACATGTGTACACAGAAATTATATATAAGTACAGAACTATGTGTGTGTGTATATATATACATATATACATATACATATATATATATACATATACATATATATATACACATATATATACATATATACATATATATGTATATATATATATATATGTGATTCCCTCATAATCTTATATATTTTATTCATTCAAAAACATGATTCTGAGAATAAGGCCATAGGCTGTACCAGACTGCCAAAGTATTTTGTGACACAAAGTGGTTAAGAACCTCTGTCAGTTAGGCTAATTTATAATATATTCGTGGGAACACAGTTTCAAAACCAAATACCACTGAACCCTGAGTTCTCATAATAAATTAAGGCACCAGGAAAGAAAAAAATAGAATGTTGGGGGTGCTTTAAAAATCCTGTATTCCTCTTGTATTAGTCCTATATTCATTTTAAAAATCATTTAAAAAATCCTGTATTCATGTTAAAGTTCTTTATGTCAGTGCACATGATTGTCCCCATCTCTCAGTCTTCTAAATCTACAGTGGTTCTTTGGATATTTCCAAAATTTCTTGGACAGTGTAAACTTTTACTTCTACTTGGTTGTGACTACACTTATGTATATGGAAAGTCCTCTATGGTTCTCAGTAAATGTAAGCTTCCTTAATAAGAATTTTGGTCTGAGCAGCGATTGGAAAATGAAGAAGAAACCACAGTGAATCGTTTTTCCAGCTCAGGATAACAAATTTGACATACAGGCATGTGACCAGGCCTGTGGAAGAAAGGTAGATTGATATCAAGGACTCAGTGCCCAGAGCTCTGAGATCAGCCAGAAATACAGGGGTGACCAGAGCTGAGTTTCTGGTTCGGGCTAGCAGAAAAGGTCTCTCAGAGGGGCCACAAACTTAAGGCCTAGAACCCCAAGCGTGGAGTCACCCACACGATCGCCTGCCCTGGACAACAGTCTGGGTGGCTCCCAGAGAGATTAGGAGCAAAGATAGTACCCACATCTTTGTAGATGGACCAGCAACTGTGGTTGCTAGTAGATTGCCCAACACAGAAAAGTAAAACAGTAGAATAACTATAAAACACCTATAAGCAAAGCCTCAAAAAATCGAAAAAAATACCTCGCCCCCTCCACCCCACCACAGCGTGCCCACAAGGTCAGCTAGAATTCCTTAAAGAAATGATGTGAGTTGAAACTAAGTTTCTTTATCTGTAAAATGATGTGGAGTGTGGGTTTCATTATTATACTAGGTGACCTCTAAGATACTTTTTAGCTCTATATTGATGACTATATAAACATGTATACATAGTCATCTCTCTCTCTCTCTCTCTCTCTCTCTCTCTCTCTCTCTCTCTGTGTGTGTCTCTCTCTGTCTCTGTCTATACACACATACTTCTCCCATCCCTAAACTCACACTCCATTCATTAGAAATATTTATTAGGTGACTATTATGTGCAATATACTGTGTTAGATACGAGGGATACTCCAACACTCCAACAGCTCCATGATCACAGTGACACAGGTATTTCCTCCAATGATGCATATCACAAGCCATTCATATCTTCCTATCCTCCCATCCTATATGACTCTTGTCCACATATTCTTGTAAGTTCAGCAGAGGAAATCCACTCAACATTCCAGGGGCCTTCTTTGTATTCTCTTGATGTTGCAAGGATAACAATGGAGGACACAGATGGTCCATCCATTATCTTCTACTGTTGCAATGTGGCCACTCCATCTCTTTTTTTTTCTCTTGGTGGGAGGGTGGGGGTGGGGAAGCACTACTTTTCTGTATGAACATTTCAGACAGACTGCTAAAGACATAGGGTTATAAAAACCAAAACAAAATAGTCTCTCTTCTTCTTAAGGAGCTTACATTCCACTATATTACTAACTACTTTTCATCGCATACACTATATGTTTGGAAATTTTATAAATGTTATATTTTATTTGTGCAGAATTATTTTCTTTTCATTTACAATTTTTTTTGAATTTAAACAGAAACATTTTAATAAAAAAGAATAATAAAGGTTTTGTATAAGAAACCATGAATTTCTGTTATGTGAAGTTTTTAAGTGTACGTTAAATTTAATATGGTAACAAAATTACTCAGTATTCTCTTCTGTGCTTCTTGTTGGTTGTGTTAAGCCTTCTAACAAATGATACGAATATACTCAGTTGAACTTCTTTTGCCAATTTTGGTAGGAAGTCAACAATACCTTAACACTTTGAGTTATAGTTAGGCTATTCATTGGTTATAGTTTTGTTATATGGAGATGATATGCTCAATGTCAAATGTCTGAAAAGCTGAGGAAAAATATATTCACTGTCTGTTCTATGATTATTAAATTCTTTTTTCAGTGATCATTCACATAGTGCCTGGATATTTATTATTTAAAAATTTGTAACGATTAATCTCGATGGACTAGATGTCATGGCTAATTGAAATACACAGATAATCTCTAGGCCTCATTTTAATCAATAGCTTCAAACTTATCCACTACCATATTGATTATAATAAACATTAAACCAGTCTAATACTATTTTGCTTAAGAGCTTTCAAAAAAAAACTCTGGGGAACAGGATCTGGCAAGAATACATGAAATGAAAAGGAAATATATAAGAATGTATTAGGGAAAATCAATTACTTCAAATTTTTATTTTAGGAAACTTACCCTACATTGATATTTGTGTTCCTTGTCTCAGGCCTTTTTTTACCCAAACTTGTTGCAGTTTGTCTGTAGCCTGATACTGAGAATTGTGATGAAACTCCATTTCATAGATAAAAGTCTCAAGTCATCCATGACTGGCTAAAGAAGGAATTCAATTACGATCATGCTAATTGTATTGAAATCCACCTAGTCAGAAGCCTTTACATGAAAGAGAGCAAAAAACTTGTACACGAACTGAATAAGCTTCAAAGGTATCAAAGGTACTAGCTGGAGTTTGTTTTTTCAAGTAAAGAAAACCAGATTGTTCAAATTTTCCATCATTTTACTTGGTATCACCAATACAACTTTTGGCCAGTAGACTAGATCTCAAATTTCAGTTTCTGTCCTTTTTCTTTTAAATATATTATTGACCATTTGTTCATATGCATTGTAAAAACAAATGGAAATTATCCATAGCAATGACAAAATAGAAGGCACAAATTTTACTCAGAGTCAGAGCAGGTCATTTTGGGTAACCAGAAATTCCAAGTCTCTGCATTTCAGTCCCTTTGTCAACTTAAAAGTGATAAATGAAACAGAGCAGTAGTTATAGAGGGTAGAACAGAGAAAGTAATCCATCTTAAGCATTATATATGCTCTTGGTCTGATCCTAGATCCAAGGAGAAACTTGATCCAGATTTTAACAGTACTTTGGTGTCTTGGAATGACTTCATTTGATCAGCTTCCCAGAAAATATGGGGCTCATCCTAGCAACAAACTTCTGGTATGCCAGGGAAAAGGAGCATTGATTCCAGAGTCCCTGAAGCAAGACTATGCTGCATTTTACTATTTTTGTCTTGACTTGGGTTTGTGAGTTCTACCAAGTTACAAAAACAACCCCAAACAAAAAAAACCCAAACCAAACCAAACCAAAACAAAAAGCCTTATTCTTTCTGTATGATGTGTTCTTTGTGGAAAAGCAGCGTGGAATAGTGAGTAGGAAGCTGGACTCGGAGTCAGGGTGAGTTGGGTTCAAGTCCTGGCTTTGACACATACTGGCTGTGTTATCCTGGGCAAGTCAGCCAGCTTCTCATGGCTCCAAACTCTCAAATATCAAAAGTTGCAGAGCAGCTGACAATTTGCATTGGTAGAACTTCTTGATTTACGAGCTCATTACACTGATTAAATCATGGGCCCTGAACTCTTCGACCAATACATATGTAATCCAGGCTAGTTTGGTCATGCTTAGTTTTGAGTAGCATATATATTGCCCAAAAGATACAGCAACATGGCCCAGTGGATAGAGCACTGGGCCTAGAATCAGGAAGACATAAGTTCAAATCTGGCCTCTGACACTTAGTAGATGCATGACCCTGGATGTGTCATTTAGCTTGTTTGTCTGTTTGCTCAAGTTTGCTCAATGGGGATAATAACAACATCTATATATAATAGTATATACATATATTGATGTATATGTAATGTTGCATATTGACTTTGTTCACTGCAAATTTGTATTACCCAACATCACTGAGGTACTTACCACTATACATTGATCTTTTGACTCATTTCTTATTGGCTTCCTATTGCATTCCCTAAAATGCTGCTTTGAGCCTTTTTTTTAAATGCTCCTAATTCCATCAGGAGATGAACTGCATCCTATTCTATACCAAGACTGAGGATATGCAGCTTGAACTTCCTCTGTTCCCTTCCTTTACCCCAAACCTCTCAATGCCCTCATTTATCCTCTCCTCCTTTCTTGAGTCTCAAGGAATAAAATGGTGCTTATCTTTGCCAAGAATAATCTCTCCACCTGTATCCTTAGACCCACTAGGTTCAGCTACTCCTTCAGGACCCCAGTCTAGCAATCATCACATCTTTGGCCTTGAAATATCTAACCTTATTTCATTAGTTCAGTTACAAATATATTATTGATAGGCATTGAACTTGTTTGTGGGGGATATAGATTCTTTGAAAATGTTTGTGTTAAAGAAGGACTCTTGTGAGGTGATAGAAAGACCACTGGCTTGTTTGGGTATCTTCTCTGTCTCCTAACTAGCTGGCAAGCCACTTAACTTTTTTTTTTTTGAGAGTGGAAGGCAGGGCAATTGGGGTTAAGTGACTTGCCCAAGGTCACACAGCTAGTAAGTGTGTCAAGTATCTGAGGCTACATTTGAACTCAGATCCTCCTGACTCCAGGGCTGGTGCTCTACTCACTGCACCTCCTAGCTGCCCCCACTTAACTTTTTAAGCCCCAGTTTACTCATTTGTAAAATGGTGGGATTAGATTAAAATAACCTCTAAATGTACTTCTAGCTCTAAACATCTGCAATTCTGAGATTCATTAAGAGAAGCATACATTTTTTTTTTTAAAAATGCCATAGAAAGATTTTGTTTAGAGAGTGATAAGATAAGAAGTTGTTAAGGGATAGTGATAAAATAGTGCCAATACTTTGCCATCGTTCTCTGTGCCACCTCTCATTTGTTCAGGATTTTATATTTGCTTTGTAATAGCTGGAACTGATCATCAAGTCTTATTTTATAAAAGCAATCAATAAACATTGTGCTTAATGTGAAGTGCCTTTGGTTGCTTCCTCAGCATCTGAATCGTATTAAGCGCACAGGGGAGAAGAATCACTGAATAAAATGTTTTCCTCGTGTTAATAAGTACGTGTAAAAAATGGTCCACTTGCTCCCAAATTGTTTCAGCTGCTGCAGCAAAGATAAGTGACTAAATACCTGTAAAATGTTTGACTCAGTAATTCCATAAACATATAGTTATAGTGTAACTCTGGTCAAAGGGAAAAGATCATGGAGAGGGAATAATGCTCAACTGGAGTGTTTTAGAGGAATTACTAAAATTATTGGAGCGTTTTCTTTTTCTTCATACCACACTTCCCAGCTCCTTCCTCTGTCGAGTGGGACAATTAAGAATAAATCTCCATTGAGGTCCGAAATTGATACACTTCCCAGAATTTTGGACTTATTGAAACTCCATATGAAAAAAAGGAAGAAGCATGCAAGTATGTAACCAATACCCATCAAAACTTGTGCGAATTTGGAACTTTTGCATTTTGCACTACACTCTTCAGAAAGCCACAGGCATTCCACCACCCAAATAGTCTGGAGAATTGAAGGAAAGAATAAATAAGAAACTCATATTATGCAGGATTCTGATGCTGCCTGCCATTCTTACTTCAGTAATAACAGAAATGAATCCAACATTGTTATTCTATGTCCTTTCTTGTAAAAAAAAGTGTCTCTGATCAAAATCTAGGCAAAATTTCTTATTTGATGTGTAATGTTTTTAAAAATATATTTTAATGTGCCTCTTTTAATGAGTTGTATAATTTATAACTTACCTTTATTGAGTACAGAATGGAGGCAGAGTTTTATAGAATTGATCCTTGCAATTTTCCACTATATTTCAAGTTAAGCGTATCAGTAGTTTTTTAGAGATAGACCTTGTAATCCTTGATAATCATCTTCCAGCTATTTTTCTATATATTTTAATCAATTCTCTCTTGAGATTACCATGTCTCTGTGCTATTGATTTTATACCACAATTTTCATTTTCTTAGTGAGGACTTGCTAAACAAATGGGATGAGGGAAGGAGAGAAGTAGCTACATGTCAAATAGGGGTGATTTGACTGTGCTTAAAAGTTTTCTTCATAAGATGGCGACTGGAAAGCAGTAACTGGCGTGAGCTCCCCACCAAGTCCCTCCAAAAACCTATAAAAAATGGCTCTGAACCAATTCTAGAACTGCAGAAGCCACAAAGTGGCAGAGGGAAGCAGGGCTCCAGCCCAGGACAGCCTGGATGGTCTCGGGGTAAGGTCTGTTCTGAACGGAACTCCCAGCCCCCAGCTGAGGGGAGCGGAGCTGTGCGGCGCGCCAGACCGTGGACCGACGAGAGCAGGAGTGGAGCAGAGAGTGCCCTAGCATGCGGAATTAATGAGCTGTGGCATGTACCAGACCTCACAACCCACAAACAGCAAAGACAACACAGAAGGTTAGTGGGAAAAGCTACGGGAAGAGACAGAGTTTGCGGTTCAGCTTCCACCCCTGAGGCAACGGAGGCAGGGCAGCTTTAGAAATTCAGCTGCAGTTGCTTCTGGCCCCAGGCCCACCTGGTGGGAGGAATTAAGTGGCTGATCAGAGCAGGAGTGCAGAGCCTGCTGAAGATTTAAGCCCACTCCGGGCAGGGGGCTCTTGGGGAAGGAGGAGTGCTGGTGAGGCAGCGCATCCATCCAAGCATGGAACATAAAACTCTTTAGTCACACCCC
>CM053623.1:103524694-103576568 GCA_028646595.1 Phalanger gymnotis
CTCAAAAACCAAGCCTTAAACCCAATTCACTCTGGCGCTCACAGATTGGACAATAGGTTCCTGCCCTCCTAGCACAGAGTGAATGTAAATAGTAAATAGTAACTATTTCTCTTTTGGCCAGGAATTCTGAGGATCTTCCCCTCTCAGTTTGATTTTTTTTTTAAGTTTTGATGAAAGGGGCCACGCCTTGATAGAACTAGAATACAGTGGATAAGAGTAATAATTAAACTTAAATATACTCTGTTCTGCATGTTTATATAAGGTGAATGTTCATTTAGTGTTCCTCCATTTCCCAGCTCATTCTCTAGAGATGGCAGTTTCTTTTGAGGGAACACTGCAACTCTAGAATCAAGGAAATGACTCAAGATCCCCTTTGCTAATCTCTTTGCCAAGAGTAAAGATTGGGGAAAGTCTGTTGGAAGTGAAGTGACATGTGGTTTCTTCTATGTGTGACAGTAACAGGCAAAAGATATCAGCCCTTAGGTTAAGACTTGAAGCAACAGGAGATACTTTGCCATGTTGGAGATAGTACTTCTCTTCCAAACATGACCTTTTCCTCCTAAACCCATGTATTGAAAAGGCTAAAAATTAAGGACTACAGTTTGTGGGGAAGAGAAGAAAATGAATATTTATATGTACCCATCATGTTTGAGGCTTCTATTCTAACAATAGGGAAAAGGGAGACACAAAGACTGTAATTCAAGCATGGTTAACATGTAATATAGTGACATCATAGCAGAAATAAGGGAGTAAAGAGTTTCTAGAGGATAAACAATGAGTTGAGATTTGGATGTTTTGATTTTAGGTGCCTGTGGGACATTCAGATGGAACATTACAGTAGGCATTTATAAATTCAAGCCTGGCATGCCAATAAACTGTTAGTGGAACTGTGAAAAAAGGGGTAAGGGAATAAGCATTTAATAAACATCCATTCTGTGTGGAGAACTGTATTAAGTACTTTTACAATTATCATCTCATTTGATCCTTACAACAATCCTGTGAGGTATGTGACCCTCGTTTCACAGTTGAGGAAATTGAGGCAGATGGAGATGAAGGAACTTCAGCCATTGTGCCATCTAACTGCCTGCAACCATTTTGGAAAACTAAAAGAAAAAAAAGCAACTGAAGTGTCCATACCCTCTGATAAAAAGATTATTCTGGTATGTACCCTAAGACATATGCCCCAAGAAAAATCAAGATGGAAAAAAGGTCACAATATTCATAGCAGCACTTTTTATGATAGCAGAGAACTGGAAACAGGATAGACTGATTGATTTGGGGAATTGCCAAAAAAAGTGGTACATGAAGGTAATGGGGTCTTATCGTGCTGTAAGAAACAATGAAACATATGAAGATTCCAGAGAAGTGTAGGAAGACTTGGATGGACTGACGCAGAGTGAAGCAAGTATAACAAGGAAGACAACATATATCATGACTACAACAATAAACTACAACCAGAAACTTCAAATTGAATATTGTTTGATCAAGCTTGGTCTCAGAGAAGAGATGAGGAAATGCATCTCCCTTCTGTCCTTGGAGCATGGAGGGGAATGGCATGTGCAACATCACATGATAGACTGGCTGAGTCACTTTTTCTTTCTTTTTTTATTCTTTGTTATAAGGGCTGACTCTCCAGGTAAGTGAGAGGAGAAGGAATATATTTGAAAATAAAGTTGAAGTAAAAATAAAAGATTTCATTTTTTTTAAAGAAAAGAAATATGGCCAAGAGCACAGGCCCAGAGATATAAATTTGGGAATCACCTGCATAGAGGTGATAGTTGAAACCATGGGAGTGAATGAGACTACAGAGAAATAATAGAAAAAGGCCAAGAAAGAGGTTTCTGAACATTATATTAAAAGGATAGGAGGAGGATTAGGAACCACTGGAGCCTAAGGAGAAAGGATCAGGGAAGTACAAGAACAAGGATAATGTGGTGTCTAAAGCCAAAAGAGGAGGAAGTCTCCAAAAAAGAGTAGTTAAAAAAGCAAAGATTGTATTGTAAAAAGAAGTAATTATTTACTGCAAAAAAGGTAAAAGAGATAGAAAAGGCGTTAGATTTGGTGGGTAGGAAAGGAAAGGGAACAAGAATTAATTAAGTACCTGGGGTCACACAGCTGGTAAGTGTCTCGAAGGCCTTCCTAACACCAGGACCAAGGCTCTCTAGACTGGGCCACCTCAGGTCTTAGTAACCTTTGAAAGGACAATTTCAGTTGAGTGGGCGGAATAGAAGAAAGATTACAAGGGATTGAGGGGTGGAGTAGGGAACTGAGGACAATAACTATGGAATACATATACATATATATATATATACATATATACAGATACATATATAGAATACATATACATATAGATAGATAGATAGATAGATAATGAACAAGTTTCTTCTATAAGTAGTTTTACCTGGTTTTGCTAGGCAAAAGTCTCAGGAGAAGTAGATTTTCATTGATAGCTTTTGTTTTGATATTACCTTCATTTCTCCCTCTATCCCTCTGATTCCTACATTCAAAGATTGCTAGGGAGTGGCTGAGTCACATGATCAAGCCATGTTCTCAGAAGGAAGCGCTATGGACTTTTAGCCTCACGTACTCATTACTTGTTCACCAGCCAGGATTGATTTTCACCTTTTCTAAAGGTATATTAAAGCTTCTAGTGTCTTCCAGTGTCTGTGGTTATCAAGAAAAATTACTGATCGTCAATTTATTGATTATTAGCATAATTAATAAATTAATTATTAGTCACCTAGAAACTTTGTCTCTCAGGTTTTTCATTTATCACAAAAGGTAGAGTGAAAAGAATACTGGGTTGGACATCAGAAGACAAGTTTTTCAGAGACCTTTGCTCTTCCATCAGCTATCTGCATCACCTGGAGCAGTCACTTAACCATGGTAGGCTTTGGTTTCCTTATCTTTTAAGTGAGAATGATCATTAAGACTCCAAGCTCTAAAATTTTATGATGTATAGTCTCTTTCATGAAGTCTGATCCCCGATTAAGTTCAGGAATTGTAATAACAATGCTGTTTGCATCTCCTGTAGCTGTGTAAGACCAATAACATCAGCACACAGGAGGGCTGCTAGCACAGATTCTTTGATCTGCTTTTCTAAGGAAAGCAATTTTAAGGGGTTTATAATCTCACTTTAATTAAACATACATATATCATTCATTTAGTTCAGGGGAAAAAGTCAGCACCCTCAACTTCAGAGAAAACACAAACAGCAATTACAAGCAGAAATTATATAAACAGAACAAAATAACACAAATCAGCATACAGGCTTCCAGCTGTCTGTCCAAGACATTACATACATAGTTACCAGACAGAGAAGCGCCAACATCTGGTTTGTCAAAGTTGAGAGGCTCCAATGGCTACCCAGAGTCTCATCTAATCAAATCACACAACACCCTTCCAGTGAGTGAGCCCCGAACAAAATGCTAACCTCAGAATATATATACACTTCTTCAGGGTCAGAGTGCTTCACACCTCTCAAGGGCTTCACACCTTTTGTGACCTAGTTAGCAAAAGGGTGTAGGCCTTTCTACAAACAAAGGCAAGACTCAATCAAAGACACTTGATTGCCTTGGTGCTGAGAAGCACTCCAAAAGAAAAAACAGTAAAGAGTCCCACTTTGCTTGCCCTTACAAGAATGTAGTCCAGAAATGCAGACAGGCTATGTAAAGTAATGGAGATGGGAGGGGAATACCATGTGTGAAAAAAATAGCAAGGAGACCCATTTAACTGGAAGGTAGTATGATAGTGAGATGAAAACAATCTGGAAAGATAGCTTGGACACAGATTGTGAAGAATGAGTTTGCATTCTATCCTCGACACAGTAGGAAGCTCTTGGAGTTTCTTGAATAGAAGGAAGATAAGTTTTTAGGAATATAAATTTGGCAGCTACAAGGAAGGTAAATTAGAAAGGAGAGAAATTGAAAGCAAGAACAATTAGGAAACTATTGTTATGGCTTAGTGTGGTGGTCATGTGGATGGAGAGAAGAAGACAAATGTGGGAGATCTTGTTCCATTTCTGTTCAAACATATGATCTTTAGAACTCCCTCTTTGACCTTATGTAGTTCAGTATGATAATACATAATTTAATTAATACACTTATTAATTCTTGGTCCTCCTGTCTTTGACTGTACTTACATGATATAAAAATGCCCACAAATAAGCATGTTACCAGTTAAGAAGCAAAAAATGAATTTGTTCACTGGTATATTTATTTTTCAAAGTGCCAGACATCTGAGTATTTGGGAACATTTTAATGAATAATTGAATTTTTTCTTTTCATATGAATAGTTAACATTGTGTAGCTGTAACCTGCATTTAATTTAAGACTATCTGCTTTAATGTTGTTTATTAAATCTACAATTACTTAGTAGCAGGAATTTTGTTCAACTTTAAAGAATTCTGAATTTAACACTATTTGTTTCATCATTTAATAGATGCTATTTTTCTTTGACTTTTGATATTATGATTTTTGTTTCAAGGCTTGTTACAATTTGCAGTAATGAAGTTGATCAATACCCTCCCCCCACCCCAATGCTTATAAGCATATAGCTATTCTTAACACTAGAAATTTGCAATAACGAAATAGCTATATACAGGGAGAGCTACATGAGTTATCACTCTTTGTTATTTTCTGCTTGTCTGAGGCCATAGTATTTGTGTGGGAAATTTCTGGCATGGAAAATCCATCTCCCATTGTAAATGGGAGTTACCAGTTGGTAACTTATGGTCTTAGAGTTGCCTGGGGACATTAAGAGGTTAATTTATTTGCCCCTGGTTACACAGCTAGTATGTGTAGGGGAAAATAGTTGAACTCAGGTCTATCTGACTCTAAGACCAACCCTCTATCTGCTACGTGTCCTATCGGTCAAAAATTTGAACTGACCAGAACTATATATTGAAAGTGTAATAATAATTTGTGTTCACAATCTTGTCCTCGAAGTTTCAGCAAAAAGGCCTTGCCTTCTGAATCAAAGGAGAATGATCATATTCAATAGTTTAAAGTTGTATATTTTATTATATTCTGATTATTTGAGAATTGGATTTTCATAGATGGTAATGTTCAATTGATCAGAATAATTAATTATGTACCCAGTTTCCTTACCAAGTCAGGTAATAGCTTATTTTACAGTCACATAGTCATCTGCCTATTTGACTATACTGAAAAGTATTAAATACATTCATTGCCCTTAGTGACACCATTTGAACAAACATGAAGATTTATGTATTTAGTTTAATTTCTACTGAGACCTTGGTTAATGTAATTTCTTTATCTAGGCCTTGACTTTTTTTTAATCTGAAAGATTCATTTCTGATGGAAGTGAGGAAGTATGTAGCATTTTGAGGTTTGCAATGCACTTTACATATATCATCTCATCATTCTTCACAATAATCCTGTGAGGTAGGCATTTTATTATTCCCACTTTACAGATGAGTCCAAGAAAAGTTAAGTAACTTGCTCCCAGTCCCATAGTTAGTAAGTGTGTGAGGCAGGACTTGAACTCAGGTCTTCTTGACTCCAAGTCTAATTCTCTAGCCACCTATCTATCTGTAGTTTGACATAGAAATGTACCATCCTACATCATTGCCAGTAGTTTTTAAGTGGCTAGAGAAAGTCTCCAATGAACCTATGTGGTTTCATTCTTTCAGGACTAAATGTTAAAAGAATAACATCTAAAATTTTGTGTGTGTGCAAAATCATGACACAAAGGAGTTTAGAATCCACACTCCTGGGATTGACTCCTGACTGATGCTTATTAGTTGTGTGACCCTAGGCAAGTCACTTAACTGTTTCATTGTGAGTAAGATTGGGACAGAGCTGAGACCTCCCACTGTAATTGTAAGGAAACTGTTTTGTAAACTTTAACATATCCTATTCTAGAATTCCTAGCTTCTATCAATAACAACTCAGGTGCTTCTAACTAATAAGGTCTTTCCCTAGCACTTCAGTTGTTTTTGTTCTCTTGAAATCACGTACCACTTCGCATGAACTACGTAAATTCACAGTAAGCTATAAGTTTCCTTATATGCATATGTGTTGTCTCTGAGTAAATGTAAGCTCCTTGAGGTCCAGAATGACTTTGTTTTTACTTTGTGTCTTCAGTGCTTAGTACAGTGACTTGTATATAGTAGGTATGCAATAAAGGTTCGTCATCATTGAAGGTGCAGTCTTAAGACAATCCCAGAAAAAAGGACACATTCAGGTCTCTGGCTGTTTCCCAGTAACATTCCCACCCAAAAGACATTTCCATGAGGCATGGAAAAATGGGGAATAGAGTGAGAAGGGAAAGTGTGGGACAGTGTATATATAGTATATGTAGGTTTTATATATATATATATATGCATGTACACACATTACGCTGCATGATTCTTTATTTCCTGTACTACATGAAGTTAAATAGTATTAATAGCGTTGTTATCACTTTACTTATATGGTTCTTTAATGACTTGAAAGCATAACAGAATCAGACCTTTGTCATAGTTTAATTTAAATTAGGTTATCCAACTTTGGGGGATTGGTATTCTTCTGCTTCAAAGAGAAAGAAAAAAAATTGGGCCAAACCTACTAGTCTTTCATTATCAACTGAAGTAAAAAGCAATAAAAGTCCAGAATCTGGCACATTTTAAAAGAAAGCTGATACAATGGTTATATTCTAATTGTAAATAAAGTTGTATGTTTATGCATCTGTGCATGAGAAATGAAGAAAACTGAATTAAGAGCCCTGGAATTCTCAAAATGAAATCAAGTTTGCTGGCACATTGGAAGTTATGCCCATGATAACAATTTTCCATACAGTATTGACATCGTCCCAAAGAAATATACATGTGGATTCAGCAAGCTATTGTAAGCCATCCATGTTCATACACTTCAAGTAAAATAGGCTTTCTACCAAAGGAGGAGAGAACATTTTCTTCTTCCCTTTGGCACCATAATTACCTTGTAAATTCTGAACACAGAATGGAACGGTTTAAGACGTTTCACACATAGTCAAGTGGAATTTTTTTTTAATGCAATACCATTTTTTTAATGGCCTGGAGGGTGACCGGCAAAAAAGTCAATTGTTTTTTGGATTGTATCTGACACCCTTCCAATAAAGAGTCTGAATGTCAGGTAACCATTTTGGGAAGGAGGCAGAGAGAAGTGAGAGGATATATTCAAAATCCCATAGAAGCAGAAACAAAAGTAAAGGTGATTCAATTCTCTACACATGTTTTTTTTGGTCATTGCTCAAATTTGTATCACAGAAAGCCCCAAGATCTTGATTACTTTGTTTTAGAAGTCCACAGGTAATGGCATTTCTGCCTTGTTATGTAACAATGGTATTTTAGTATTTCATAATTCATCAATGATATTACACAGTTTAAAGATTAGACTAGGAGAGAAGATGGGTTCAATTCTTGGTTCTTAATAGTTCTTTGATTTTGAGTGGATCATTTAAACTTTCAGATCCTTACTTCCCCATCTATAAAATTCAGACAATAATACTTATGGTACTTAAGGTACCTCACAAAGTATTTATGAGAAAAGAGCTTTGTGAAACCTTGAAGTATATATGAAGGCGAATTGTTACTAGCATTAATCGCATTAGAACTGTTTATATCTTTGTACACAGTTCTGCTACCAAACATCATGTTTCCTATACTGTGGTTTTCAGAAAAGGATTAATGTGTACTGTAATATATTTGTTTATAGAACATTGTTCTTTTGGGACCAAGGCCAAAATAACAACAAAATTTAACAAATAACAATTAAGTAGCTTGCAACATGTGATATTTTATTCAGTGTTGCGGAGACCAAGATATAAACAGTCACAGCCACTGAGGAGCTTATAATCTTAAATAGATCATAAACATAAGCCATGAGGTCACCCAAACAACTATAAAGGTTGTACATATCACAGCATAAACACTGAAGAAGGATATGGATTAAAGAAATGTGCTTTTTCCCACCATGTGAAGGGCAAGCACATTTATACATGAAAAGATTACCTGGTTATGCTGTTTAATTTAGTGCCTCAAGAGCACTCCACTGATGGGGAAGGTAGAGTGGGGAAAGAGTAAGCATTTAATAAGTTCCTACTATGTGCCAGGCACTGGGCTAAGTGCTTTAAAAATATGAACTAATTTGATTAATCATTCTATACTCTAATATTTCTATGAAATCTGAGGCCCAAAATAACCTTCAGATAATAATCTTTCTTTATCTCACTTTTTTTAATTAAATTTATTAGACACATGCATTAAGATATGAAAGGCTGAGTTAAGTTGCATATGACTTCTCTTATGTCAATGTAATATGTATTTAACTTTGGCTTTTAGGAAGGGGAAGAAAGGGAAGGGACTAAGCATTTATGTAGTAGCTATTATGTGTCAGGCAGTATGCTAAGTACTTTATAAATATTATCTCATTCGATCCTTATAACATCCCTGGGAGGTAGGTGTTTTTAATTATACCTATTTTATTGTTGAAGAAACTGAGGCAAACAGAGATTAAGTGACTTGCCCAGGGTTACACAGCTAGTAAGTGTCTGAGGCTGGATCTGAATTCGGGTCTTCTTGTCTCCAGGTCCAGCACTCTATCCACTGCATTACCTAACTCCCTTCCTTCTTGGAGAAAAATACTACATTAAAAGCCTGATTTGCTTATTGTAGATCATACAAAAATTATTGCAATTGTATATTAGAATCCTACTGTAATTAATATAGGCTATGTCCCTTATGAAAGGCAGAGTAGGATAGTTTTTAGTGAGCTGGCCTTGGATCATGGAAGACATGGGTTCTCATGTGATCTCTGACACGTACTGGCTGTATAATCTTGGAAAAGTCACAACTTCTCAGTGCTTTAAGCAAATCTCTGATGCTTTAAGTTGCAGAGAAGATACCAATCTGCACCAGTATCAATAAGATCATAGGCCTAGTCTCTATCCCTCTCCTATTTCACATATAAGACAAGGCCATAGCATGGGCCTATCTGACAGTATTCCAATGCAGTTTCTGAGTTCACGTGAACTTCTTGGGATATACATAACATTTTAAATTGTGTCAATCAATTTAAAGGGGTTTGATACAGTATTCATAGTGGGTAGAGAGCTGGCCTCAGAGCTAGGAAGACCTAGATTCAAGTCTCAATTTTGACACACAATGGCTCTGTGACCTTGTGGAAATTATTTAATCTTTCAGTGCTCAAGACACCAGACAACTGTAAGACTACAGGGTGTTCCTAAAGTCTGGACACATAGGCAGAAATGCATATTTTCAAAAAACAAAATGAATGAAATTTTCAACAACATTTTATTTAATTGGAATATTAACAAATAACATCTTTAATATGATTGCCATCATTTGTGATGCAAAAGTTGATGCACTTTGCAAGATTCACGTGAACTCGATTAAATAACTCCACATGGCCATCAATTTTAGTACATTCACTCATTATACATTTATGCATTCAATCAAGTGTGCTGCATCTGTGATTTTCACTGAGTATACCTTCTCCTTTAGCACACCCCAGAAAAAGAAGTCACTGAACAACACAGATTCTTTGGTGAAATGGGTAATGAGATGCTATTGAGATTTCCTCTGTGTCCAGACTTTAGGGACACCCTGTATAAATTAGATAGAAAGCATGGACTTTCACTGGTAGAGTTTCCTCATCTGAGAGTTCTCTATGAGAGAAATGATTATTAATCACCAATGATTTAGGGAAAGTCAGATTTTCCCCTTTTCCTTTTATCCTCATTTCAAGACCTCAGTCTTTGGAGGTCAAGCTAAGCTTCTCTGTCCAGATCCCACCCAGGTGGGGAAGCCATTGTGCTCTGCTCAGGTTTGGGTGGAGATAAATTCTTTGAATAGATTCCCCAAGACTGGGAGTAACTTAGAACTAAATGACATAATCAAAGTTCAGGTCCAGCCCCTCATTATAATATTTATTATTTCATTAATTTTTAACCAAAGTTGATTGTCACGGGTGGGGGAGGGGGCTGGGAGGGAATACCCCTCTTCCAATGGCTTATAAGCTGTTAGCCTGCCACCATGATTGTCTTTGGCCTAAGAGAGAGAGAGCCAAATGACCATCCTTTTATTAATAAGCACATTTGCATTATTGATAAAATGGTTAAATTACCCAGAAATACTTCTCTTAAACCTTTTAAAATGCCACACTTATATCAATAAAATCTCAGGTCTAGTCCTCATTCTTAACTTACTGACTCAGTAGATAACTATTGTCATCCCTGTTTTAGAAGATAAGGAAACAGATCAGAAAGGTAAACTAATCATATTTTAAGTCATAGGAATTTTTGGAAAATGAATAATTTTGAATATGTTCTCTGGGGTGGTAGTTTTATGACTGCACTTTAGTATTTAACGAAGTTATGTTTAGAGGCCCTTTGCCTGCTTTATGGAAATTTGTTTGAATGCAAGAGTATAGACTCATCCAAATAATTTTAGAGTTGAAAGGGACCTTAGTAGACTTATAGTCTAATCCTCTCAGGTCATAGATGTGGATGCTCAGGTCCAAAGAAGTTGTAAATTGTTCAAGGTCGCACAATTAGTAATGGAGACAGGACTGTGTAATCTCTTAGAAGATGACACTGTAATCTTCAGATGTTTGTTACTATTCATAACTTTGATTTTTACCACTTTGGCTCTATTTTAAGAAACCTCAACTTAAAATTTTGACATGCTGCCTACGGGAAGTCTCTTGGCCATGCAGGACAACTTACAAGGCTTGAAATTTGCTTGAGATTGAGATGGAATTTTCTGTCTAAGTTCTGCCCTGAATACCCGCTTTCCAAACAATAATATAAAATGAACAATTAAAATAGCTAAACTTTGCCAAACAGAATCATATAAATTTATAAATTATAAATTTTTAAACTTATAAATAAGTTATAATTAAGTACTTATTCATTTTAACTGTTTCTTTCTCAACTCATCCATCTACTCATCCATCCATCTACCCACCCATCTATGCATCTATCCATCTACAATCTACCAACAGCTATTCATTAAATGCCTATTATACTAGGGCATTGAAGAAGGCATTGGGATATGACAAATATAGATGTGTGTGTGTGTGTATACATATATATGTATGTATGTGGAACTTAAACTCTAACAAAGGAGATGTGACACGGATAAATAGGAATTTGTTGTACAACAAATATCATATAGCCATCCAATAACTATATCGCCAAATAGATTATAAAAAGAGCACAAAAGAGAAAAAAGTATTTAGTAAAATGAAAAGTAGCAAAGATTATTTCTAAAACTCTTAATTCTTCTTGCTTCAAAAGATCTATGATTTCATCAATGTGATAATTAGCCCTGCCAACAAAAAAATACAAATTCGTAATCTCTCCAAACCTTAATAAAAGGTCATCATAAGCTGCTGTGATCAAAAAAGTAATCATCTGGTGCCCATCTTTCTGATGATTAGCCTTTCCAAATTTATGTAGGCTGGTCTTCAGATGAAGACATATTACCCAGGTCCCTGTTGGAAGATATTCCAGTTCAGTACGTCCCTTGAAGCTTTTGTTGTACTGTGAGAATCCAGGGTCATCTTTATAGTACAAAAGGGCATCAGGGTAGGATATTAGAACTCCATAAATCTTTAAGTTGCGAGATGGGAAATTTTCTTGCATATCTATCTATTGCTAAACACTAAGTCATACTGTGAGAGGCTATCCAAAATGTTATAAGGTCCATTTTTACTGCTGGTTACCCCACCAGCTCCAGATCCATTTCTGAATGTTCCCTACTCCCACGTAGACATACACAGACTAGTGGACTCTCACTATGGACCTAAAATACACATAGATGACATAAATGTTAAATCTGCAGATGACCTGAAGCTGAGAGGAATTTCTAAGATACTGAATGAAAGTCAGGAGCTAAAAATATCTTGACATTGAGCTAAATTTCATTAAATGAAATTAAGTAGGGAGAAATGTAAAGTCTTACTTGTGAGTTTGAAAAATCATTTTTAGATGTCGGCAGAGCCAAGAGTAGGTAGTAATATGTCTGAAAAAAAGATCTGGGATTTTTAGTATGCTGAAAACTTACTATGAGCCACTGATGTGAAGTGCTGGCCAAAGAAAGCTAATGCTGTCCAGACCTGCAAATGAGAGGCATACCTCCCAGGAATAATCTTACTATACTCTGACTAGTCAGACTATATCTAGACCATTGTGTTCAGTTTAGAGCAACTGAGTTTCTGACAGACATTAATAAGCTGGATTGCATCCAGAAAGGGATAAATAAGATAACAAATGCCCCTAACTCCATGTCAAATGATGGAACTGGGGATGGTTACTCTGGAGAAAAGAATACAGGAGAACATAAAATTGTTTTTAAATATTTGAAGGCTGGTTTGGACTGTATTTGTTCTCTCAATCCCTAGAAAACAGAACTAGGCAGAGTACATTTTCAAAGAGGCAGATTTAGGTTGGACATCAAGACAAACTTCTTAACTGAATTATCTAAAAGTTGCAAGGGAGCATCTGAAGAGATTCATCCATATTTTAAAATAAAAATCAGACCAAAACTTATTGGGCATATTATGATGGGGATTTCTGAGGGTTATAAGTTGGACTAGAAAGTCCCTGAGATGCCTCCAATCCTAAAATCATCTCTTCCATTGAAGAGTGTCTTGGAACTGGCCCCTAATGAAACGCACACATTTACAATATGGTAAGAAGGCATCATTAGGCTTTACAGGGGCATAGTTCTTTGGGGAAAATAGACACACTATGAGCTCTCTAGTGCTATCTAACTTAGAGGTAGTATTCAGCAAATCATTCAGCCATTCTGGAGAACAGCCAAATCACGACAACAAGTACAGGGAGTTTTTTTCAAATAAGTTTTTAGACTCTGCCCCTCCAACTGCTTGTAAATGGAAGAGG
This sequence comes from Phalanger gymnotis, assembly GCA_028646595.1. Taxonomy (NCBI): domain Eukaryota; kingdom Metazoa; phylum Chordata; class Mammalia; order Diprotodontia; family Phalangeridae; genus Phalanger; species Phalanger gymnotis. Next base: position 103,537,604 of record CM053623.1, read on the forward strand.
AGGCTCCCCTGCAGTGTGGCTGCAGCTGTGGGGCATGGGCAGGTATTCACAAGCCCTGTGGGGGCACCCTAGGGTCATTGGGCCTCTCTTGCTGCTAATTGGAGACTGGCAGCAGATGGGATAGCTCAGAGTTGCTGTCACTAGATCGCTTTTTCCTTAGCGGCAGGTTACTGTCTGTTTCAACCACAGATGGCCTATTCATTTTCTTTAAGCTGTTCAAACTAATTAAAGGGACAGACTAAGTTTACCTTTCTCGTTCTTGGAATGTCTTCTTTCTTCAGTTAAGGGATGAAACAATTCTTCACTTTATCTAGTGTTGCTCCCACTAATGCTGGTTTCATCCAAATTTCAGGGTATATCAAGGGCTCATTAGAGGTAGAAGTGGGAGCAAACTCATCAGGTGCACCCCTATACATCACAAAACATGATGTGTTTTTATGTCTCTGTGGAAGCCTCGTTTGAGCACAGAATGCAAGACAGATGAAGAAGGAAAAATTTTTCTCTTCCAAAGATGAAGAGACTGGTATTAGTTTATGCTCCTGATGATAGAAGACAAAACTTAAAACTTAAGGGCAGCTTCTTCCATGAAGCCTCCCTTAGATGTCCCAGATTGGTAACACTCTTCCCTCTCGTATCTTTGATGGCACGTCTTTCACTCCAATGCAATTTTCATGTGATGCTGTATATTATGATTATTTGTTTATTTCTTCTCCCTAATAGACTATAAACTCCATTGGGGCAAGGATCATACTTATAGAATTTGTATGACTTTCAGCACTTAGCCCAGTGCTTTTGGACGTTGTAGATGCTTAATAAATGCTTGCCGAATGAATGCAAGAACTAAACATAATTTGGTATCTCTCTTTCAATACGAAAGCATCAATCATCTAAATCCTTTTAGCATTTTACATGAGTGAAAGCTTATTGAGGACAGAAACCAGCTCTTGTTCATCTTGGCATCTCCCTCATTTTCTAGCACAGAACTTGTCTAAGTTTCCAATAAATGTTTGTTAAATGAATAATAATAATTTGTATTTATAGAACATTTTAAGGCTTACAAAGCACTTTCCTCACTACAATCCTGTGAAGAAGATAGTATACATATTATTGCCCCTATTTTACAGATGAGGGAGCTGAGGCTTAGAGAGGGAAAGTGGTTTGATCATGATCACAAAAGCACTTAGGGTCAGAGCCAGGATTTTAGTTCAGGTCTTTTTTTCTGGATTTCTTCCTGAGCATCTAGCACTCTTTCCATTCTGCCACAGCTGGACTCGCTTAATGAATGAAAGAACAAATACAAAATAAAAGGCAGTCCAATACCTTACAAATGGTGCCATCATTTATTCTTCTTGAAGCCAATCTGCTTAATTTCCATATAGTAATGTCAAGAGGACAGAATGAATTAGTACATTAAAAACAATACAGAATAAAATGCCCAGAATTTCTAAACGTTTTCATAATGATCTCTAGGTTTCCTTTCAGATCTAGATCCTAATTTATGATTCTCCATGCATTTTCCCTCTTTATTTGGGGTACTTTTCCTCACAAGAAATGTAGTGTAATTCTATAGATTTTTTTTTCAATTTATTTCAAAGTATTTTCAAAATATTTCACTAAACTTTCCACCTTAGGATATCCTAGTCATTTTCTGAATTTCATCTACAAATTTCTTCAAATGTGAGAAACTTCCATTAATAACTCATCTAATTTGTAGCAAACACAGGCATTAATATATAATTCTTTAACATCATGTGCCACTGTTAGACACAAACTTGACCCTATTCACTAAAAGAACCTAGTCCTGAGAATTTCACAAATGCCCCGGCAGTAATATACCATACTCCACTTTAGAGGGCCACCTGGGAAATACCAAGCTTTCTCTGGTTTTTCAGAAAATGGACATTTTATTCTCCAAACCCAGCTCACCCTAGGTAGCCATGCTTGTTTTATTAGTATAATTTGGTGGTTCCCAAAGTGGGTGTTACAGCTTCTAATCCTAAGTGCTTCATCCCCCATCTTACCTCAAGTAGTTTGTGAGATGAATTGATTAGAGAGTGGAAAGCTCCTCTCCTCCTGTGAGGGAGGGACTTGTCTCCAAAACAATCATATCTACTTTTTGTCCATTATCCAGTACTCCACCACTCAGCTCCATTCTACAGTTGTGTAAGCTTCTCACTTCTGGGCAGTGGCCTTGCCTTCAGGGAAATTATAACCTACCTGCCACAGTGAGCATCCTAGAAGCAACTATCCATGTGCCTTTGGGAAAATCCCTCTTCCTCCCAGAAACACCCTCAATACAGATGTCACACCTGACCCCATATCACCTGTGCTGTGGCAGGACCACACTGGAAGGCAGGATCTGTACTCCAGAGCAGTGATTGGTGAGTCAGAGTCCCACCGATCTCCTTTTGATTTTGTACGGCACACAGTGAGTTGTACAGGACAACTGGGTATGGATGGATTATGATTTGCATTATAGATCTCATTAAATTTACTTTGTCCCCAAATTCTTGTCTTTTCCACACTTCCCCATTGTTAAAAATAGTACCTCCATCAGATTCAGAATCATGATATCATCTTCAATTCTCCATTCTGCCTCACTCTAGTCAACGAGTTGCTGAATTCTGTTGATTATAAGTCTACAACATCTTAGATACATTCTCTTCTCTCTTCTTACCTAGCCATGGCCCTAGATTAGGACCTTATCACCTTTCTCCTAGACTATTACATTAGTCTCATAATGACTCCCCCCGACACATGCCTCAAATCTCTCTTGTCAATCCATCTTCCACATAGGTGCCAAAGTGAGCTTTCTAAAACACAGGTCAGACAGTGTCATTCTTGTACTTGATAGATTCCAGTGACTTCCTTTTGACTCAAGGATGAAATATTATTTTATATTTATTTCATCCTTCAAAAATTTCTTTTTGAGTGAATTTTATAATTTAATTTGATACAGTAGCACCTGTTTATGAATAAAGTCATATTGTTCAAAAATGTTTTACTTATGAACAAAAACCTTGGAGAACACTATTCTAAAGAATGTGGATTTAGCCAATCAGAATTAATTCTTAGATTCCCACATATTGGAAACCTTACCATTTTCCTGAATCTATTATATTTCCTCAAACCCTAGTTATATGACCTCAGCTATGTCAATAGAATGCAGTGTGTTAGATAAATCTTGAAAAGACACAGACCCAGGAAGACCTGGTATATAGGGATCAATCTAAGCAGATTCTGAGAAGGCTGGAAAACATGCAATAAATATTTATTTTGCCCATGGCAACTTATGAAGACTATCTACCAAGGTGTGGCTGAGCATAAAAAAAATTAAGGAAAAAGTATAGTATGTCTAATAAATGCAATATGAACTTCTCCATTAAAATTGAAGAAACATTGAAGATAGAGACAGAAAATTCTCTGAAGAATAAAGCAACAACACAATGAGAACTACTTATTCAAGCATAATAATATGGTTAGTATAGAGTATTATATGTACCACAGCTTTCACTAAAATGATAATTATGTAGTATTTTAAAACTTAGAAAAAGACTTTCTATTGATTATCTCATTTGAGCCTTACAATTTTCCTGTGAGTACAGTTCTATAGGTATTATTATCTCCACTTTACAAATGAAGAAACTGGAGATCCAATAAGTTAAGTGACTTACTCAGTGTCACACAGGGAGTCAATATCAGTGATGAAATTGTATTCCATTCTCCTGACTCTGGGTCCAGCATTCTCAGTCACTAGTCTATATTGTGTCTCTCCTATATATTCTAAGTAAATATAATATATAGTATGAAAATTATAAGTATATTTTCTATAGAATAAAAATTAAAATTTGTTTTATTATTTATTTTCCTCATGGAAAGATAGAGATATAGATAGAACATTTATTGAGCATTTAGCGTGTTAGTCACTGTGCTAAGTGCTGGCTGTGATAAAAATACAAGCACTGAAAAAACCTTTGCTCTTGAAGAGTTTACATTCTAAGGGGTGAAGAAGACAATTTGTAAAAGATGAAGGAGAAAAGGTGGTGTTGGTGGTGAGGCAGTATTGTGTAGAGAAATGACAGAAGCTTGGTTCTGGGCAAGACAAGCAAAAGTTTGCCTTGTGAATGAAGGAATACTTTTTCTTTTGAAAATTCTAGCCCTATATCACTAGTTACATCTCTGTCTTCTCCAGATAAATACTTTTCCTCCCTCCTAGAGTGTTTATATCCTCCAAATATTTGTGAACTGTTATCATTCCCCACCCACCCCCTTTCCTTGACACTGAGCCAAGCTGGACACATTTAGCTCCTTTAATCTTGGCTCATAAATCAATCCTTTCATTCTCCTAATCGTTTTTCTTGCTTTCTCTGAACTCCATCCAATTTGTTTATATCCTTTTGGTAATGAGCTGCCTGAGATTGACCGTAGTATTCCAGGTGTGACCTTATTTTTACATGATGAAGGAAGCTATCAAAACCCTAAAAACCTCTTACCTGGGGTAGGAGGGGGTGGAGAAGATGGGTGTTATCACTTGCTTTCTTGCTTGTCATTTTTTTGCTTCATTTCATGTACCATTCCCTCCCCTTTCATTTTGTTTTTCTAGGTTTCCTAAAGGCAGGGCAAAAATTATGAATGACTTTATTCTCCAAATTCTTTTGTAAGGGAGTTGTTTGGAATTGTGTACAAATCTTCCCATAGAAACAATGTTTGATATGGTGGTTGGCTCCCTTAGGTCAACCCACAAAGCTTATTTATCCCTTAATGTAGCAGAATCATTGTATTTGTCCATTCCTAACCTAGAATATAATTTCTATGGAAAATAAATTGTGAATTATGATTAAGTATGGAAGAAACACATCTTTCTATGTTAGAAATAGGAGTGAAAACTTTTTGGGTTCCTGTGAATACAACTATGACTCTAGTGGTTGGATTTGGGGAGCCTTGGGTGCAATGACTCTATGGATGCTCCAGAAGAGGGAGAATTAGGGTCTTTAGCTCTATGGATTTGGATGAGTGGGGCAGGGCAGCATGATGACTCATATGACATGTGTTAAATAAGGTAGCTATAATCTAGGGACATGCTTGTACTTACCCCTCTGGTAATTGATCCTCCTCACAGTGAAGCCATTTATGTTTGTGAGGATTGAACATAATTTAAAAGAAATATTTGTACTGCCTCTCACTGTCTAGAACATTACCTAATATATAGTAAACACTTAATAAATATTTATCGATTATAAACATCTTAGGCACCATCACAGAAGCCTTTTATTAGGTTTTATAAATCTCTTGCAGAGAAGTAGAATGAAAAGACCTCTAGATTTGGACTCAAGAAAATTGGACTTAAGTCTATGCTCTAGACCTTACTAGATATGTGACCATGGGAAAGTCACTCGACCTCCTTGAGATTCAGTTTCCTCATTTGTAAAAAGAGAAGAAAAATGTTTTCAGTAATTTCAAGAGGTTCATCACCAGCTTGGCCACAGGGTGATCGCAGAACTTAGAGCTAGAGGAAGCCTAAATCAGCCAGTCCAAACCACAGAGTTATTGTGAGGAAAGCATTTTGCAAACCGTAAAGTTCTCTACAAAAATAAATACTCATTATACTTCAGTGTGAGCTTATCAACATTGGTATGCCTCCTAACAGTATAGATTGTCTACCCATTCTATGTGACTTATCTGTGTCTTCCTGAAAATGTTTCCTTACTCCAGAAAAATATACAGCTTTAGCTCTTGCCCTCTACTTTTATAGTTCTTTGATTTATACCACAAAGGAAGATGCAGAAGGAAGTGATTAGTATCAAATTCCCTGAGGATACCCGGAAGAATAGATCAATAGACAGATAGACAGCACTGATGAAAAATTTGATTACTCCTTTCCTTTTTCATCACTTTTCTTCACTCCTTCTCTTTTCACAGGAGTCTACAGCCTAGTGGCAAAGACAAAATATATGAATTAAGCTATACAAATGATAATTATATGTATATGCTTATGTATGTACTGATAATGTATATGCATATACAATTTTACTTTCTAGCATTAAACTTAATATATATATAATATTTAATATTATACTTAATTATTTATTTATATTATATATTATATATATATAATATAAAATATTATACCTAATTAATTAATAATAAACTTAATATAATAATAAATAAAAAATAATAAATTAAAAGAATAATAAACTTTCCCATCCCATTTCATTAAATGTGTTTCTGTAATCTTAACTATGATGCATTTATTATTTGTTCAAACTCAAGAATGTATTCAATTATAGCAAATACAGAAGTATCAACCCAGTAGCTATCCAGGAAGGGCAGCTTGGTGACACAATGGATAGAGCACTGGGCCTGAAGTCAGGAAGATCTGAGTTCAAATCAAGCCTCAGACACTAGCTGTGCGACCATGGGCAAATCACTTAACCCTGTTTGCCTCAGTTTCCTTATATGTCAAATGAGTTGGAGAAGGAAATAGCAAACCACTCTAATATCTTTGCCAAGAAAACCCCAGATGAGGTCATAAAGAGTCAGATATGACTGAAACAACTGAACAACAACAACCCAGGATATCTAGCTTAGTTTGGATAGTTTTTTAAAAAATGTTTTTACATTCTACAATTCTCCGGAGTTCTTATAGGCAGCTAGGTGGTACAGTGACTAGAGTACAAACTTGACTCACATTTGGATGCTCTATACCTGCTTAACTTACTCTCAGTTGCCTCTCCCCTCTGATTGGAAGGCTGGAGGGTGCAGCACTAAACTCCTTCCAAAGCCTTCCTTTATAGAGGGCTCACAACCTTCCTGGTAATTCCATTCTCCATCAGCAATGCTGCTTGGCTTCAGCTCCACTTCATAGAACAACATGCCCCCTTGCCGGCTATCCCCTGGTATCCTTTTCAGCTTCTTTTCGTGTATTGTCTTCTCCTGTTAGATTGTAAGATTCTTGGGGACAAGGACTGTCTCTTTTTCGTATTTGTATGTTCAGTGTTTAGCACAGTGCCTGGCATATAGAAGGCTCTTTAAGAGATGTTTATTGAAATGAATTGGAATTAGGAAGACCTGAGTTTAAACATGGCCTCAGACAATTACTTGCAGTATGACCCTAAACAAGTCACTACACCTCTGTCTGACTCAGTTTCTTCATCTGTAAAATGGAGATTATAATGGCATGTACCTCCCAGGGCTGTTGTGAGGATCAAATGTGGTGATAATTGTAAAGTGCTCATTACAGTGCCTGGCACAGAGTAAGAACTATACTAATGTAAGCTATTATTATTAATACTTGTTTTTCACTTAGCACCATACCTCAGATCCCTCTTAAGTTGCTGCAGTTGTTGTTTGTCCATTTTCGAAGAGGACCAATGACATCACAGGGTGATGTCTTGATTCATGCTTGAATTGGATTCGTGAGTCAATGTAGTACCAAGTTATCAGCCTCACTCTTGCAGAGTTGCCAAAGTCTAGTGGCAAGACTGTCAATGGCCTAGGAGGTAGTGGATAACCTTGGGTCTGACCACGTTCTAAGTACTCCACAGAGCCTGCTTTGGTCACCTTCATGGCCATTGGAACACATTGCTCTCATCTGCCCATTCTACTGGGGAAAAACTTCACACGCTTGAGGTTGAAACCCCCTAATTCGCTGATGGGTTTGTGGCCCATTGGTTACCCTCTCTCTGACTTAGCCTGTCTGCTGAGAAGGTTTACTGGAGTGTGCTGCTATGCATGCTACAGCTTCCTGAAGTCACAGGTGAGAGTTGAGTGCTAGGTGGACACCAAAGGAGATGAGCTCACTGAAAAGTGCTGATCAAGCCCTCACGCCAGAGGTAATAGTCCTCCTTGAACACCCATACATCCCAAGGGCAGGTTCACAGTGCAATGGATAGATTGCCAGGCCTGGAGTCAGGAAGAATCTAGTTCAAATCTGGCCTCAGACACTTATTACCTGTGTGACTCTGGGCAAATCACTTAACTTTGCCTCGGTTTCTTCATTTGAAAAATGAGCGGGAGAAGCAAATAACAAACCGCTCCAGTATCTTTGCCAAGAAAACCCCAAATGAAGCCTTCTCTCTTCAGTAAGCATTTAATAAATGCTCGTTTCCTTCTTTCCTTAACAAAGGCTGAACACTATCTGTCTCCTTCACTAATGTATTTCTTCAATGCCTCATCACATAGTGGTGATAGTTGTGGCTTCTCGAAAGTTATGACATTGGAATCCAAGCTCTGGTAGGGGTTTGATTGTAGGCTCAGTGATGGGCTGTATATCTTTCATTATAGGACCAGCCTCAGCCTGGCTAAATTCAGAAAAGCCTACCATCAGCTAATGAATTTTTCTGCCACAGGAATTCATCAAGACCATTTATTGTGTCACAGGGTGATTGTCTATGAGAGTGAGTACACAGATGAAATGAAGATCCTTTAAAGCATTAAAGCAAATATACATGCATTGGCTCAAAGATGCTAGTTCAGGTAACACTTGCAGCAGCTCACATTTACTTTTTGATCAAATGACTGACTCAAGAGAAGCAAAAAACTAACCTTTGATCAGTTTTTTTTGACATTCTTAAAATAACTACAAAACAATTCACATGCAAGTCAAGATATCACCTTTGTGATGTCATTGATTCTCTTTGAGAATGATGGATGAACAATGACAACAAAACTGAAAAGAAGGAAATGCAGTCAAGACAAAAACAATGATTTTGAAGCCTCCTCGTGAATTCTCTTTAATTTGCTCTTCTAAGCAATGGATGCATCGAGAATCCATTATACACTTAGCATTATGTTATACATTATGGTGGCAAAAAAAGGTATAAAGGGGTCTGTAATCTAGTGGCAAAGCCAAAATACACTCATGAAACTGCACTATATGATAACTGTGTAGCCAAATTAATGAACTACATACAATACAAATAATGAACTATACATAATGAGTAATTTTTTAAGACCTAGCACAAAGATGATAGAATGCTGGTAAGTAAGAAACACTTGGATTCAAGCCCTGCCTCTGACACTTACTAGCTTCATGATCATCAGTGAGTCGCTTAACCCTTTTGAGCTCCAGGCAACTCTCTAAGACTATGAGTTACAGATAAATTAGAATCTGCATTGAAGGAGGGACATCCCATACCGACAAAAGCATGGATGCTTGATGTACTGACATGATTTTATAGTAAAGAACTGATTATAGACAGTAAAGAAGAGATCAGTTTGAGATGGGGAATACTAAAGAGCTGAGTTGAATGATGGGCTCAGCTGTGGGTAAAGGTAAAGAATGCCTTAAGATTAGTGGGGGAAAGGTGAGGGGACTGTGACAAAAGGAATCTAATTTTTTGTATGTCTGCAGAAATACGCACTGATTCCTAGGTATTTCTGGGTATTTTTTTCTTCTTCTTTTTACTTTTCAGACATATCATCTAAGACAGATAGGAAGCATCTAGAATTATCTTTGGGGGATTTTTAATAGCCTAAATTTGAAAGCAAGCTATTTAATCACAGGAGTTGCACATGGAAATTTCTTGTCTTCAATTGCCTTAAAAACACTTTTACTAAGATCCAGGAAAGAAAATTAGTCTGTCAGCATTCGTTGCCATTCCATCTAGCAGGGCAATGTGGCTTCCTGCATGGTCAAAATGCTTACTGGGGAACAATATCATGTAATACAGTGAATTGCCACGTACATTTTTGAAGGTCTACAAGTGAACAGAGCACTGAAATAAGTGCTGTGGGGATGGTACAGATGAGAAAAAGAAGAGGTCTGTGCCTTCAATGATTATGCATTACAATTATGGACATTCACCATTCATGAAACATTAAAAGACAAGAGAACAATTACCAGGCAGTGCATGTATTACCTAGACCCATATTTTTCCTGTTATAAACTTTGAAAAGGTTAACCATTAGAGAATTGTGAGTCATTTAATAATAAATCTCTACTGTTGCTGTTAGTCTGACTGGTGGAACCAGCTGGATTTACCATAAGTAAAACCATCTGAGTCATCAATTTTATGTATTTTATTGCAGGCTATCACCAGTGGCATCCCACTGGACTCTTTCTCTATGCACAATAGACAGGTAACATTACAAAAAAAAAGACAGGAAAGATATAGTCGCAGTGGCCAATAGCAAGCCAATTACCTTTTTCTTCGGAGCCTCAATTGGGCTTTAAAAGGAGAGGAACACAAATCAAATTTGAATTAAAGTCTAGCCAAGAATGGCTAAAATAATTTAATGATGTTATTCTATCTTTTTCTTCCCAAGTGCTCTCCCAGAATTTATTTTGGTTCCATAATAAATTTATTAAAGATATTAAATAGAAAGAACATAAGGTCTTCAGAATACTTCCAAAACAGAAATGAAAACATTTTAGGTGTTAGGGGTATTTCTGAAAGAGATTTGATGGAAATGATAGAATGTTAGTTCGACTGTGAGGTCACCAGGTAGAATGACAGGTATGGGAGAGTCATTCAGGAAGAGGGGAAATACTATTCCACCCTATATGTTGAGATGAAGCATATATTTTTATTTTGTATAGGTGAGATCTGGGAAATTAACACTCAACTCCAAATGATTCTAGCTCTCTTGCTTAAAAAAGGGGGAGATTGAAATGGCTGATTACATTAGTTTTAAGGCTTTTCTCTTGTTTAATTTAGGAGTAGCTCATTCCCATTTATTCAGTCAATAAAAAGTGAAATTTCCTCCTTTGAAAGTAGGAAATGTAAACAGCCCATATTTTTATGACAGAAAAAATTGAAAGGAGTGAGAAACAGTGGATGTATTTGTGGTCTTAGTCTATTGCAACAGCCTGCTGATTAGTCTGTTTGCTACAAGCCTTTCTCTAGTCTAGGCCATCCTCCACCCAGGTTTCAAAGTGATCTTTCTAAAGCACAGGTTTGGTTTATTTTAAAAATAAACTCCAGTGGCTGCCTATCATCTTTAGGATCAAATATGAAGGGCATTCAAAGCCCTTCATAACTTTTCCCTAACTTTCCAATCTTTTTACATCTTACATATGAACTCTCTCTCTCTCTCTCTCTCTCTCTCTCTCTCTCTCTCTCTCTCTCTCTCTCTCTCTCTCTCTCTCTCTCTCTGTCTCTCATCCAGTGGCACTAGCCTTCCTACCATTCCCTGAATAAGATTCTCTATCTCCCTGCTCCAGGCATTTTCACTGACTGTCCACATGCTTAGAACTAACTAACTCTCTGTGTCTCTGTCTTTGTCTCTTTCTGTCTCTGTGTCTGTGTCTCTTTCTCTGTCTGTCTCTGTCTCTGTCTCTGTCTCTCTCTCTCTCTCTCTCTCTCTCTCTCTCTCTCTCTCTCTCTTCTCTCTTTCTCTCTCTGTCTGTCTCTTTTTCTTTCTCCATTTCTGCTTCCTGGTTTCCTTCCAGTCCCAGCTAACATATTACTTCCTACAGGTAGCCTGTCCTGGTCCCTTTTTATTCTACTGCCTTCCTTCTGTTGATTACTTTCAATTTATCCTATGTATTGCTTGTTTGTGAATAGATATTTACATGATGTTTCCCCCATTACACTGTGAACATCTCAGGGACAGGTACTATCATTTGCCTTTCCTTGTATCTCCAGCTCTTAGCATAGTGCCCGGCACATAGGAGGTACTTAATAAATGTTTATTGACTGACTGACATTTATTTCAATTCATTTATTTTCTGGTGAGGCAGAGTTAAGTGACTTACCCAGGGTCACACAGCCAGTGTCAAGTATCTGAAGCTACATTTGAATTTAGGTCTCCTGACTCCAAGGCTGGTGTTTTATCCATTCTGCCATCTAGCTGCCCCTCCAATTCACTTTCAAAACTTCCAAACAGAAATTCTTAGAGGAAAACTAACATATATAAGTAGATTGGATTACTATCCCATATGACCTTTAATACCATCTGTTTATATATATAAAAAAACCAACCTCAGAACAGTAGAGGAAGAATATTTGGGAAAATGAAATCACATCTTTTATTGGAAATTCTTAGCTGTGTAAATTCTTACATTCAGTCAAATAACAAACAGTAAAGTTTTTTTTTTAATTACAACTTATATAGTACAGGAGGATTTGCAAGATACTTTCTTTACAACAATTTAGAGAAAGTAGAGTTTGGGTTATTGGAGTAGGGGGAGAGATTTGCAAAGGGAGGTCAAAATCTATGATTCTATTGGCTTAGGAAACTCAGGGTCTGGAAACTATACCCATCAGTGCATATTGGCAACTGCCGCAATGAATGACAAATGTTGAGATTTAGCAGAGATGTCAGCTACCATCTAGTCCAACCTAAACACAAAAGGAATACGCACTATAACTATCTGACAAGTGTTTTGAGAAAGATGCCTGAGGCACTGAGATTAAATGGCTTGTTCATGGTTGGTTACACAGGCAGTATGGGTTAGAAGCAGGAATTGAATTTGGGTCATCCTGACGTCAAGGCTGCCTCCAGACCTATTCTACCATGCTCCCTCTCCAGCATTAGCGTCATTACCCTCAGTGCTATAGATAGAGAGACAGAGGCTCTGAGAAGATATTTAATACAGTGGAATGAGTATGGGATTTGTAGTCAGAGGGCTTCAGTTCTAATCTTTGCTTGGTTACTTAATCCCTCTATGACTTGCACAAATTATTTTACTTCTCTGGGTCTTAGTTTCCTCCTTGGAAGAGTTAGAAGATTGAATTGGGTGATTTTTAAGACCCTTCCCAACTTTCAATCTACAATTCTATGATTTTTCCCATAGTCACAAAGTTGGTTAGTTCTGGAGCCAGGATTTGAACCTAGGCTTCCTGACTCCAAGTGTAGCACTTATGTTGCACCATCACATTGCCTTTCAATTCACAATGAAGAAATAAATGTATTTTGCCTATTACTTATTATTATAGAGATTTTTGAAGTATGAGATGCTTGTAATTTGGATATAAGGTCATTTTTATAGCTGAATCATGACATAACTAAACAGAAACACACATGGCCATAAACTAAAACCCAACAATTTTCAATGTAGACCTGGCAATAGATAACACACTTATTGTCTGAAGACCCATTAGCTAAATATAGAGAGACATACTACCAAAATATTATTCAACTGGTGATGTTTTTTTTTCTAGTCACAGCAACTCACTGATTCACTCAACATCTATCAAAAGAGCTCTGTGATAGTTATTCAGAGAATTGTAAAGTTTAGATAAGATAAGATCTCTGCTCTTATGGATCTTATATCTTTAATAGTGGGGACAAGACAGAAATGTTGATAAATATAATATACATGGGGTGTGTGTTGGGGGAGGGTGATTCATGGAGACAATCTAATAAAGCAGGAAGAAACTGTGAAATTTGTCAATGGAGGGAGGGTTCATCCTGCTGAAATCAAAGGTTCTCTGACTTGCTGGAGCAATCCATAGGCACTGACTTTTTGAATTTGGTTTCTGCAAGTTAAAGCAAAGCCAACACTTAAGGTTGTGAGGAAGTACAAATATTCAAGTTCTTAAGTGATGGTATTAACACTCAGACACAAGAATTTTCCAAATCTAATAAAGGAATGGGAAACATGTTAAAAATCTAGAATCTTTTTATTCATTTCTCATAGTGCCACTTTCTAAATATATGACTCATTTAACAGATTTCTTAACATGAGCACAGAAAAGCATGTATTAATCAGTTAAGCTAACTGCATATAGAATATAGAAAGCCATCGCACTTTTGGCCAACTTACTCTCTCAGTGAAGACCTGATAATTTTGATCTCTAGGTGCTCACAACTAATTTTGAGGACGGATAGTTTTAAAATTTAAAATAGTAACAGATTTCAAAGACATTCTTGCCAAATTACACTCCATTGAGACCTGGCTCGAATGTAGTTCTCAAGGTAAAGGAGACAATTCTAAATCTCTATGCCAATTGGAATGTTCCTTCATGATATAATGAGACAATATTATTTCACCAGCCATTCCTAGGTTATGCAATTTTTATAGTTCTTCAAAAAAAAGACTGAATCTCCAACAGAAAGTCTTCTAGAAAATCCTGAGAGTTTTAGATACATTAGCCATTAAATCCAAATCAGTTTTATATATGATCAATGATGGGGAAATATGTCATTCTTAGACAGGAGATAGAATGAAATTAATTTTTTCAGCTCTTTTTCCTTCCCCATTTGAGCATAATAGACATAGGTTGTTGGCTGGAAAAGCTCTGCATAAAACCAAGGAGATTTCAGAAGTCCATGCCCTTTGTTGAGACCCTATTTTGCATTTAATAAAAGAAGGAGCTGTTGAGCATCCAAAGAACCCAACAGTGAGAGAAAAGTACTATTTTAAACTACAAATGTATAACATTAGACATAGAACCAGACGAATGTTAAAAAAACAAACACAACTTTCCTTAATAGCATTAAAGCCAAGAAAGTAAAATTGGGCAAAAATATTCAAATACATGTAAAGTTGCTTTGAATTAGTTATATCATGAGTTGCAATACAAAACTGAACTTCTATACGATAATTTTTACCATAGAAAGTCTGATTTAAATTGTATTTTTTTAGCAACTAACCTTCATGTCTTTGCAAGAAGCAAACAACAAAAGGGTAAGACTTCCTTTCTGGGATGTGAGCGTACATTTGAAAGTTATGCAACACACAGATGGCTTTTAGCCTCATTAAGAGGTCAGGCCAGTTTTCTCCTTATTGCTGATCACACCTGTATTTGTGCTTCTAAGACTCCTCATGTGCTCCAATGCTTTTTTTAAAAACAAATCTCATCTCTCCTACAAATCTAGTTGAAACTGCTGGCTTATTTTATTGTGACATCTTCAAGTGTTATTCACAGATGTTCCATTGGTATTTACATATTAATTTTAATTACTTATCAGCCTTCATAGACTAAACAACTTATCAGTGTCTTTAAATCTCTTACTCACTGTTGCATTTTTATCTCTACTTTATAATCTTTCAAAGGCAATGGGAAGAGACAATTCTGGTGTACCTTTGGTGTACCAATAACTGATTCTGCAAAGTGCAGAAATCAGATTTTGTTCAATCAAATCATATTTTCAATTGAATAGGAGAGTTCAAAAGGGATTCTTAACTTTTTTGTGTATCATGAAGACTTCTGGTTTTCTGGTAGAGTCCGGTAAAGCTTATAAATCCTATCTTAATAATTTTTTTAAAAAAATTCATAATTAAATTAAATGCCAAGTTTTAATGAGAGGCTAATGAAAATAATGATGCATTTGGACCCCTTGAAATAAATCCAGTGACATGAACCCCAGGTTATGAACCCCTGCTTAAAAGGTTAATCTTTTTGTGAACTGAATACTACTTTATAAGAGGGAGGGATTGGATTCATTCTCCTTGACCTCAGGGGAGAGAACCAGGAACAACAGGTAAAAGTTGCTAAAAGATCAATTTTGGTTTGATTTCAGGAAAAGTTTCCTATCAATTAGAATTGAAGTCCAGCAGTGACATGGGCTGCCTTGAGAGGCAGTGGGTTTCCCTCTTCTAGACGTCTGCAAGTAGGGGCCAAATACTCATTTGTCACATATCATATATTGGAAATTCCTTTCTTGTATGGGTTAGACTAGAATGGTGCTGAGGCCCTTCTGTCTCTCAGATTTTGTGATTCTTTTACATGCAGATAATCACCCCTGATCTTACATGACTTAAAGTTTTACTCCAGATGCTTCAAATTTTTAAAAGCAGATACATTTATATTACTTAGCAAAGCACATTATCTGTGGTGTTGAGGAGTTAAATGATAGATCCTTTTAATTCATTTCTCATCTTTCATTCATCTCTAACAAGAAAATAAACCCCTGATCTCCAATATTCTTGTTAGCAAGGACCTTTAAAAATGCTAGGCATGGTCATATTGGAGAGGAAAAGTTTGGAAAAGTAAGAGAACTTGTAAATAGAATTGTGTGTGATCAATGAAAGGTAACTTCTTCCTAAACCAAGGACAATTTCTGAACAATGATCTTGAAAAGGATGACACTCAAATTTGTGAAGTATTCCATATTTTTGCCTTTTCCCCTCCTCAATTTATCTTGTGTTTACTGATCTATGTAACCGTTTGGTAGAATGTAAGCTCCCGGAGGGCAGGGACTATTTTCTCCAACACTTTGCACAATGCCATCCATTTAATAGGTGTTTAATGAACCCTTATTGGATTAGACTGGACTGGATTGACTAGATAGTTGGGATTCTTGTAGTTATTTCATTTCTGAAATTATTCTTTTTTATCCCATAATTCCCAATATATCCAGTTTTCTATCATCAAACTATTAAAGAAAACAGACAATGAATACAACATCATCATTAAGTCTTTCAAGTAGTATTTATGCTGTGCTGCATTTCAACAACCCTTGTTCTAACATGATTCCCCTATTGCTAGAATATGACACATAAATCTCAGAAACAGGCTGAAATTATTGGAAAGTGAAGGAACTAGGGTTTTGGTTGCCTTCCAAATTCCTCCTCTTTTTCCATAAAGAAATGGAATCTGTTGACAGGACCTTCTTCTTATGGTTTCATCCTCCTCCCCACAGAGAAAGTAGGAAGGTTTCTTATGCTCTTTTGACATCAAATTGGCTGCTCTCTGATTTCATGACCTCTGAGTTAATCCTTCTGTTCTTCCTATTAGCAAATGTAAGCAGGCCAACTTCAAACAGACTACAACAGGTCACAAGGTTTAATGGGCACAGAGATAATCATCTAAATTACATTTCTGGGCCTGATGAGCTAGACAGGCTTAGAGGGTAACTTTACCACCTTTCACTGTTAATCAGCTGGGTTTGTAAGTCTGAGCATGTATCTGCCTTTGCCTGCCTCCCCGAGGGACTGGGCTCTATTGACTGATTAGGGAAGGCAGCTGCATTAGCTCTGTTCTCCCATGGAGTGTGCTGTGTCTCTCCCCGCCAGCACCAAAGGACATGAAAGGCAAATATAACCACAACTCAGACACCAGAGGGTCTCTTCTCATCACTGCAGGGATTATCTTCCCTCTTCTTGGAGATGATATTCAGCACAACATTTGCTGCCAATATTCATGATCTGTTAATGCTTGGGGATTTTTAGATAGAAGGCCTTCTTTAGCACATAGGGGGCCTCTTTTACATTTCTTGATGAATTTAATTGTAATAAACTTATCAAACAGCTGGTATCAATCTAAAAGGGAAGGAGAATAGAAGAAATATTCATCTCAGACTGGTAGAATGAACACAATGATGAATGACTTCTCCAGTGAAGTCTGTAGCAATTTCGCTCACTAAAACATTCATTTTGCCCGCCTCATTATTCTGGCCAAGGAGACAGTAGCCTCATGCTTGATAAGGACCGAGCTTGGAAATTTAGATCTTCTGCTCTTTAAAGCAAGAATGAGCCGTAATCATTCAAAAGTCAGGATTGAATGTGCTAAGTTTCACTTATAAAAAATAAAAGTAGCCTTTTTGTCAACGTAGATAGACTAAAACAGTGTTTTCTACAGTAGGGTGGGTCTTAACGTGTAACGTACCTTTATGGGAATCATTGACTCAGCAAGGAACATGTGTGTATGTGAATAGGGAGACTGAATATAACAGAGTTAATAGGGACACAGAGACTGAGACAGTGGAGAGACCACTGCTTTTGGAGACTGAATCCCAAGGCTATAAATAATTAGCTGTGTTAGCTTGTGCAACGCACCTACCTGTCTGAGCCTCAATTTACAAGTCATTAAAATGGGACTACCTATCTCATGGGATGTTGCGAGAAAAACATTTTCTTAATTTTAGAGTCAGATTAAGTGCCAAGTAGGTTTGATGTATTAATAATAATAGTATTACTATTAATGTCATTATTTTAAATTGTACCCTACAATGAAGAAAGTCACTTTAACTAAGTTGGCTTTATTATCATAAAGCATTTTGAGGTATACAAAACAATAGCAGAACTCATGCAATTTCTAACGCTCTGTCAGCTCTCAAAAACAAAGAACTCATGAAAAAGGTCAAAGGTGGAAAGAATGGTTCAACCAAAGCACAGGAAAAGCAGGTATGCCTCAAACCATGGCTAAAGAAACTAGGGATCATTAATCCCAGGACTTGGGGGGAAACATGACAAGTGTTCAAATATCTGGAAGACTGTAATGTGGGAGAGGCATAAGATCTGTTATACTTGTCTCTAGAGGGAAGAATTTGAATCAAGAGGCAGAAGCTACAGAAATTTTAGGTCAACAATAAAAAAGTATCTCAGCAACTAGAGCCATCCTGAAGTGGGATGGGTTGCCTCATGAAAGTAGTGAGTACACTTTTTCTCGGTGGTCTTCAAGTGGAAGCTGGAAGACTACTTATTGGGGAATTTGTAGAGTCCTATCAAGATGTAGTTTGGACTAGAATCAGGGCTGGGCAAATTTGGATTCTGTCTAAAAGGCCGCACTTAAGGACCTAGTTGGATTAGATAGATTCTGAGGTCCCTTCCAACTCTGAAAATCTATAATCATAAATTAATGAAACTATATTTTTGTTTTATCTCTAAGGGCTAAGCAAAAAAGGTCAACGTACCATCTAATCATATCCAAATGAAGTGTTTCAGTCCCAATGACCTATTTGGCTTTTACAAATTCCAGCCTTAAAATATACATTTCTCTCTTTCCATGCAAAAAGCAAAACAAATAACAACACAGCCAAACAGAAAAGGCTGGCATGTGGAGAGCTTTTATTTAAGAGATAAGTATGTACAGAAGCCTGAATTTATCATTTATATTCCATAACATGAAATGTTGCATGAGTACTGGGGTAGCATCACTGGGAGAAAGTAAAGGGTAGAGAAAATAATGTTTAGGTGTTAACTTGTGAGCAAAGGTGTTTGTTTGGTTTATTTATAAATGCCACACAAATTGGCAAAATAGCTCAGTAAATTAAAAGTAGGAATAGGGTGATAGGAAAAGAAGTATTTACTAGGCCAAGAATAGATATCAGATGTGACCTTCTGCTTTGATTTTCTTGTTTTATTATGCTGATTGCAAGTACTACACTTTTGCTGTTGGTAAAAAGTTCACTTTTTCTTTTTCAGGCTGTTTTTATGAAAAACTAGGGAATTTTCAAATAAAGGTGCATTATTTTATTTGCCCAGAGTAAGTGCATCCACAGCTGATGTAATAATGATTGAGGTCCATTTTTCCTTTTCTTTTTGATTTAATGATATTAACTTGAATTTAACAAGGGCAATAAACTTAACAATTTATGTTGTTATTAAAGGGAAGATCAAAATCTTCCACCTCCTGTGGCTTATGACAGCAAATGAATAACACCACACAAAATTTTGGTTATCTTAAGAGTGAATCTCAGGGGGAATAATAATTTTTCATGCATATTATTTTTAAGGAAGGTTTAGAAAAGACTGAAAAAACAAATTAAAATGTTAGTTTTAGTTAACTATTTTCTAACTTTAATACTGCCCTAACTTATCACTATTTCTTTGCTTCCTTAAGGAGTCTTAGGTACTTTCCTCTGCTTAACAGTTTTCATTACATTAATTTCCAAATCTCTTGTTCAGTTACTTTCAGTGGAGTCTGACTCTTCATGACCCTGCTTAGGATTTTCTTGACAAAGATACTGGAGAGGTTTGCCATTTCCTTCTCCAACTCATTTTATAGATGAGGTACTGAGGTAAACAGGGTTAAGTGACTTGCACAGGGTCATACAGCCAGTAAGTGTCTGAGGTCAGATTTGAACTCAGGAAGATGAATCTTCCTGACTCCAGGTCCAGCTCTCTATCTACTGGGCCACCTAGCTGCCCTCCAAATCTGTGTAATTCCCAATATCCCAAACCAGGTGGTACAATGAGTGAATGGAGCACTGGTTTTGGAGTAAGGAAGATCAGATCTCAAATCTACCTCAGATAGTTACCAACTGTGTAACTCTGGAAAAGTCACTTAACTTCTTCCTCAGTTTCTTCATCTATAAAATGGGGAGAATAATAGCACCTACTTCAAAGGATTGTTATGACTACAAATGAGATTAAGTGCTTTGCAAACTTTAAAGTGCTATATAAAAGCTGGGTATAGTTATTATCTTCATTGTTCCTTGTCAAATCCATGAATTAATGGATTTAAAAATATTTATTAAGCCCTTACAATGTGCCAGACACTGCACTAAGGGCTGGGAAAAATAATACAAAAATAAAGAGAGTCCCTGCCCTTTAGGATCCCCATTTTAATGGGAAAAATGACACACAGTGGGGAGTGATGGCCAGGGAGAGACATTTAAGTCTGAGAGTTACAGAGATGGTGAGTGGAGCCATAGGCAATAGATTGACAAAACTCTCTCAGGAAAAATGTCAGAGTTGATTCTGACATGGTTCATGGTTCCAGAACAGGAGGGGAAGGGTAAACAGGAAGAGTATGACTACAATGAGGCTGTTTGCCAAGAAGGCTGTAGAGAAGATGGTCAGGAAGGAGGGAGTGAAACATGGCAGGGACTTTCCTGAAATTGTCTTCTATCAAGAGAGCAAGGATCCAGGGCAGAGCAAGGATCCAGGGCAGAAGTTCCTCCAGGTCATGATCTGTCATATCATTGAGGAGACGGTTGTGGTCAAGAAAATGTCCAGAAAGTGAAGAGTAGATTCCTAATTTCATAGCTTAAGATCATAGATTTAGAACTAAAAGAGACTTCAGAGACTACCTTTTCTAACTCCCTAATTTTACAGATAAGAAAAGTGAAATATCTCATATTGATGTACTTGTATACTCCTTACAATCGCTTCTCTAAGCTTTACACTCTCCTTCTATACCCCTTTCATCCCCACCTCAATCTCTCTCCCTTTTAGCAAATGATCTTATTCCCTAATTTACTAAAAAGATTGAAGTCCTCAGACATACTCTTGTTCTTCTTTCATCTTCTCTTCCAATGATCACCTCTATACTCATATTCCTCTTCCTTAATTTTTTTTTTGGCCTCAGAGTTGTTTTTCTTTTATTAGGCTAATCTCCTACCAATACCCTTAATTTTATACACACCATGTTTTCCAAGACATTGCTCTCTCAGTTATTCCCTCCCTTTTTTGGCAGCTTCAATCTCTTCTTCTATACTGACTCATTAGTATGAATTACTAATATTAATAATTGCATTTTTTATGGATAGCAACAGCCTCAGGGAATATAAAATTGGGAAGTGAAATAAGTTATTCTGGGGCATAGAGCACTTTGTGGAGGATGGATGGTTTGCTTATAGACTAGCAGCAAGGGACTTTGGGCAATATGTAAGTGTAAGAGACATGGGAAGATGTCTTTCCCCAGGGTAAGGTGAAAATAGAACGCTATGAGAATGCCAAGGACAACTTTAATTAAATCTAAATTAAATAATTTGCCTCAAGATAGCCCTTCACCACATGTCCCCTGGCTTTCAGAACCTAGAAGTCATCTGTCAGTATTACTATTAGAGTTCAGCCACACTATGGATTTAATAGACTTTTGTGGGTTGGCTTGGTAGCTCACAACCATTTACAACAGTGCTTCTATGGAAACATACATTTTTAATTTGTTAAAAACAAACACATTTGTATGTTGCTGATGAAATGAATTTTTCTCTTTTTACTAAAAAATATTCTGGAGTGAATAGTCTCTACTTCCTTGCTATCCACTCTTTCCTTAACCTTTGGAAATCTGGTTTCTACGCCCACTACCTTATGAAAATTGTGTCTTCAAAGGTTACCAATAACATTTTTTTCCAAATCCAGTTCTTATCTTGGGGTTCTTGGCAGTTTTTGATATTGCTGATCTCTCTCTTGAAAATCTTTCTACCTTTGGCTTGTGTGATGTTATACTGGCTGACATGTTGCTTTTACTCTCCTCTTCTCAACCATTTACAATCTGGATTTCTACCTCCTCAATCAACTGATGCTACTCTCTCCAAGGTTACCAATGACTACTTAACTGCCAAATCTTATGGCCCTTCCTCAGTTCTCATCCTCCTCAACATTTTTTGCAGCATTTGACACTCCTGACTTTTTCTACCTAGATACTTCTCCTCTGTAGGTTTTCACAACATGCTCACTCTTTATAATTCTCCTTTGCTATACCATGTCCCCTGACTAGGGAATACCCCACAGTTCTCTGCCTTGGTACCTTTTCTCTTTTCCATCTACTCTCTCTGTCTTTCACTTGGTGACTTTATTTGCTCCCATGAGTTTAATTACTGTCACTAATGCATATGACTCCCAGATCCATGTATTTAGCCCTGGTTTCTCTCTTGAAGTCCAGTCACATATCATCTACTTTCTATTGGACATTTCACACTGGGTATCTCATAGGAATCTCAAGTTCAACCTAACACAGAACGTGTGATCTTTCTCCTCTAACCAGCTTCTTGACCAAAATTCTCTATTCCTATCAAGGGTACCACTATGCTTCCAGTTTTCTACATTCACAACCTCAGTTTTATCTTAAAATCCTTACTCTCACTCAACCCCATACCCAGTTAATTGCCAAGACAACATATCTTTTACCTCTCTGTGCACATATGATCACCATCCTAGTTCAGGTCCTCATGTCTCCTCATCTGGATTATTGCAATTGCCTCTTCTTTGGACCCTCTGCCTCAAGTTTCTCCTCATGCCAATTAATCATCTGCACAGCTGCCAAAGTGATTTTCTAACATACAGGTCTGACCATGTCTCCTGCCTAATGAACTCCCAGGGCTCCCTAAATATTTGATATTTAAACCCTTTAAAACCTGGCCCCAACCTAACTTTCCAGACATATTATACCTTTCTCCATTTCATATGCTCCCTGTTTCAACTAAATAGATCTTTTTATTTTTCTCCATATGTGATACTCCATTTCCCATCCCTACACTTTTACACTCTATCCCTGGAACACATTGCCTCTTCTCCCTGATCTAGAATTCTTTGTGCCCTTTAAAATTCAGCTTAAGCTCCAATTTTACACAAAGTCTTTCTTGATTCTTTCCTCTATCCCAGATACTAGTTCTTTTTCTTTTTCTTTTTTTTTTGCATGGGGGGAAGGCAGGGCAATTGGGGTTAAGTGACTTGCCCAAGGTCACATAGCTAGTAAATGTATCTCTGCCTCAACTGCCTGAAGAACTAGCAAGTCAGCCTTCTGAGATCCCTCAGAAGCATGGCCAGTTTTCATCTTCATACAATCTTGTGGTCCCTTTTGACTCAATTAGAACAGATACAAGACATCACTTTCCCTCCTACTTTGGAGAGGTGGGAGTCAACAGAAGAAGAACATAAAATATCAGATTTTTTCATTGTATTGGATAGTTTTCCTAAAGTTTCTGCCCCTCTTCCTTTTTCATTCTTTGTTATAATGGGTGAATTTCAGTGATGGGGATGAAAAAGGAATATGGTGGGAAATGTAAGTGATGTAAAAACAAAAGATATCAATAAAAATTTACTTTGAAACATAAATTACAGAACCTTGAAGTACTGAAGAAATTTGCAGCAAATTCTCCCTATTATTATTTCACTCATATTGTTGTCTCTCTTTTAATGCTATTATGAGGTATCTTCCCAAACAGACTACAAGTTTCTAGGACCATATCTTACTTATGCATCTTTTTTTCCCACATTACAGTGCTTTCCCCAAAGTACATTTTCATTTCCCCCCTGCATATAACATGTTAAAGCCCCTATTTCATATGTGAAAGGCAAGATGACATTGTACTTGCAGACTGGGCCAGAGAGCAAAGAATAATAACAGTAACAGCCAGCACTTCTACCGCTCTTTAAAGTTTGCAAAGGACTTTACAAATATTGTTTAATCTTCACAAGTACCTGGAAGATAAGAGCTATTTTTATCTCCATTTTACAGATGAGGAAACTGTGGAAGGCAGAGGTTAAGTGACTTGCCCAGGGTCCTACAGCTAGTCGCTGAGGCTGGATTTGAACTGAAGCCTTCTTGACTGTTGGTCTCACACTCTATTTGCTGTGGCAGCTAGCTGCCTTAAGATTTGAGTTCATGACCTATCTCTGAAACATAGTGGAGGTATGACCCTGGGCAAGTCACTTAATCTCTTAGTTTTCCAGGCAGCTTTTTAAGATTGTAATCTTCAGCATAGTTGCTCACCTGCATTGGTAAAGGGAATTTCCTCAGTGGGAGCTCTCTATGCCAATGAAATCAAAGGTTCAGATAAAACAACCTTTTACATGATAAATATTTTATACAATAATTTAAATGGTACCATTTAAAGATAGAATCATATATAACTAAGCTCTATACTAATTAACTCTATATTAGATACATATATAAACATATGTATATATTAACATTTTCTGATGAATCAGAAAACATAAATTATGTACTAAAGAAGGTCCTGTTTGATTAGAACTGCTGGGAAAACTGGAAAGTAGTCTGGTAGAAATTAGGCTGACATCAACATCTTACATAAGATTCCATAATAAATTCAAAATGGTTGTGTGACTAGAATATTAAATATCATACCACCAAAAAATTAGAAGAGATACAGATCATATAGTTTTCACATCTTTGGGCAGAGGATGAATTCTTCACCAAACAAGGGGTAAAGAGAATTTTAAAAAGATAAAATAGATAATTTTGGTTACATGAAATTGAAACACACCTGCACAAAACCCCCCAAACTAAAGAAATAATCAATAAGGAGGGAAATGGTTGGCTGGAAATAAAAACCCTCGTGTCAAGATTCTCTGATAAGGAATTGGTTTTACATATATATATATATATATATACATTTATATGTACATATATGTATGTATAGTAATATGTTATACACATAATATTATATAATATATATCTCATAAGGATACAGACCAAGAGAGTAGTGGTAATAGAGAAAAATAGTTCCCAAAACAAGAATTACAAACTATTAACAACCATGGAAAGAGTATTCTAAATAACTAATAATAAGAAAAATGAAAATCAAAACAACCCTATGGTTGTATCCCACTGCCAACAAATTGGCAAGATTACAGAAGATAAGAATAGTCAATGTTGGAGACCTTGGGGCAAGACAGGAACACAGATGCATTGTTAATGGAGATGTTGATTGGTGCAACCATCTGGAAAGCCATTTTGAATTATGCAAACAAAGTGACTAAAATGCCCTTATCTTTTGATCCAGAAATTCCATTTCTAGGCTTATGCCGAGAGGAGGTCAACGGAAAAAATAAAGGCTTCATATACACCAAAATATTTATAGCAGCATTTTTGTGGCAGCAAAAAATTAGAAATAAGTTTGATGCCCATCATTTGGACAATGGCTAAACAAATTTGGTGCCAATGTAATGGAATATTAGAGCTCTTTAAGAGATGATAAGCATGAGGAATAGAGAGAAACATGGAAAGATGTGTGAACTGATAAAAACTGAAATAAGAAGAGTGGGGAAAATTATATTTGTAACTGCAATAATGTAAATGTAAAGACTAACAAACAAGATAGTAAAAAAATGAATCTTGTGCATATAAAAACAAATAAACACAGTAGCAAAATATTTGATTAACCCAAAGACTCTAGTTAATGGAGGGAAAGAAGGATTTGTTGCTATTTGACAAAAACTATTTGGAAAGCATGGCAAAAATTAAGTGTAGGCCAACATCTCAAACCATATACCAAAATAACTTCCAAATGGATACATCACTTTAGATATAAAATTATAAACAATTTAGAGGAGCAAGGAAGAAATTACATTTCAAATCTATGGATAAGGAAAGAGTTCATGACTAAACAAATCATGGAAAGAATCATACAACATGGATTATTTTATTTGCATAAAATTAAAAAAGTTTTTGTGTAAATCTAATATAGTTAAAATGAAAAGGAATGTGGGGAAATGGAGAAAAATTTTTGCAGCAAGTTTATCTGATAAAGGATTAGTGTACAAGATATATAAGGAACTGATACAAATTTATAACACTAAGAGCTGTTCCCCAATAAATAAATGGTCAAAGACCTGAACAGGCTGTTTTCAAAGGAAGAAATCTAAGCTATCAATGCAGATGGAAAATGCTCTAAATAAGCATTAATTAGATAAATGCAAATTAAAGCAACTCTGAAGCTCCAATTCATACCCATCAGACTAGCAAATATGACAAGAGAGGATAGTGACAAATGCTGGATGAACTGTAGGAAAAAAAAACGTATATTAGTGCACTGTTGGAGCTGTGAATTGGTTCAGCCATTCTGGAAAGCAATTTGCAACTATTCCTCCAATGTAATTAAACTATGCATACTCTTTGACCCTGCCACATCACTACTAAGCCTGTTCTAGCACACAGAGATCAAAGAAAGATGAAAAAGGATATATATCTATATATCTATATCTATATCTATATCTATACATGTATATGTGAGTATGTGTGTGTGTGTTTGTGTGTATATTTAAAGCACCGCTTATCCTGGTAGGCCCAAATTGGAAACTAAGAGGGTATTTCCTGTTGAAGCATGGCTAAACAAATGACAGAAGATGAATGTAATGGAATATCATTATGCCATAAGAAGCTATGAAGTGAGCAGTTTTAGAGGAAACTGAGTACCCAATGAACTAATATAGAGTAAAGTGAACACAACTAAAAGAGCAATTTATACAATGATAACAACATCATGGAGAAAAAAATAGGAAGGGAAGAAGCATTTATTAAGTACCTTCCATGAGCCAGGTACTATGCTAAATGCTTCACAAATACTACCTCATTTAATTCTCACCAAAACCCCTCTGAGTTACATGCTATTCAAATCCCCATTTTATAGTTGAGGAAGCTGACCAGAAATAGCTTAAACGATTTGCCACATCACACAGATAGTAAATAATTGAAGTTAGATTTGATCTTGGATCTTCCTGGCTCCAGATCCTGTACTCCATTCTCTGTGCCATCTTACTATCCAAAACTCTGGTCAATGCAATGAAAACACCAAATCCGAGAGACTGAGCATGAAATGTACTATTCATCTCTTGCCAGAGAGATGCTGAATTTAACATTCATAAAGAGTTATACATTTTGGGGTATGGCTAATGTGGGAGTTTGTTTTGCTCGACTATGCATGCTTATTATGAGGGTTTTGTTTTTCATTATTTTTTGTTGCTCAACGGGAGGGTAGTGGGAAGAACAGTTTATGAATGCATGCAAAAATAACAAAAATGATTAAAACAACAAATAGAGCTTGGACAGCCCTGAGCATTGTGAAATTATTAAGAATAATCTTGGAACCCCAAAAGAAATATGAGCAGACACTCCCCATCATCCCACTCTTTTGCAGAGGTTGGGGTCCATGAGTGTGGAACATTGTTTATAGTGTCATAGTTTTTCAATGAATCAATTTGTTTTACTGATTTTTTCTCTCTCCTTGCTCTTTTTCTTTTCTTTTGTAAAAATTTACTTGTTATAAAAGACAGATTTCCAGAGCAGGAGACAGAATTTGGGGTGAAATCTTGTTGTTTTTGTTGTTGAGTTATTTCAGTTGTGTCTAACTCTTTGAGACCCCATTTGGGTTTTCTTGGCAAAGATACCAGAGTGGTTTGCCATTTCCTTTTCCAACTCATTTTAGAGATAAGGAACTGAGGCAAACAGGATTAAGTGACTTGCCCAGGGTCACATAGCTAGTAAGTGTCTGATGCTGGATTTGAACTCATGACGCTGTGTCTTCCTGACTCCAGGTCTGGCACTCTATCTACTTCATTGCCTAGCTGTCATTCAGGGTGAAATCTAGGTTTTCTTGAAAAAAAAAAAACCCACAACAATGCTATCAATAAAATCCATGGAAAAAAACCTAAGTAAATACCCCTCACCCATCCCCGCCCCCAACTTCCACTGAAATCTTTACCTAGCCTTTGGAATTACAGTTTTGCTAGTTTGAAACTACTTTGCTTCTGAGGAATGAAAAGAGTAATTTTTACCTGATAAAGAAAGACAGTGTTTCTCCCAGTGAGTCAGCAACGTAATGGAGTTCACTCAAAACCATCTCTAAACCTTTTAAAGGGTGTCCATCTCTAACAGCAAAACTATTAGAGATGATTGCTCTTCAAGTGAGAGAGAATGAACAGGAGGAGGGAAGCGGACTGAATTGCCTTTGGAAAAATGTGCAATGCTCGCAATGATTTCATGGCTCCCTCTGAAAAAAGGCTTCTCTTTGTAACACCGACAGACTTCAAATGATGCTGGTCATGAAATGCTGCAGTCTTCAAGGAATTAATAGCTGTGTCACCCAAAAAGAAATGGAGACGTATGCAGTGGAAAGAGAGGGCTTTGCCGTAGTACCAGTAAAGGAACTGTGCAGCCCAAGAAGTGTCATAAAGGGTATCAATAAAGAGATGTATGACCCAAAAAAGAAGTGAATCAGGTCATGAAGTCATGAAATCTCAGCTGATGGACTGCCAATGTGTTCCATTTGTATACATATAATACCAAGTTTGCCATTTCCTCTTCCAGCTCATTTTACAGAGGAGAAAACTGAGCCAAAGAGGGTTACACGACTTGCCCAGGGGTCACACAGTAAGTATCTGAGGTCAGATTTGAACTCACAAAGATGAATCTTCCTGACTTCAGGCCCAGACTGTGCCATGTAGCTGCTTATGTGAGCAATATGATCTCATATTGATGAGATAACAGAAAATACTAATAATATCTAACATTTATATAATGCTTTAAAATTTGCAAAACAATTTATATATATGTGTGTGTGTGTGTGTGTGTGTGTGTATTATCTGAATCTACCAAGGATCTTGTGAAGTGTTATCATTATTCCCATTTTACAGGTGACAAAACTAATACTGAGATGCTAAGTGATTTTCTCAGAATCAATCCATCAATAAACATTTATTAAGTGTCTACTACATGTCAGGTCTGTGCTAAGTGGTAGAGATTCGAATAAAGACATAAGAGTCACACAGCTACAAAGTGTTTGTAGCTCATGGCTTCCTGACTCTAAAGGCAGTGCTCTATCCGCTATGCCTCCTGGAATAAAAATGCAAATGAAGGAGAAATTTTTAAGGATTTATAAGTATTCCCATGTGCTTTGGTAACAAACGGCTTTTATTGGCAGGAGGAGGGAAAGGGAGAGTCTTATTTTTAGGATATCTGATAGGTATAAATTATCATCATCATTAAAAGTATTTATATGGGTTCTAACTGTAAGATGTTATTAAGTGGAATATGACATTCCTAGAATGTTTTCCTTATGCATGGAGCATTTGTATTTATTTATTTGAAGGGAGTCTCTTAAAAACAGATTTGTTGTTATACGCACAGACAATCTGAGTAAGGTAGCTAGCAAAGGTGATTTATAGGTAGATATGCACAGAGGGAGCATTTAAATACCATCCCCCCCAAAAAAATCTCCACCACGACAACAAAGTTTCCCCCATTATAGAGCAAATGAAAGTATAGTTTACATTTTAAAGGGCCAGAGAGTTAATAATCTACCTAACATGCTCAGTATTTCAATTTAATAAATATAAGTATATACATTTATGTAATATATTGAAAGCTCTTTACAAACTTGAAGCATCATATGAATGAGAGGTAGGATGACACAGTGGGTAGAGATCTGGCCTCAAAATGAGGAAGATCTAGGTTCAGGTCCTGTCTTTGATCTATATTTGCTCTTTGTCTCTGGGCAAGTCACTTCACCTCCAAGCATCTTTGGCAATGCTCTTAAATCATAGGCCGCATAGAATGTGCTGATCTGCCTTGGTAGAGAGCTTCTTATAGTAATTAAATCACAGGTCCAGTTTCAACCTCTTACTATTAATTACATAAATACACACATACATGTGTATATATGTGTATATATATACACAGATATATGTATATATACATACATAAATATGCATTGTGCTTCCTTTCTTAGAGAACTACAAAAACCCCTTTTGATGCTTACTGTCTCTAGAGTAAGGATGATTAATAAAGAATCTTATTCTTATTTGAGTACAAGAAAGTTTCTTCTTAGGACCTATAGTATAGGTCTTGCTACTTGTTAATACCTTTGATGGCAAAAGAAATAAAAATTGGATAAATGAGGCTTCAACTAATTACAGGGGTGAGGAACCTGCGGCCACATATGGCCTGAAGGTTGCAGGTTCCCCATATCTGACCTATACTATTTTATCATCTATGAGGAAGCAGAGTTCAAAGGAAATTCATTTAATATTTGTGCAATGATTATGTGAAAGGGGGCGAGTCCATTCATCGGCTATAAGCTGCCAGCTGTCAGAACAGGCTGGGTGCCAAGCTTAGGGGTTCCTATGATCACAGACTTTGCCCTGGCAAAAGAATGTCAGGAGGGACTCCGACACAGTGGTCTATTTTGGGGGCTTCATGTGTGTCATTATATTTTTTCTTTCTATGCCAAACTTAGCCCACATGAGTATATTATTCAGCTCCTCACTTCACTTGATTAAAAAAAAAAACTTCATGAGTATAAATACCAGAATTTGGCCAAATACTGAGTTATTGATGTGTGAAAAACATTTCGGCCTTGGGGTGATCAATTTAAGAGGTTGTTTTGTAATGATTTGTGACTAACTATAAAAAAAATGATACTTTTCATTAATTGCAGTAAAAATTTTGTTTAAAAAAGGCAGTGAGACAGGGAGGGTAAAGTACTTCAGGTTTAACACAATTTTCAAGAATGAGGGAAGGTATTGGAGGCAACATATTCAGGCAACAAAACATTGTTTCCAAATAAGGAACATTTTTTTTTCTAATCAGAGAATTGAAAGACAAAGAACTTCTCCCACACTCAATGAGCGTTCAAACATCTTATCTTTCCTCATTTTACAAACTCGGAATCTGAAGCACTGCATTGTAGGTATGTCTCAACTCTATAGTTAGCCCAGGAAATCCAGTTTAGTTTCTAAAAAAGGTAATGAATATTTTATAGCACTTTCATAATTGCAAAGCTTATATATTATATATACACATATACATACACACACATATATACATATACATACATACACACACACTCACACACACATATATATGTGCTATCTCATTTTATCCTTACAGTCATCCTGTGAGGCAGGTGCTGTTGTTAATTCTCATTTTACTAATGAGGAAACTGAGGATTTTAACTGCCTTGTCCTATGAGTCATCATCACAAAGTAAAGTGACAGCTGTGCAACCAGGCTATGCATACAGTCTTAAACTTACATAGAATAGGAAAGGGTATTGGATCTGTGGTTTCATTGTTATCAAGAACCGTTCAAAAAAGGAAACTCCGTCTCCCAGTGCAAATCAGCACATTCTCATGCAAGCTACCTAGGGTATCATGAGATTAGGTGACTTGGCCAGAGTCACACAGTAAGAAGAGATAAGTGGCCTCTAACACATTTTTCTGAATATCTCCAATGGTGGCAAATCTTTATCTTTTGTGGTTGCATCTGATTTTTTATTTATTAACAAAACCAGAAGTCATTTGGAACCACGTCTGGCGCATAAGATAGGTGGTCAAGATGAGCATCATCATTTTTATCCAACAGCTTCCTCATTTTGATTGATGCTCTAGTTACCCAGGGTCATGACATAATAATAATGAATAACAGCTAGCATTTATATAGTGCCTACTGTGTGCAAGGCACTGTGCTAAGAATTCTATGAGTATTGTCTCCTTTGAGCCTCACAATAACCCTGGGAGGTAGGTACTATTATTATCCCCATTTCACAGATGAGAAAGCAGAGGCCAAGAAAATCACAGAGTCTGTGGCTTGGCCGGGATCAAGCAGCTAAGTTTGTGAGGGCAGTTTTGAGCTTGTGTTCCTGATTCCAGGCCCACAGCTCTAGCCACGGAGCCATCAAATCATCCTCAACTCTTTCCTTTCCTTTACTTCCCCCATCCAATTAGTTTCTAAGACTTCTTTGGTTCTATCCTCACAACATTTGAGAGGCAGTGGGGTGTGGTAGATAGAGAACTGGCCATTAGGACTCCTACCTCTGATACATACTGGCCATGGGACCCTGGTCAAGTCACATACCTCTTGGTGCTTAAGACAGCTTTCTAAGACTATAAGTAGCAGAGAAGGTACCAGGACAGTTTCCTCACCTGAAAGTTCTGAGGTCAACTAAATTACAGATGTGGTCCCTAACTCCTACACTAGTTGGTCTCCTGTCTAATCTATCTCCTATACAATTGCCAGTTTGATAACCCCCAAGCACAGGTAATAATATCAAAGTATTTTGATAATAACAAATTATTATTTATTATATAAATATTATATATAAGATGTAATTATATATACCATATATGCAATATTAATAATATATAATATGAATAAATATTACATAAAATAACAATTATAATAATAATAAAATAATAACAAATAACAAAAATTTACATATGTGTCTCATTTGTTATTATTACCTTGATTTTATAGATGAGGAAACAGACTCAAAAAGGTAAAGTAGCTGCTCATGGTCACACAGCTGGTAGACATCAGAGGCAGGATTTGAACCCACATCTCTCCTGACCTTTTGTCTTTTTCTCTTCCTGCTACATCACTTTCTCTGACCATGACATTTTCCTACCCTAAAAGCTTCAATGGCTCCCTATTGCCTCTAGAATGAAATACAAATGCTCAGCCTTACATTAAAAGGGGTCCCTAGTACAGAACCCATTTACTTTTGCATTATAATTCATATGACTCTTTTTCATGCATATACAATGTCACCTAGTAAAAATTAACCTATTAGTACCATGATGTCAAACTCAAATAGAAATAGATCCCTGTGGCCACATATTGAGTTAGAAAACCATAAATTAATACTATCTATGTTGTATTGTATTTTTTGTTTATTTTGTCAAACATTTTCCAACTACATTTTTATCTAGTTCTGGCCATTACTAGGAGTTTTTGTGGGCTGTGTGTGGCCCCATGGGCCTTGAGTTTGACAGCTCAGAATTAGAAGTTCTCTATGATAGATATTCCATCTCTGTCCTTCATGGCTTAGTCCAGGTAGTACTCCATGTCAAGAATGCATAATCTCTTCATCAATGCTCCATAAATCTTAGGTTCCCTTCAAAGCACAGCTCATGGGCTACCTTTCTTGTTCCCCGATGCTGTTGTTAATCAGTTTGAGAAGTTGTTTGCATAACTTTGCATATACTTTGCATTCACTTATCTGTGTACCTGTTATGCTCTGTCCCCCCCCCCCCCCCAAGCCCTGTAGAATGTAAGTTCTTAAAGGGCAAGAGCTTTGTATCCTCAGTACCTAGCACAATGTCTGTGGTACACAGTAGGCACTTAATAAATATTGTTGAATTTAAAAGGAGATATTACTCTAAAGTAGTGAGGTGGCCTTTTTTTAATAGCATCTGATTGGCTCTGAGTAAGGCTATGGCCTCTAGGGGTGATTTTGAAGAGGACAAGCAATCCTTTAGATATGTTCTGGTATGTTCATTTAAAATTCTATTGTCTTGTACATGTCTTCACATGGGTTATTTCTTTGCATCTCTCTTTTCCAATTGTTAAATGGGCAAGTTGATCCTTGACTGTTCTTTCCTCTCTGGAATTAATGAGGTAATATGCATAGAAAGCCTACATTTCTTTGGCAGAAAAACAAGACTTAAAAAAAATCTCATATAGATATATCACACTTTATTTCTCCATATCTCATCTGAGACTGCCAGGAAGATGACACACAGAATTAATTATTGTGGTGAAATGACTATTATCAAAATTATGACACATGCATAGGCAACTTTTACTGGAATTATCTGAGCTATTTCTTCTACTAAAATCTGCCATCCAATTTAGTAGAGTCAGACATGTAAGGGAGACAAAAGAGACATCGAAATATTGTGCATACAGAAACATCTATTATTTTTATTACTCTATGTTATTTGTGAATGATTTAGTGCAATCTAATTTGACATGCATTTAATAAGCACCTTTTATGTGCCAAGCACTATGCTATGCTCTCTATAATATAGAGACAAAAATGATATAGCCTTTGCCCTCAAGGAACTGACAGTCTTAGGGAAGGAAGGATGGTTATACCATGCCTACAGATAAGTAAATACAAGATAGATTTCATTTAATATAAAATTAAATCTAAACCTAAATACTGTGATGATTTCAAATGCTGAACATAATTTACTAAAACTTATTGAGGAAAAAGTCAATGTTAAAGCCTATATTAAGTACTTAAAGACTATCTTGTTATATTTGTACTCCTAGTGCCTGACACAGAGCTTGGTACATAAGTGGTTAATAAATGCTTATTGATTGATTGATTGTTATATATGAGCCATAATGTACACGTGCATGTTTAAATGAAATATTTATTGGAGGAAACCGACTTTCAAAAACCTTCCTTTTCCTTCATCACTTCTTAGACCATTGAAATTGAGGCTTCTTAACTAAAGCAGGGATTTCATTTAAAAATCACCAATTGGGTGAAAGTCACATGCACAGAAAATATTTTATTTTCTAGATCACTAGGCATGGTAGGGTCCTCTTTGCAACTGGAGCAGAAACATGCAGGGCAGGAGAAAAAAGAAACTAGAAAATCAAGTAAAAATGTACATTGTTAAGCAACAAGGAGTTGAAGAGGAGGTCCACTAGGGCGAAGAGGACTTCTGCATTTGAGAGTAAGGTCATTGTCCATTTATTAGACTTAACAGAGTGGCCCTGAAAAAGGGTGTGGATGGAAATTTTTAAAAAGACAAACTAGGAATATTTTCTAAAGGAGTTAAACATGTTAAACAATATTGTGATCTGATTCTTCCTGCAGGACCTTGTTCTGGACCAGCTTAGACTGTTGAGATTAGTTAAAGCCAACAGTATAGAATCCCCCATCCACTATACTGATTCTGACTACAAATGCCAGCCCATGGAAATGTCCTGTTCAGCCAGATACATTTGGAAATAGATTCAATACTACTAAACTGTTGGTCTAATTTTTCACTTTTAACAAAAATAATTTATAATAGCCCTCCCAAAGAAAACGTATCAGTAGCTTTGAATAATAAGGATACTGTGAATAAATAATCTCAGCATATAAAGTAATGTGTTCCAGTGTTCATAGGGATCAGTCATTACCTACCTATC
This sequence comes from Phalanger gymnotis, assembly GCA_028646595.1. NCBI lineage: Eukaryota > Metazoa > Chordata > Mammalia > Diprotodontia > Phalangeridae > Phalanger > Phalanger gymnotis. The sequence continues at coordinate 103,572,612 of CM053623.1, forward strand.
TATCCAGATGTCTCCAGCCTGAGAGAAGTACAAAGGCTAGGGACTCCTTAAATAAATTCATTTCTTGAGAGAATACCAGCTACAATGGTATTTTGTCCAGAAAGTAAATCTAGTCATGTTTTAACTCTTTGCTCTAATGGGGAAAAGGATGGCACAGAAATGGGAATCCACAAATAATTCCCCAAACCCTTCTTAAATACTAATTTTAACCTCCTCCTCTACCTATATTTTCACAGAGTGGCTATCAGCAACTTGGGCTCCAGCACATTCTCTAGTGCCCACACTAACAAAAAGTAAATAGCCAAAAGGGAAGCAAGAAGAGCAAAAGCATAACCATTGTATTAGAACTTTAAAAAGCACCCCTTTAGATACTAATGCAGTGTTAGTGGAGTTGTGAACTGATCCAACCATTCTGGAGAACAATTTAGAACTATGCCCAGTGAGCTATAAAACTGTGCATACTCTTTGACTCAGCAATACCACTACTATGTCTGTATGCTAAAGAAATTTTTTAAAAAGAGGAAAAGGATATATTTGTACAAAATATTTATAGCAGCTCTTTTGTGGTGGTAAATAATTGGAATTGAGGGAATATCCATCAACTGGGGAATGGCTGAACAAGTTGCAGTATATGGTTGTGATACAATACTATTGTGCTAAGTAAATCATCATATCATCTGCAAAAAGTGATAATTTAGTTTCTTCTTTGACTATTCTAATTACTTCAATTTCTTTTTCTTCTGTTATTGCTACAGCTAACATTTCTAGTACAAGATGGAATAATAGGGGTGATAATGGTCATCCTTGTTTCACCCCTCATCTTATTGGGAATGAATCTAGTTTATCCCCATTGCAAATAATGCTTGTCGATGGTTTTAGGCAGATGTTATTTATAATTTTAAGGAAGGTTCCATTTATTCCTATGCTTTCTAGTGTTTTTAATAGGAATGAGTGTTGTATTTTGTCAAAGGCTTTTTCTGCATCTATTGAGATGATCATATGGTTTCTGCTAGTTTTGTTGTTGATATGATCAATTATGTTGATAGTTTTCCAAATATCGAACGAGCCTTGCATTCCTGGAATAAATCCTACCTGGTCATAATGTATTATTCTTGGATGTGGGAAAATTGGAACACTGTTACATTGCTGGTAAAGTTGTGAACTGATCCAGCCATTCTGGAGAGCAATTTGGAACTATGCCCAAAGGGCTATAAAAATGTGCATACCCTTTGACCCAGCAATACCACTTCCAGGGTTGTATCCCAAAGAGATCACACGAGAGGGAAAAGGACCGATATGTACAAAAATATTTATAGCGGCTCTTTTTGCAGTAGCAAAGAATTGGAAATCAAGGGGATGCCCTTCAATTGGGGAATAGCTGAACAAGTTGTGGTATATGAATGTAATGGAATACTATTGTGCTATAAGAAATGGGGATGATATGGACTTCATAATAACCTGGAAAAACCTACACAATATAATGCTGAGTGAGAGGAGCAGAACTAGGAGAACATTACACACAACCACAGACATACGGATTTTGTGATGACTAACCTTGATAGACCTCACTCTTCTCAGCAATAAGGTTCAAAGACAACTCCAAAGGACTCATGAGGGAGAGAGCTATCTACATTCAGAGAAAGAACTACAGGGACTGAATGCAGATTGAGGTCAACTGTTTGCTCTCCTTTTTTTTTCTCTTTTGTTTTTGTTTTTGTTTTGTTTCTTCTTTCTCATGATTCATTCCATTGGTCATGATTCTTCTTTACAACTTGACTATTGTGTAAATAAATTCAATGTGAAGTTATATGTGGAAGATATATCGGATTCCGTGCTGTCTTGGGGAGAGAGTGGGGGAGGGAGGGAAGAAAATCTGGAACTCAAAATTCATGTGGAACTGAGTGTTGTAAACTAAAAATAAAAAAAATCTTAATAAAAAAAAGAATATTATTGTGCTATAAGAAACAATGAACAGGATGCTCTCAGAAAAACCTGCAAAGACCTACATGAACTGATGCAAAGTGAAGTGAGCAGGAGAACACTGTACACAGTAACAGCAATATTGTGTGAAGATCAACTGTGAACGAGTTAGCTATTCTCAGTAATACAATGATCTAAGACCATTCTAAAGGACTCAGGATGATAAATGCTATCAACCTCTAGAAAAAGAACTGATGGAGTCTGAATGTAGATCAATTCATACTATTTTTCATTTTCTTTATCTTTTTGTATTGTTTGGGGGGAGGTCTGTATTTTCTTTTACAACATGACTAATATGGAAATGTATTTTGCATGATTGTACATGTATAAGCTGTATAAAATTGCTTGTACTTCTCAATGAGAAGGGGAGGTGAGGGAAGGAGGGAGAGAGAGAACTCCAAATTTCAAAAAATGAACATTAAAAATTATTTTTACATGTAAGTGGGTAAAACGTTTTTTTAAAAAGCACTCTTTTAACCTTTTATTAATTTGAAAATGGAACATGTCTCCAATACTGCTGCAGCACAGGAGTTACCTGAGCAGAAACAAAACATTGTCAGTTTCTTGGTGGAAGCAATTAGGTTCATCCTCAGCCTTCTCACTACAATCTCATGGAGTCAATGATCACCTCCATACAGATAACTCACCAACTCAAAGCCCCACACTCAACCTCTGCTTAGAAAAAAAATTGTGCAAACATTCTTCCCCTCTTCCCTCCCGCCCCCCGTCTTCTGACCCTTCCTCTTAGATGCATTCAGAATTCCTTTCAACTCCTTTCAGGCCCCTAACAGCTAATAATTAGACTATGCAAATTACCTTGAAGCTTTGGTAAGCCTCAAAAAACCCACTAAGCAATACTGGAGGAGGAAGGGCAAGCTAACTAACTTTCCCTGCATTTCTGCTACCAGAGAACTGATATTTGTTCCTCTCTACAGCTTTGCTCTGCATTTCTGCAGTAGGCTTCTATCACCTTTTCATTTCTAAGGTCCAACCCTTCCTTTCCATTCCCATCGAGACAATCCCAACAACCTTATCTCTTCTCTCCTAGAACACTGTAACGGCTCCTTAACCAGTCCTCTTGTCTCCTATTCTATTCCTTCTCCAATGCATCTTTCACAATGCCTTTGAGGCCATCTTTCTAATGTATTGTTTTGATCCCATCTGATCAGAACAACTGATCCCATATTTATCTGATTACCCTTCCATTCAAAATTTTTCAGTCACTCCTTATTGCCTACTGAATAATGTACAGACACTTGATGCTGGCAATTAGGTAATTCTACAGCCTCGTACCAACCTATCTTTGCAGCCTGATCACATACTGCTCCCCTGGAAGCATTCTTTGCTCTAGTCAAACTGCACTACTTTCCATCTTCCTCAGCTCTTTCCTTCTAGTCCTTCTCCCTCCCATCCCTGTGCTTTCGCTCTTGCCAACCCTAATGCTTGTAATATAGTCCTCTATGTCTATTTATTGGGGTCTTTTTGGTCCATCGATGTCAAATTCAGGTGTCCTATTATCCCCTATAAATAATCCCCTATTATTTGTACCTGCCTCCCCCAACCGGATTCCATGCCCTCCTTCAAACTGTTTCTAACACTTTTTGTGAATCTCTCCTTTGCACTTATCATATTTACTCTTGTATCATAGTTGTTTGGATATGCGTTCCCCAATACTGCATTAAAGTCCTTGAAAGCAGTGATCATATCTTATTAATCTTTGTAGCCTATACCTAGCATCATACCTTGAAACACTAGGCACTTAATAAATGTTTACTCAAATTAATTGAATTAAAATTTGGTAGTTCGAGGGGTGGAGCCAAGATGGCAGCTGGGAAGCAGTTTCTGGTGTGAGCTTCCCACCAAGTTCCTCCAAAAACCTATAAAACAATGGCTCTGAACCAATTCTAGAGCTGCAGAACCCACAAAGTGGCAGAGGGAAGCAGGGCCCCAACCCAGGACAGCCTGGATGGTCTCTGG
>CM053623.1:103577068-103593779 GCA_028646595.1 Phalanger gymnotis
GGGGGGGGGGAGGAAATGGGGAGAAAATTTGTAATTCAAATGCCTGTGAAAATCAATGCTGAAAACCAAACATATCAAAAATAAATTAACATAAATAAATAAAAAAAACAACTGAAAAAAAATAAAAAGAAAATAAAAAAAAATTTGGTAGTTCTAAATTTAGTAGTTCTAGCTGAAGGTATATTATATATATGCAATATATAATAAGATATGCTTATGTAATATAGATTTTGTATACATGTATATGGATTCTTATACATATATATATGTATATATATATATATATATATATCTGAAAATAAGTGGCTAGAGTGGTAGAATTAGTAAAACTTGGGATTAAATTCTCCCTCTAACATTGACTATGTGACCCTAGGCATATCACTTAAAATGTCTGGGTCTCAGTTACCTTATCTTTAAAATGGAGGAGGACAACATGATCCCCCAGGTCCCTGCTATGATCCTAAATTGGGAGTACTTTGGGTTTTTAAGAAGTCTGATTAAGCCATAGCCATACCTATGGGGTATGAAAACTGGATCTCTGTAATTTGTCACAATTTAACCATAAATCTAAAAACACAAGTTTTATTTATTCCTATACTTCTCCTCCACATACAGAATGAATCTGATCCTCTTATTGTCTTCGATTTATTCTTAGGACTGCAAAGATTTTCTTTCCTCTTTCATAATAATTTTCAAACAGGTCTTCCTAGCCTTATTTGTTGCGGTATATTTGACTAGAGGCACATTTCCTGAAAGGCATTTTCTGGTACACAGTAAATGTCTGGATCTTAGTAGTGATCATATTTTTCTCATTCCTCAAAACCCTTCCATGAAAGGCATAATTACACTGAGAATCGCAGATGAAAAGTAATCTATCTCTCTTTCAGTTGTACACAAATAATTTTGCCCACTACTTGCTGTAATTAGGGGAATCAGGTTTCCATGGCTGATTTGGCCCAAGAAGGTCATATAAATGCAGTTGGCCAACAGCAAACCTTACATATTCTGAGTTCCAGAAAACCTAGATGGAGGCCAATGGTAATAATATGTCTGACTGTGTCAATGTTGACTGTGCTAGGTTGTGAGTCTCTTGAGGGACTGTCTGCTTTGCTTTGCTTTGTATACAATCTAGCACCATGTCAAATGAACACTTCATAAATACTATTTTATGATGTCAAAATAAGCAATCATTAAAAGAGAGAGGGGCTCAGGGTTTAAAGAAGGAAGATGACAGGGCCTAGAAAGTTCCCTCCTACCCCTCCCCCCAAACCACACACACATATGAAATCTCAATCATGCTCCCCAAACTAGATCATATTCTTTCCCCTCCAGTCTAGGCTGCTTTGGACTTGAGAGAGGAAGAAGATTGGGTGGAGGAAAAAAAGAAGAAAGGAATATAGTGTGGTATAATGAAAAGACCATTGGTTTCCAGAATCTGAAGACCTGGGTTTAAATCATGACTCTCATAAGTAATACTTATTCCCTTCTCTGCTCTACCCTTCCCTTATTTAGCTATGTGATTACAGGAAATCACCTTAACCCCAATGAGCTTCAATTTCGTTATATATAAGTGAGGATCTTAATGCTTGTGCTATCGACCTCACAGGGTCTTTGACTTTATAAAGCTTGTATAAATGTTAGCTATCGTTAAAGTGGAAGAACGAAATGGAAGAAATACTCTGGAGTGGTTTGTAACCTTTAGAATCAAGAAGCAGAATTAAGCCTATCAAAATAACCAGGGTTATTCCATTCCATTTCGTCTTTCCTCCCCATTTCAAAGGCTTAATATTATTCATAAATTCACAGACTTTTAGAGACAAAAAGAGAATGGAAGTTCCTTTTTAGTATCATAAAAAGTTCATGTGTTAGACTTTAGAGGTGATCTAGAATAGTGCCCTGCATATATTAGGTTCCTAATAAATATTTGTTAAACTATTGTTGAGGTAACTGCGGTTCAGGAAAGTCACAACATTAGTTGGTTGCTAGACTGGAAATAGAATTCACATCACCTGATTCCAGTTATTTCCATTGCACCTCATGACTTCCCTATGCCTTCCCTCTATTTTCCTTCAAAATATTTAGATACCCAATTAAGAAAGCAGACATGATTTCCCAATGGCCAGAATCATCAGCTCAACCTAAAATTGGAAAAAAAGGAAACTAATAAGGATATGTACCACAGGTGGCAGTTGGCACAGTGCATAAACCACCAGGCTTGGAGTCAGGAAGTTCTGAGTTCAAATGTGGCTCAGATACTTACTAGCTATGTGTTCCTAAGAAACTCACTTCACTTCTCTCCACCTCAGTTTCCTCAACTATAAAATGTAGATAATAATAGCACCTATCTCTCAGCATTGTTGTAAGGATATAATGAGATAGTGGATAGAGTACAAAATATGGAATCAAGAAGACCCGAGTAGATCTGACCTCAGATGCTTGCTACCTATGTGATCCTGGGCAAAAGCTCTTAACCCTCTTTGCCTGTTTCCTCACATCTGTAAAATGGGTGTAATAATCACATCTGCCTCACAGATTGTTGTGAAGATAAAACGAAACAATATTTGTAAATGTTTTGGAAATCTTAAAGTACTATATAGATATCATTATTGTTGCTGTTATTTTTATTATAGCACTTAACATAGTGCTTGGCACATAATAAGTGCTTAATAAATGCTTTTTTCCTTCCTTCAGGAAGAACTTTGTAATCCACGTCAGCCATCAATTCTCTTACTGATGCTCAATGCCAAGAAAGGGCCAACTTTCTTCTATATCATGTTGACTCTCTTGTGTTAACAGGAATTTTTTTAGATGTGTTTCCTGCAGTAAAAGAAGCATATGTGATTTGAAGAACCACGGGAAGCAGATGTGCTAAGTACAAAAGTGTTTTTCCCCATATATCTAGTATTTATTATTATTTTTGGGAAACATAAGTATACATTAACTCACAAAGTGGGAGTTTTTATCACTGTCCCAAGAGCACAATTCATAAACCTCTGAAATGTAAGGTATCAAAGACTATCTCTATCCCTCTCATCTTGTCTTTCTGCTTTTTAAGAAAATGGAGTGCTAAAGAGGCTTTCAAACCTTTGCTGTCTGCAAAGGGATATTAGTGATGGAAAAGATCAGTTCATCTGGCTTTGTATGACGCTCATGGGAATAAGAGAATCTCTTCTAAAAGCTGCAGTAATTCTTTCAGACTACTCCTAAATGGGTGCTGTCAACAAACCCTTCAAAAGCCTGGAAGTACAATTAAGTGTGTTAAATGTACTGACCTGGAAGAACAGATTCAGCCTGGGCCTTTTAAAGGGTGTGACAATGGGAGAAATCCCTGTTCGTATTTATCTGGTAGCAGAACATGGGTCAGAAATGCCTGATCCCTTTCATTTCATCTCCCCAATATTCTCCCCTCTCTCATTCATGTTCTCACTGGCTGCTACCTTTTTTGTCCTATTTTTTGTGCCTGGGATTAAAGGTAAAAGCTTGGTCCTGACCAGGAAGAGTCAAAGGAACAGCTCTAGCAGACAAGTGGCCTAGCCTATAGTTTCCTGACACATTTAACTTATTCTTAGGAAAGAATCTATATCCTAAATGCCCTGAATCATTTGCCAGTGGGTTGACCTACCTTATGGCAAGAGAAAAGTTGAAAATTTTACCAAAAGAACTGAGTTTTGGTTAGTTTGTTTCCCCTTCAAATGTCTGTAATCAAGTGTGGTCTGTTTTTATTTACAGTCAAATATTTCTTGCCAATTCAATTCAAATAAAAAATTATCACACAAGTAATCTGTGAAGAGCACTGTGTAAGACACTAGTGATTTAAAGACAAAACTAAAACATACCTCCCCTCAGGGAGCTTATATTCTACTATAGTCATCAAGGGTCAAATTCTGATGTTGAAGGTGGCATCTTACACTCAAATCATTTCCTTTTCATAATTTAAAAAAATGCTACATGTACTTTCATCTTCAATAGCTCCAAGTTTTCTGTACATATTCTTTCCATCATTATAAAAGTATTTTATGGTAGATCTTATGTACATCAATTATTTTGAGTTATATACCCAACTTAAATGAACAAAGTACACAAAAATTTTGAACAAAAAGTATCTGTTTTTCATGATATATAAAGTATTGAATTGGGTCAAATGATGAAAATGATTAACTAGAAATTGCTTTAGAGTGCATTCAAGTATAATGACAAAAGGTTTGTATATTGGAAACTATTTTAATGATTACTACCAGTGACAGTATTCTGGCTAAGCAGAGCTCCAGTCTGTAAACTATTTTAAAAGATTTAAATTCTGGATATCAGTAAACATGGTCAGACATTAGAGATTGCATGGCTCTTTAGCCTAGTAAAACATTAGACAGTAGAAATCTCTGTAAGACTATTTCTTAGTGTTACCTCCACTACCTACAGGAATACATTAGTTGTCATGAATAATGATACCATCTTACATAAATAACACCTTATTATTCTCCAACGAGAAAATTCAGAATAGTTCACTAAGCAGCAGTCTACATTTTCTTGAAGTGCATTGCTGAGCTCAACCTTACTCAACCTTTTTAGATAGGAGATAAAAATAGTTAAAGGATATAAGAAGAGGCATGCTATGAACGTGTGAATTAGATTTGTTCTGTTTCCTCAGCAAAACATATATGGAAGGTTGTTGATGGTTTATTGCTCTATGTATTGTTGTCAACTCTTTTATATAACAAAAATTTGCTTCTTTGCAACAATGAAATCTAAATTTTCTGAGTCTCTATTCAAAACACATTGCATTGTGTATATCACTGAGAGAAAGCCTTAAATGCAAACTCAAGATATTATTTGAAAGGAAGGGATGAAAATCCACGTTAATAAGCACTGGGATCTGTGACTCTAGGACCTGATAGAAATTTGAGGAAGATGGATGAAAATCAGGGAGTGGGTCTAAAGAACTATGCCCATTTCCCCTCCTCTCTTTTCAAATTACACTCAATTTGCTATTTATTCCTTCTTGGTGTACTGCTACCTCTGGGAGTCAAGGGACCAGGTTTCAAGTACTGATTCTAATGCTTATGATTTGTTTGAGGTGCCTCAGTTCTTTGGGTTACCTCATCTATAAAATAAGACTGCATAAAGCCATCTTATCTTGTTTTAAGCACATAGGCTTGTTCTGAGTGGGAACAGTAGTTTTTCCCTCCCAGAAATCTACTGGTGTTCTCTTAGCCAGAGAAATTGCAAATGGGCAAAAGGAGTAGGAGTTTAAAAGGGAAGGTCCTGACACTGATAAAGATGATGAGAAGTATTTGCAAATTTAGGACAAACTGGGTTTTTTCGAGACAACAGGAAAAGCAATAAACTTCTAAGTATTTAGAAAGTTTGAGGGTTGGGTACAAGAGAGAATTGTCCTTGATTTTATTTTAAATTTAATTCAGTTCAATTCAGCAAAGATTTCTTAGGTGCCTATTAGTGTCAGGCACTATGCAAAGTGCAAGTGGTATATAATAAGCAATAATAGTCTCTGCTCTCAAGGAGCATCCATTCTAAGGTAGGCAATGTTCTGATTACCTGAGACAAAATATCAAAGAATTAGAGTACAACAAAATAGACTCAACACTAGTAATTGAGCTTTACAATTTACACCAGCAATCTTTTTGTTTAAAGTATGTTTCACAGCCATTCCCCAATTGAGAAATGGTCAAAAGATATGAACACACAGTTTTCAGAGGAAGAAATTAAGGCTATCTCTAGGCATATGAAAAAATGCTCTAAATCACTGTGGATTAGAGAAATGCAAATCAAAACAACTCTTAGGTACCACATCCCTCCTTCAGATTGGCTAACATGACAAAACAGGAAAATGATAAATGCTGGAGAGAACGTGAGAAAATTGGAACATTAATGCATTGTTGTTGGAGTTGTGAACAGATCCAGCCATTTCAGAGAGCAATTTGGAACTGTGCCCAAAGGGCTATAAAAGTCTGCGTACCCTTCGACCCAGCAATACCACTCTTAGGGCTATATCCCAAAGAGATCACACAAGTGGGAAAGGGACCTGTAGATACAAAAATATTTATAGCAAGCTCTTTTTGTGGTAGCAAAGAATTAGAAATCAAGCGGATGCCCATCAACTGGGGAATGGCTGTACAAGGTGTGGTATATGAATGTAATGGAATACTATTGTGCTATAAGAAATGGGGAAGATACAGACTTCGTAATAACCTGGAAAGAACTACATGATATGATGCTGAGTGAGAGGAGCAGAACCAGGAGAACATTGTACACAGCCACAGACAGATTGATTCTGTGATGACTAACTTTGATAGACTTGGCTCTCCTCAGCAATACAAGGTTCAAAGACAGCTCCAAAGGACCCGTGATGGAGAGAGCTGGCTACATCCAGAGAAAGAACTCTGGAGTCTGAATGCAGATTGAGGCAAACTATTTGCTCTCTTTTTTTCCTCTCCTTTTTTGGTTTTGTTTCTTCTCTCTCATGATTCATTCCATTGGTCATAATTCTTTGCAACTTGACTATTGTGTAAATAAGTTTAATGCAAAAGTTTATGTAGAATCTATATTGGACTGCATGTCCTCTTGGAGGGGAGGGGAAGGGGAGGGAAGGGGATAAAATTTGAAACTCAAGAACATGTAGAACTAAGTGTTGTAAACTAAAAGTAAAAATCGAATTAAAAAACATGACTGAGCCGCCATAATTATGGAATTATATTACATAATTTTCCCACAATTCCAAATTTTTCATAATTCTAAAATTCCATAATCCTTTCCATAATTTCCATAATCATGGAAAACAATTATTGAATGTATAAGGGTTTTCTGTGGAGTAAAACTACGTTGTGACTCAAGAGCAGGGATAATATTTTAGACTTCTTGTAGTCTCACATCTAGGGCAACTAGGTGGTATAGTGGAGAGAACACTGGCCTTGGCATCAAGAAGATTCATTTTTATGAGCTCAAATATGGCCTGAAACACTTACTAGCTTTGTGATCCTTGGGTGAGTGATTTAACCCTGTTTGCCTCAGTTCTTCATCTGTAGAATGATTTGGAGAAGGAAATGGCAAACCACTCCAGTATCTTTGCCAAGAAAACCCCATAATGGGGTTTTCATAATGGAACATACTGTTAGGAAACTGGATAACTCCTGAAAGTCAATTCACGAAGGGGTCATTGAAGAGTTGGACACAACTGAAAAATGACTGAACTTTTTCTCTAGCCTATCTCCATTCTAGATCTCCAATGATCCATCCCTGCCATAATACAATGTGTTTCATAAGTAGACGTGGATTTATTGGCTGAAGGTAACTTCCTTTAATGAGATTCAGTTATATAAGGAAAAAAATTACATTTCCTCATCTATAACACAAGGGGATTGGATCAAATAATCTCTAAGGCCACTTCTAGCTCTAAGAATCTAGGTCCCTCATGTATATTACAATGTAGCAGAGGACTGGCATGCCTCTACCACAGTAACACAGATGTCTTCCCCTGTTCTTTTGGAGACACAGACTTTTAGGGAATTTGGCTAGTAGCATCCTCTTTGTACCTCTTTTAGCATGGACACATAATTGAATGACTTATTCCAATTCCTTTTTATAAATAAAGCAGTAAATTCTACTGTGGCTACCAGTTAGAGAAAGTGGCCGATGCTCCCAGTTTCAAAAGTGCAATTAAAATATTGCATATTTGGACAATACTTTCTAATTCTCTACCATTATTCCTGTTTATATCCTTTGAATAATATTGAATAGTTCTCTGTCTTTATCTCTCTGCCTCTGTCTTTCTATATACCCACACCTCTTTATCTATCTCCATCTCTTTGTCTTTCTGTCTCTGTCTGTCTCTGTCTCTCTTTTCTTTCTGTCTGTCAACCCATCCATTTCTTCTTGGCATTTTCTATTCCTCCAATACTATTAGATTGCAACTACAAAACATTTCTTAAATTGATTGTGAATATCTAATCTCTCTATGAAATGGAGACACAGTCAAAAATTATGGAAGGTGTGAGTTGATTTTTTTTTCAGAGCAGCTCTCCAAGATCCCTTTGAAACTATCAATTTGAATTTTTTTTTGTCTTATGAGTAAAACCTTTCACCCCTTTAAATGGTAGCAAATTAGATCTAAAACTTAATCATGTTTGATCTCTTTCTCTTTTATAAGAGCTTGACTTTCAGGAGTTATCCAATTTCCTAACAGTATAGTCCATTATGAAATTCTCTTTTGCCTATTTCCACTGATTTCTCATCAATTAAATTGCAGTATCTCCATGACTTCTATCACCTGTCTTTTAATTGTTTTTTTAAGCATAAGTCTCTATGAAACTTAGTCCTTTGGTTCCATAAAACATGGGGTAAAAGGATATAGATTTGGGAGAATCATAACATCATAGAACTTAGAGTTGGAAGAGACCTTAGAAATTATTTTATAGATGAGGAAACTGAGGCTAAGAAAATTTAAGTGACTTTTCTAATGTATCTATTATATGGCTTGCACAAAGTTAGCATTGCTAATAGGTTGCAACCTATTTCCATCTACAATACATTTCTCCATTGCTCTTTGGATCGCCATTGAAATTGTGGTGTTCTATGACTTATAGCCAAACAACCTCACTGGGGGCATATCATAAGAGGCTCAGTAGTATTCTGAAACATGGTACGATAAGTACAATGGTATCCGTAGGCTGGAGCATCTGGAAAATCACAGCTCTAGGAAATCCTCTTCCTTTTAGCCTGTGAGCATAACATCCTACCTGAATTTGAGTGCATATTTGGGAAATGTATACCTCATTAATTGATAATAATAATAATCCAAGGATCACCAAACACAATCTTCTCTAGGGTTCTATCTGTTAAACATACATAGGAGTCACTTGTAAAATGAAAGCCATCAAGGTAGGATTTTGCCTTGTTGAATCAAGTGCTTTTTTTTCTTTTGTAATCCAGAAACAAAAACTAACAGGATTTTATGTCCGCTGTACCTTTTAGTCAATTATGTGACTGACAAAATGGTCTACTATAGAATTTGTGAAAGGATGCTTTTTCCCTTCACTTATTTTCATCAAAGAAACCCTCAATATACATGGAGATATTCTCACCACAGTGACTGTGACAAACAAAAATAGCTCTCTAATAAAGGTAATTCATTAAGATTGTCCCAGGCCACTCAGTCTCCCTTACCACCTTTTGTGGCACCAGTGGCTATCTCTGTAGAACTGGGAAAGATTTAGAGTTGTTATTGTAGATATGTGATGTGACCAATGCTTCTGTAATGACCATTGCTACTGTGTGTTGTGGAGGAACTATCTTCTTAGCTTCTCCTCTTCTACCCTTCCAACTTTTCAAGTAAATCTAGCATCCCTTGTCACCCTCTATGTTTGACCAAGAGATTAAAGAGTGAATCTTTGCTTGAGGATCTCTTAGGAACCTTATATAGACTGCAGACATCACAAATTTTAGTCCAAATCCTTAATTTGGAGGGAGATAGTTATTTTAAGATATATTTCCATGTACACCCTTTAATTTCCTTAAATTATAACATATTTTTTAATTCCCAAATACTACAAATTTCTAACAAAATTTTAGCCATATTAAATTTCTACAATCTATCACCATAACTTCACAAGATAAAAATAAAAATTAGCCTTTTATTTTTAATCAAAAACTTTTTTCTATAACTACAATTAATATTTCTAGTAACTCATAACACATCAGACAAAATGATTAAAAATTAATGAGTCTAATAAAAGACATTCACAAATAATCACAAACTTCATTTTAGCAATTGATGTCAACCTTTTTTCCCCTAAACTTTTAATATAGTGATGAATAATTGAGTTTACATGTTCTCTCTTCCCAGCCTGCCCTTCCAGGAGGTTTTGGTAGTGAAATAGTTAATAACAAGAAGAGAAAAATAAGAGACAAAAAGATAGATAGTCAACGAATTGGTTTTATCTTTTGGGGTGTTTTTTTAGTTACTCAATGACTGCCTAAATTCTCATTTTAGCAATTATAGGATGATATTGAATTTAATAACAGAGTTTATGGCAACCAAAATTTAATCTAGTGTATGATGAGATACTTGAAAATTTCCCACTTAGTAATAAACCACAATTAAAATTTAATTCATCTTTTTATGAAACAAATGTAGGCAAAACATTTGCAAATAAAGTATTCTAAATTTACTTAATCTGAAATGATGACTCCAGAGTTCATCCTTCCTAATTTAATGAGGCTGTAGAGTTGCTGACATGGAGGTGGGGGGGGGGAACCAATAGTATTTTGATGTTCTAGTTGTCTTCAAAGCTCAAAACATCCAACTGAATAGCCTTGAACCTAATCTCATATTCCTGAAATACTTAAGAATTGTTAGAAGATTGGATATGTCATCATGACTACTTCTTTGTGTTGTAACCTTCGTCATGGTATCAGTTTGCAGTGAAATTAGAATATCCTAGTGGGATAAAACATAAAAGAGAGTTAGGGGAAAGTCTCAGGATTAGCACTTTAAATGAATCCTACTGGGAGAAAGACCACACCACTGCTATTGACCTCCTCATGATGCCTGTCAGTTGTACCTAGTCAATTGTCTAAAGGAATCCCCATCAGTTAAAACAAGATTTATCCTTTTGCCCCTTGAACAGGTGATACATTACTACAAGCACAGATATCACTAATCATTAGCCATCTAAACAATATATGCAATAGGATACAATGTTACCACTATATCAATAAAGCTAAACATTAACATTAAGATGACTCTTAAAAATGTATGGGAGTGAATATATAAGAGAATATACAGGCACCTCCTTGGCATATTTATCCTGCATGGACATTTTCTTATTTTTCTTCTTTACATCACCTCAACTAAGAGTATTAAATTACTAAATTTAATTCAACTAAATCACCATTTATGAAACATTCTTTATGCAAGGCACTGGATTAGTCACTAAAGATTCAAAATAAAATGAAGAATCACCTCTGTCCTCAAAGACATTATACTGTACTGGCAGCAACATTTTGCCTCAGAAGATAATTTTAGATGCTGTGATCTGATTATCATTCTGCAATAGATTTCAATAGCACAGGTTCTAATGTAATTAAATATCAATTGATTGTTTTCTGATCAATAAACACAACATTGGAAAAAGTGGCTTCAAGTAGACAACGCTGAAGTTTAAGCAAGTCACTTACAAAGAACTTGTGTTCCTGGGAACATATCTCATTACACTTTTGCAGTACATTCTAGTTAATGTTGAGCTAGCTAGAGCATCCTTAATAAATATTGAACAAATGATAATCTATTAATTAGAATGCCTCTAAAATATGATGAAATAATTTACTCAATAGTTACATTTTTTCTTTTAAAGAAATTAACTATTTTTCTATAACCAGAACACATCAAAAATAAGTTAAAGCATATTGGAATAAAATATGATAATTTTGTACCATAATATTATAGTTAACATTTGATACTAAAAATTTCAATTACAACATGTGATTCGACTTACACCAAAATATTTATAGTAGTACTTTATGAGAGTGGCAAGACATTGGAAACAAAGTTAGATGCCCATCAATTAAGATTGACTAGACAAACTATGGTACATGAATGTAACAGAATACGACTGTGATGTAAGAAATGACAAAAATAATAGAGAGAAGCATTAAAAGACTTGCATGAACTGATTCAAAGAGAAGTAAGCAGAGCCAGGAAAACAACAAATGCAATAATTAGAGTAGTTTAAATGCAAGGAACAACCACAAAACGATGGAAGATTAATGCTGTAAAATGAAGAACAAGTTCGGTCCCAAAGAAGATATATGAAAAGAGACCTTCCCTAGTCCTCTCCAGATATGGGAGAGTGAAGTCTACAGGTGTGGAACATTACATGTAATACAATATTCTTTTGAAATTTTGCTTTGCTGACTTTTTTCTCTCTCTTTTTTAAATGCTTTGTTATAAGGAATAGTTGTATGGGAGAGGGAAAGAAGACATGAGTTATGAAGGACATTTAAATACATAAAAGCAAAAGATAGCAATAAAAGCTATTAAAAAGACATAGGATTTTTTAATCACTTAAATTATGCCACATAAACATCATACCATCTAACTGTTTATTAGTAATATTAACTTTTTAATTCTTTCCAGGGTGGAGTGTGTAGGGGATATGCATATTCCTAATATATATTTCTGAATTTTCTTGTGGATCTTGTGACTATTAAAATATCAATATTTAAATTTTCTTTCATATAAAATAAACATAATTCACTTTATATTGATCTTTACTAGTTGCAAAAAACTTTTAAAAATAATATCTCATCTAATCCTCACAAATATCTGAAGAAGTAGATAATGCAAATATTATTGTTCTAATTTTGAAGATAAGGAAACTAAAACTCAGAGGTTGTGACTTGCCCACAGACATGAATCTAGGAAATATTAGTGATGGGATATGAACCTAAGCCTAGCACTCTTTCCATACAGTGAAAAAAGAAAAGTGACTTCGAACCTAGAAGAATAAATGATCACTCATTTCAATGGGAGGGTATTCCATGGAATTACTTGAATATTGAGCAGTCAACCATATTTCTTTAGCCTTCTTTCTTTTAGTTTCAGTTTAGCTGAGCCCGAAAATTACATGTCGATGCTAAGGAAAAAATCTTCCTCACAAAGTTAACCTGTAGTTTATTATTTCAAAACATTAAACCCAGGAAAAATAGAAGTTCTATATTGTCCCTATAGGCAGTAAAAATTCATAACAAAAATTATATGATGACACCTTACGTGTTTACCCCAGCACTGAAATCAATGGCTATTTGGGAGCAAAGCTATATTGTTTAAACTATGACAGAGGTTCTTCTCTCTCCTCTTTAATTTGTACCGTATATTTGAATAATGAAAGTTCAAGTACATTTTCAATACCATATTATTCAAGATCAGGACATTTTAAGCATGAACTCACAGGAACTTTTTGTTTTATCTCGAATGCTTTATAATTTTTTTTCAAGTGATATGAGCCCATTTTCCACATCCTTAACATTTTCTGAAAGCAGTATTATCTATCACTCTCAACACTGTTTCGTGCATTTTTCCAGGCTTCATTTTATAGTTAAAGCATCCCTTTTATTTTCTTTATGGAGAAAAGAAATTATACAGTCCATGAGAAGGAAGACTTGGCAGATAAGTGACTCAGTAAATAGAGTTTCAGACCTGGAGACAGGGAAAATCTGAGTTCAAATCCTGCCTCAGACAGAATTTTTAGATGTATGACCCTGGGCAAGTCATTTTACCTCTCTGGGCCTCAGTTTCCTCATTTGTACAATCGGGATAATAACAACACCTACTCCACACAGCTGTTGTGGGGATCAAATGACATTGTGTATATAAAGCACTTTGTAAAACTTAAAGTACTATAGAATTGCAACTATTATGAATATTGCCCCAAATTCACTTGCATCTATATTTTAAAATACAATCACACCCACACTAATCCTTTTTTTTGATTGAGCCCTGACCTCTTCCACTTTGGCTCTATTTACTGATTTCCAGTTAGAAAGTGAAACACAGACAACCTGAAGTTAATCATATTTTAATCTGTTATTCCATGTTCCATCTCTTTATGTGTTGTGAAATTTGAAGTCATAAATAGTAAAAATAGGAGATTAACAATGTTCATTGGGGAATGAAGATCTGTGTTAAAGGACTTGATTCAGACTGGAACTTAGAGAATGAGGTAGTGCAGACAGATTAGAGCACTGTCCTGAAGAGGTCACTTAAGTCCTGGCACCCGTACTACTGCAATCAGCCAATCGGCCAACCATTCTTTCATATTCTATAAGATCTTTCTTGGCCCTCTCAATCGATCAAGTGATCAACAAGTAACAAACAATAAGTTATCAAATGGTTTTTATGTGACAGACTTTTCATATACAAAGACAAATGACAGACTATTCTCAAGGAACTTACATTTGATGACAGGAAGTAACATGTATTTTATTCTGAGATCACATTACTATCATATGAACTTTATATTACCTGCCTGAAATTATACTTTCTAGAACATAAAGGAAAGATTCATTTAGCATTAAACCTGGATTCCACTAAATCTATAAATTTGAAGTTTAGGGAGATCATTTATGGGACTTTCTTGAAAACCCCAATGATCTTATCCAGAAATCAAGATTGAGAGGAGAAGAGAACTGAAGACCAAGACAGACTGATGAGATAAAAAATGGAATCCTCTTCCAATATGACACTAGTTGCAAAAAAAAAAAAAAAACAAATACAAAAAAACACCCATGAGTGAGAGTGGATAAATGGGAGAAGTAATTGAAGTTTCTTAGCAATACTTAAGGGCAAGAGAAGATAAGTAAGATGTCAACCTACTTATAAACCTATTTATTCAAATATCACTAGAACTTTCTCTCCATTATTGTATCCCTACCGAGCACTTCATATTTTCCCTTACAATATGCAACCAAACATGAATAATCCAAGAAAACCAGCAAGATTTAACAGAAATGTTAAGGCAATGCCGACTTTCTCACTAGTTCAAGTTCTCAAACTCATGCCCTTGTTTCTTTTAATATTCTTTGTGATAAGTATAGTACCTATGATGAACACCATAGAAACAATAAAAATGAACGGCCATTGTAACATGTCCTGCATACAAAACAAGGAACTCTTTTACCATTTAGTCTAACTACAATTTGCTCTTAAATTCACTCAAAAAGGCATTATCAATCCTTATTAAATATTTTTCATGGGCACACAGAACATACTCAGATAAACCAAATGGAAATTTTAAAATGTACCTGCACAAAACCACATGCCATGTAGTCATTGAACAAGGGTAGACTTGGGCGGTCTTCTCGGTAAATCGTGAGTCTGTAAGTGCTGAGGACTTCACCATTGGCTTGAGATTCATCTACCACAAGAATTACGATTTTGTTCATTCCTAATCCCAGAGGATAATTTGCAAAACTGAAAAAAGAGAAAGAAAAAAATAAGAGATAATGCCATTTGACTTTTAAAAAAATCAGTCAACACATTTTGTTGCTCACTTTCCTATATCCTCAGAAAGCAGATGAGTTTTGAGTTATGAAGGGTATATAATTTTAGAAGAAATGTATAATTAAAAATAAAGAGAAATCCTGACTATGCCATTATTTATACTGCAGGTCAAATCACATGCCCCATGAGCATATGAGACAGTAAAGTAGCAAAGTAGACAGCATACTGGCTTTGGAATTAGTGTAGACTTAAGCTCAAATTCTACCTCAGTTGCGTGATCCTAAGTAAGTCATTTAACTGCCTTCAGTCTCAGTAACTCAACTATAAAATGGGTATAATAACAGTACCTGCCTCATAGGGTTGCTGTGAGGATTAAAATAGGATATATGCATATGACACACACATATATATATATATGATATAACTTTGCAAACCTTAAACTTCAAATATAATTGTTAGCTATTATTTATCATTATATTAAAGGGCATATATTATAATAATTTTCACTATTTCTACTTCAAATTGAATTTCTATGTCATATTAATTGATCCTCAGGTTAAATTCAGGACCAAAGAAATGCATGTGACATATTTCTTTCCAGATAGTGTGAAAAACCTATAAGAAAATCATTATCCATGGACACTAGCATTTAGTGGGGTTTGACTGAATTTTGCAATTATGTCCAGAAACTCTAGCACTTATTGAAATAGTTGATAAAAGGGAAAAACATAGCAATGACTTAGAAAACCTGACCTCCCAGTCAGTAAACTAGAGGCAACAAATTCTAGAAGCAGCCCTACAGTGCAGCTTCCTAAATATTTGCAAGTAGCTGCAGGAGGACAGAGACTGTTTTGTTGATTTGTCCTGTATCTCCAACCCCTAGCACATGCCTGACAGATAGCAGATACTTAATTAATGCTTGTTGACTTGAGTTGCATGAACAGATACCAGTACTCAGAAATGTTAATTAACCATTAAACCAGTGGTTCTTGAAGTCTGGCTCTTGGCCTAGAGGTTCCAGAGTCTCTTTTAGGGGATCCATGAGGTCAAAACAATTTTCATAATAATACTAAAACATTCCTTGCCAATTAAAATACTCCACCCTTTTCCAACTACATAATTTTATGAGGCCAGATTTTTTTCATATACTTCAACCAAAGCAACAAATTGCAACAGATTGAATGCAGAAGAAGATATGAGAAACCAGCTGTCTTCCATTAAGCCAGGCATTAAAGAGATTTGCAAAAATATGTAAAACAATACCATCCTTCTTGCCAAATGATTTTTGTTTCAAACATGTTGTTTATTAACATAGTAATTTACTATTAGCATGTTATTTTCAAATAATATTAAAATATAGTCATTTTGACAAAATATGTTATTCATGTTAATATACAATGGGTTTATTATTGTTATTTAAATGAATGAAAAGATGTCTTAACATTTTATTGATTTTAATTTCTAATATGGTAAATATTGATAGGTATAATCCAAATAAACGAAAGTTCCTTGAGATTCTTGATAATTTTGAAGAGTGTAAGTGGGTCCTCAAAAATTTTTAAGAGGGGGGCGGAGCCAAGATGGCGACTGGAAAGCAGTAACTGGCGTGAGCTCCACACCAAGTCCCTCCAAAAACCTATGCAAAAATGGCTCTGAACCAATTCTAGAACTGCAGAACCCACAAAGGGGCAGAGGGAAGCA
>CM053623.1:103594279-103623684 GCA_028646595.1 Phalanger gymnotis
TTAAAAATTATTGGATTACCTGAAAGCCATGATCAAAAAAAGAGCCTAGATATCATCTTCCCACCTGAGGTGGGAATACCATACACACTCCATTGGGTATCTTACCCCACAGGAAAGGAGATAAAAAAAGGGGGGGACGATAGAAGGGAGGGCAGATAGGGGGAGGAGGTAATCAAAAGCAAACACTTTTGTAAAGGGACAGGATCAAGGGAGAAAATTCAATAAAGGGGGATAGGATAGGAGGGAGCAAAATATAGTTAGTCTTTTACAACATGAGTATTATGGAAGGATTTTGCATAATGATACACATGTGGCCTATGTTGAATTGCTTGCCTTCTTAGGGAGGGTCGGTGGGGAGGGAAGAGGCGAGAGACTTTGGAACTCAAAGTTTTAAAAGCAGATATTCAAAAAAAAACTTTTTGCATGCAACTAGTAAGTAAGATATACAGGCAATGGGGCATAAAAATCTATCTTGCCCTACAAGAAAGTAAGGGAAAAGCGGATGGGGGGGAGTGGGATGACAGAAAGGAGGGTTGACTAGGGAATGGGGCAATCAGAATATATGCCATCTGGGAGTCGGGGGGGGAGGGTAGAAATGGGGAGAAAATTTGTAATTCAAACTCTTGTGAAAATTAATGCTGAAAACTAAAAATATAAATAAATAAATAATGACTTAAAGTAAAAAAAAAAATGAATCAGGAAGGCCTTAGTTTAAATACTGTCTCAGGCACTTTCTAGCTGTGTAATTCTGGTCAAGTATCTCAACTTGTCTCAGTTTCCTCATCTACAAAATGAGGGATTAATAATAGCACCTATCTCACAAGGTTATTGAAAGGATCAAATAAGATAACATATGTGAAGTGCTTTGCAAACTTCAAAGTGTTATATTAATGCTAGGTACCATTATTATTAACCTGGTATCTATGGACAAGGGATCCATTAATAGATTTTAGGGGGTCCTTGAACTTGGATAAGAAAAAAATACATCTTTATTTTCACCAGTCTCTAACTGAAATTTGGCATTTTCTTCAACTGTCTGAAAACGTTATTTTGAGAAAGTTTCATAGGCTTGCCAGATTGCTAAAGTAGTCCATAACACATTCGAAGAATAAAAAAAAACACTGATCTACAGCTTCTATAATCATTAGAAATACAGAAATTCCATTAACCTTCAAAGTGTGTTCTGGCTCCACTGACATTTGCCAAATATTACCTCTATCCCTCGTATGCAACAAAAAATCTACTTACAGCTAACTCGCAAAAAGTATGACCTCTGAAATCCTTTATAGCTTTAAAACTACAATGCTAGGATTCTGTGAAAACTATAGAAAGAGCAAATATGAAGGAGGAGCAAAGTATTAGTATATCTACAGTTTCTAATTAGAACTATTGACTTACTTTGCTTGATCAGTTAGTCAATAAGTATTTATCAAGCTTTTACTACTAGGTGTCAGGCCAGGCTAAGTGCTAGGAATACAAAAAAGGCAAAAATTTGCTTTCTGCTTGCAAAGATATCGCATTTTAATGAGAGAGACAATGTGTAAATAACTACGTGCTTGGAAGATATGTAGAGGGTAACTAGAATTTAATTATAAAGGGAAGGTACTGGGAGTGGAGAAGACTAAGAAAGGCCCTCTGTAGATGGTAGGATTTAAAGTGAGTCTTGCCAGAAGGCAGGACAGTTAGAAGGTAGAGGTGAGGAGGAAGAACTTTTCAGTCATGTAGTCAGGAGAGAGAGTATCATATGTTAGGAACAACAAGAGGGCAGTGCAGCTGGATTATAGAGTATGTTTAGGGAAGAAGGTATAAGACGACTGGAAAGGTATGAAGGGGGCAGCTTATGAATGGTTGATCCTAGAGTTAATAGGGAACCAAATGAGTTTACTTAGCAGGGTAATGATATGGTCAGACCTGTACTTTAAGAAAAACAATTTGGAGGCTAAATGAAGGATAGATGAGGATGGGGAGATACTTCAGGCAGAGGAACCAACCAGATTATTCCAAGAGTCCTGGTAAGAGAGGATGAGGACTATATAAGGGTGGTGGCTATGTGACTGGAAAGAAGGGGACATATAGAAGATGGCAAAGGTGAAGTGTAGAAGTGAAGGTAGAAGTGATATGATTTAACAAGAGAATGGACATGAAGAGTGAATGTGAGTGAAACGGAGGATGACACCATCCTGGATGAAAAGCCTGGATATCAGGGAGAATAATGGTATCCTAGACAATAATAGGAAAGTTGGGAAGAAGGGAGAGTTTTTGGGGAAAGACACTGAGTTCTGTTTATGGAGATGTTGAATTTGAGATGCTCATGTGATATACAATTTGAGATGTCCAAAAGGTGATGGAAGACTGGGGCTCAGGAGAGACCAGGGCTAGATAAAAAGATCTAGGAATCATCAGCACAAAGATGGTAATTGAGTCCCTGGGAACTGATAAGATCAATAAGTGAGAGAAAGAGAACATAAAATTCCCAGGATAGAACTTTGGGATATACCCAGAGTTAGTGGACATGACCTGGATAAAGATCCATTAAAGGAGACAGAGAAGGAACAGTTAGGTAGGCAGAGAACCAGGAGAAAGCAATGTTACAAAATTCTAGAGAGGATACACATTTAGGAGGAAATGATGATTGACACAGTATCAAAGGGTCAGTTTGATTTCTCACTCTAGTTTCCTTCCAGCCATACATGGAACAATAGTTACTTTCCTAATGAAACAGCTCTGTTTTTCCTTACCTATGATATTTTCACCTGCATCCAAGGGAATTCTTGGCTTAATGTTAACTGGAAACAGATTCCTGTGAATGCAATGCCAAATATATTCTTGATCAACAAAGTGAACAAAATCATTTTTTAAAAAAATCTCAGACATCTAACATTCCCTATCTTTTTGCATGTGTGGAGGATTTTAGCATTGTTAACAAGGACCCAGAAGAATCCATCCACTCAAGCACTTGGGAAAATTTACAAACTTTGGAAGCAGCAAGCCTCACATAACAAGTTATATAGTTGGATGAAACAAGCTATCAAACATTGTTTGAGAAGAACAGACATATAATCAAAATAATAGATGTGTAGTTGGAAAGGATAAATAGCTAACATGTTGTCAATTACTGACCAAGGACTCATATTTGAGAACTGATTAAGGATCCTGGATGATGTACAATGTGTGGTGTTTTTGCCTCTTTTTCTGTTGAATTCCTAAATACAGGATCGTATTACTCCTAAAACCTTGGATTTGGACAAAATATATAACAAAGATATAAATATTGTTCATTCTTTTATAAGGAATGAGAGCTCATTAACTTGCTCTTCTACCTTAAAATCATGGTTCCTATTCAAAATTCATAGACCATCCTAAAAGGTCCCCCTCTAACATAATATGTAAAGTTATTTACTTAACTACTCAAATGGATCTGTGATCACATCTATCGGGATCACATTCATATTGCCTCTAGTGATGCCAATCATAACCCATCAATGCCTGCTTATCCTGTGCAACTCTGCCATATCCTCCCCTAAGTCTACAAGGCATCCCCTCTATGCTGGAGGCTTTCTCCTGACATCGTAAACACATCATGCAACATTAGGGCTGTCCATCTGTTGTATCTCACTCTTACCATTTAACTAGTCCATGTTCTTTGCACATATATTTCTTTGCATCAGTTCTTTAAGTTCTTTAAGAAAAGATTCTTTTACATGTTTAAATCTGCTTACACAAAACATGTCTTTACCTTGCCTTCTATGATACTTTTAATTCCTTGTGTTCTGTGACTTGTAGTGATATGCTATGTAATACTACTAAGATATTGTCATTAAAAAGATAAATCTTTGTTTTGGAGGGGGACTTTTGACATCATTAAAGAACACTATAATTTACAAAAGGCAATACAATTCTCTCTCGTCCTCATGTCTAGTTCTCTCCCAATTTGTTGTCCTCTTATACCGTCTATCCAAGAAATTATCCATTGATGGACAAGTTCTCAAAATGTTTGTGGTAGGGGGCAGCTAGGTGGCACAGCGAGTAGAGCACTGGCCTTGGAGTCAGGAGGACCTGAGTTTGAATCTGACCTCAGACACTCGACACATGTACCAGCTGTGTAACCTTGGGTAAGTCACTTAACCCCAATTGCCCTGCCAAAAAAAACCCCAAAATGTTTGTGGTTGAAGCCATAGAAGTGATGGAGCCAATTAGCAGTTAAGTCATAGGGCTAAAATTCATTGGTTGCCCTCTAGGCAATGTTAGTTTTAGTAGCCCACAGGCATGTAGCTATGGGAAGATGTGTACATACATTCAATAAAATTGTAGCCTAATTTCAAAACTCCCTTTGTACAGCATCATTTAAATATTCTGTAATGTCCATAGGCAGCAAGTTGTTCTTGATTCTAATTTTCACTGGGTCACCGAGGAAGTAATAAGAGAACTAACTTGGGTCTGTTGACTTTAGCAGCCCAATCCTATGAAAGATCTGCCCAATATCAATCACTACAGTTAGTAGCAGAAAGTTCATCCATCTTATAAAGGAAGTATAAAGGTTCAATACAGTTTATCTGAGGGAAGCTTTTGTCATTCTTTCTAATCACTCTAAGAGGCTAACAGCAGGTATTCTTGAGGACCACACCATTTTTAAAATGAAATGAGGTAAAGAGAAATATAAGCATATTAATCGTATCTAATTTCTGCCAGAGCCCCAAATTTGACTACTCTGCCAAGTCTATTTTCAATAGCATGCTCTTCTGGATGACTCTTAAAGTGGTTAAAGGAAACTCTTCATGCACTGGCCCCAGAGCATGCTATATCTAAGTAAGCAGAGAGTTCGGAAGGAAAGCAAAAGAAGGATGGCATTCTCTTTAGACCCAAGAGCACACACTGAGAAAAAGCACTACTGGATTGAGAGATTTCAGCTTTAGAGCTGGAAAGAACCTTTGAGGTAACTGAGTCTAACCCCACATTGTATGTAAGGTCACACAGGGAGTAAGTGGTGGGGCTAGAATTCAAATCCAGGTCTTCTTACACCAGAGTCTTTGCTCTTTTCACTATACTGTGTCTTAATGTTTTATTCTGCAAAGTAACTGCATAAGTTGAGGAGAAATTATATCCACTTAGAACGGAATGCTTTGGTGTGGAGATATTTTACTACCTACTGATGACTGTACAGCTGCATCTAAAAAGCTTGATGATGACTCATACATAAATCCCATGATTATTAGAAAGGTCTAACATAGCATACTGAGGTAATTATGACAAGTGGTGGCTACCTATTTCCAGGTCAAAATTAACTCATGCTTTATCCAAATCTATACTGAGAAAATACTACAGGTTTACTCAGAGGAAATATGCTGCAGAAAAACTGAGTGTAAACTGGATTTTTATCAATGAAATCACATTTTAATGTACTGTGTAGGGGTGTAGGGTTTCTTTTTAAAGGTGTAAGTCAAGTCTTTGTAAAACAAATAATTATCCCTAATTTAAAATTTATGTTTAATATAGGATCAGAGAACTAGAGTTGGAGGATGATTCCAGAAATCCAACCCCTGTGATTATAGTAGAGAAACTGAGGCCTAAAGAGGTTAAATGGTTTGCCCAAGATCACACAGATAATAAGAAAGAGAGCTTGGAGTTGAACACAGGTCCTTAGGCATGCGAGAATTAGTATGTATTCCACTACATATACTGCTATTCTGGTTTACCCCCTTTCTGGGTATTTTATGGGCAGCTAGGTAGTACAGAGGATAGACTGCTGGGTCTGGAGTCAGGAAGACCTGAGTTCAGATCTGGCCTCAGACACTTACTTGCTGACCCTGGGCAAGTCACTTAACCTTGTTGTCTCGGTTTTCTCATATGTAAAATGAGCTGGAGAAAGAAGTGGCAAACCACCATAGTATCTTTGCCAAGAAAACCCCAAATGAGGTAATGAAGTGTTGGACATGACTGAAAGGACTCAACAATAACAACCTGTTCTTCATTCCTAAAACAAAGAGCTCAGAAATACTAGTTTCAAAGTTTGTATTTGGTCTGTGTAGATGCTAACTTCTATTAATTTAAAGCTCTTAACTTCTGTGCTTAGCCCATAATTGGCATCTGTTTCTTGTTAAATGAGATCTCCCCCTCTCTATTCCTATCATGGTGATATAAGCAGTCGAGTCTTTAGCTACTGGGGTGAAGAACAAAGTGAATCTAGGTAGTGTAATTTTATAAAATGCTCAACTTTTCTGGGGGTAGGTTTTTTTTTACCTTTTCCCCGGACAGAACTCCACGTGGAAAAATTGCAGAGTTGTGGGCATTGATGAACCCCAGTGTTAAAATAATGCTATCTAAGCATCCCTCCATGATGCTTTCAAGGTATCAACTTGATCAAGCTTGAGATACTTAAATATATGTTGCTCGATAAAAGACATCCTTACCTATGATTTGCTTGTTTCACAGGTGAATCTCTCAAACTGTTCTTGTGTTTCCTACAAAAGGAAAAAAAATAATACTCTCTTTGAAGTTAAAATTGTCATTGAATAGATTAAAAGGAAGAATAGAGCCCTAGTTATTATTAATTACCTCCTAGGAATAGAGTATAATCCTTATATCATAGCTTGCTGAAACTTGAGAAATGGGGAAAAGCTGGCTGGTGAGAAAACTCACCAAAAAAAGGAGACCTCAATGTATTTTAATATAAGTTATGAAATGAAATACTTTAAAAAGCTGCAGTGTGTAGAGCATTGGACGTGGAGTGGAGAGGACCTGAATTCAAATCCTGACTCAGATACTTATCTGACCCTACACAGCTCACCCTCTTTCAGGTTCTTTCTCTGTAAAACAGGGATAAAGATAGCACTTCAAAGAGTTTTTCGTAAACATCAAATGAGACACTATGTGTAAAACACTTCACAAATCTTAAAGTGCTATAATAAATATTCTTTCTTATTAGCTATTATATGCCATGATCACTGATTATGTGGATGTCAGCTAAAATGAATATATGACAGTGCTGGGGAATAACATTTTAAAAGTTAGTTTTCAAATCCCCAAACCTTCTACCTTTGACCAGATATGCTAATTTGAGGGGAGAATAGTATTTGTTTCTTAAAATCATGACAGTTTAAAGTGACTTCTAAATTATTCTCGAGGGAAGTTTTAATAAGCATGTAAAGACTTTGTTATAGGAAAAAGTCTGGCCAATTATTCTCCATCTCTCATGAAACAGGTGGACCACAGGAAGTTAGATGTAAACAAAGAAAGATTTCCTGATATTGAGGATAATTAGAGGAAAAGGAGACCTGAAAGACTCCTGAGAGATTCTATCTTCTCAAGAAGTCCTTTCTTAAGAGGATAGATTTTCACTTCTCTGAGAGAGTTGAAGTGTAATCCTGATTTGAAAGTAGAGAGATAAAAAACTGACCTAATGTTTCTCCATAATAATAATAATGGCAAGCCATTATTATTATATAAGCCATTTACATAGCACTTTAAAATTAAGTGGCTTGCCTATGGTCACATTTAATTCAATAAATGTTGTGCCTACTATGTGCCAGGAACTATACTAAGAATTACCTAGATAATTGTCAGAGATAGGATTTGAACCCATTTTCCTTACTCCAATGGCTTTGGTTGTACTAAGATACCCTACACCAGTAGAGAAGTTGGAAAAATTATAGATCATAGAATGTTAGAGCACAAATATGTTTCATTCTGTCATCCTGTGTTCACAAACCAACTAAACAAATCCAATTATTCTCCCAGTCTGATAGGTAGTTGATAGCTCATGAAAGTCTTGACACATGTCTTATTTTTTCATAGCCTCTTTGATGTCCCCCCACCTCAGAATGACACCACTTTGAAAAAAATTTCATTCTGAACATTGCCTTATAGGGGAATCAGGGCTTATTGGCTCTTACATAGGAATGATTTGCAACTTGTCATCATATTTTTATCTCACTTTTTGAAGCTCACTGGTGTCCTTATGTTTTGCATATTTTGGAGTGAGTTATTTTCAGAGCAACATTTTTGGACAACCTCCTTATTTCTTCTCCTTTCTTTCCCCCCTGTCCCCTGCCACTGTGGGTGAGGACCATTTAAAAGCAAACCTTTCTAGTCTAAAGAGTTTCTGATTACATACCCTTAACATGCATCTAGCCTAACAATATATCTCTCATATTCCAAGAATGAAAACTTCTCCGCAAATGTGTAAACATATTACCATTCTAGAGAATAGAGCTGAGTCTTTTTATTCGTGAGCTGTAGTTCTTTGAATAAATTTAAGAGGGACCAGTGCTGAGTCAGAACTGAACCATGTTTTCCCATAGGATCTGCCACATAATAAAATTCATGCATAAAAGCTTGAATTCCAGGAGTAGTTGATGGGAAAAGCTGAGGAGAAAATAGAACAAATATAAATCTGTTAGTAAAGAATATCAGAATAACTCATAGAAAAAGTACGAAATAAAAATGCAATGCTTTTGTGGAAAGCCACATAATCCAGTATTTTAAAAAGAAAATATTTTAAGAGTAATGGTCAACAAAATCCACTTTTGAATGGTTATATAATGTTCTCTATGCAACTGAAAATTGTATTCAGTTGAGCACATGAGTAGATGATCAGGAAATGGGAGGATGAAGAGAAATCCCTCATGGTTGGAATTTATTTAGCATGGAATAAGTAATGCCAATAGAACAAAGGAAGTTTGTGGCTGTTCTCTCACCACCCTTACAGTTAAGGAATTGATACCGTTGCTCTTTTCCCCATCACACAGCTTTCTAAGTCTGCATGCCAGAATCTTGGGAGATGTTCCTTACATTCATGATGCCTTATCTCATATAATAAACTCCAAGAAAAGTGGAACCAGGTCTGTTTCTCTTTCTTTGTATTATGTCCAAAATAAAGTACTATAAATATGGGCATTAATTTACTGCTGGATAATGATGAATTTGGAGTTTATCCAAATTGGTAGTTATAATGGAATCGTCTTTGAGGAATCTTTTACTTTTAATTCATCAAAGAAGCTTCTCCAGCCCACGGCAAATTGCAGAACATCTTTATTAGTAAAATTAGCTAGTAAATTGGTGATATTTTCATGTCCCAGCATTCAAGTAAAAGATATTAACCTTAATCTTTACTATATTACCATAAATTGTATTTTAATCCATCATTTATCAAAAAGTAATTTATTTAAAAATGTGCATATTAAATTAATAATCATTTTATCAATGATTCACTTCACTTTAATGATTGAGTTTTGAATTAGACCTTTTAAAAAGAGTTTGCATCAACAGTCATTATAAAATTCAGATTTACTAATTTAGTCAATTATAAAAAGCAATGTGAAACAGAAAAACAAGTATTGAGAACTCACATATGGACACAACAAATTTCCTTTTGATATTGTTCTGACCATTATCAGAAATTAAGAAAAATGTCATCCTTGTACTATAATCAATTTAGACATTTTGCAAACTTTAGTCATTCTTTTCCCTCTACCTAGGTTTTTTTTTTGGGGGGGGGCAGGGCAATTGGGGTTAAATGACTTGCCCAAGGTCACACAGCTAGTACATATGTCAAGCATCTGAGGCTGGATTTGAACTCAGGTCCTCCTGACTCCAGGGCCGGTGCTCTACTCACTATACCACCTAGCTGCCTCCATTGCCTACCTAGTTTTGATGTGGAGTTAGACAAATTGAAATTTGTCAACTTTCTAAAGACTTCTCTAGACTAGTTTGACATTTCCAATCTTCCACAAAAAAGAGGAAAATAGGCAAGAGAAAGGTTTTGATAAAGTAGTAATTCCCCCAACTATTAGTGGAAAACTTAAAAATTCTTCAACATTGTTCTCATAAGAAGAGAAATTTAAAATCTGTCAGCTATACTAACTATATTTTCCTACCTTTGATAAGTCAAATATTGTTTTGCAAAGTTATAAACCAAAAAATTTAAGGATCTCAAACATTTTATTCTTTGAGAAAGAAATCTGAGTTTTTAAGGTTTCAATATTTTAAAGAAACATTTCCACCTGGTTTAAATTCAAGATTATACACACGTATGTATATTTGTGTATATATATTCACGTATATGTGCATACTTATGTTTGCATATATGATATAGTTATTCTTTTATATACCCAGCAACATAATACCAATATAATAGCAATAGAAAATAATTTAAGTGGCATTATTTTATTTTACCAGTTGAAATTGTCCCAGACTCTTGAGTTCCTTTATGAATGTCATAATTGAATTCATCTCCTCTAAAGAGAGGCATGGATTTGGTTCATTTTGATATCCTTCACCCTGCATTGAAAATGCAAACAAAATTATTTAAACACTCCAACAGATTCCCATTATTAGTTCACTAGCTACCCACTCCGTATCCGTCTGTCTCTCTAGCTAATCAATAAGTGAACAAGCCTGGCATAATGGAAAGACACAGATTTGGTGCCTGAAGTCATGGGTTTGAATATCATCTCTGATATTTACATGTATGTTCCCTTTTCCCATATACCTGAATTTTTTGAGAGCACTACTATTCTGCTAGTTACTCAGGTCCACAACCTTGGAGTTATCATTGCCTCTTCTGTCTTCCCTAGATCGTCTCCAGTCCCCCTCCTTCATGTCCGCTCAGTGGCCAATTTTTTTTCAGTTCTACTTCCACAACATCCTTCACATTCATGTCCTTATCTCTAGTCATTCTATACACTAACCTAGCTCATGTCTTATCACCTTTTGCCTGGACAATGGCAATAACCTCTTAACAGGCCTCTTGGCTTACAGACTTTATTCTATCCTCCACATTTCTGTCAAAATATTCTTCCTGCAGGATATGGCCTGACCATGGAACTCCCATGTTCAAAAATCTTTGCTGGCTCCCCATTGCTTCTAGGATAACATACAAACACATCAGTGTAGAATTTAAAGTTGTCCATACCCTGACTCCAAACTCCTTTTTATGCTGTTTTTTCACACTATTCTCCTTCAGACATTGTATACTCCCACCAAACTGACCCATTAGCTTTTTCCTTTTCCTGAACCTGATTTTTCATATCTGCTTTCTATGCTTTTGCTCAGGCATACGGGCCTGGAAATACTTCCTCCATTTCCTGTATTTCAAATCTCTAGCTTCTTTCAAAGTTCAGTTCACGTATCTGGAATGCTTTGAATCAATTGAGATGAAACTCTGAATTAATAAAAACTTTGAGTTTTAGAATATTTCAAAGAAAATACTGTTTTATTGTTCTAAGGAGGTCACGAAATAGTAGAAAACAATAAAAATTAAGTAATATAGTTGAATGAGAGCTGGATTGTGTGTTAGGAAACCTTGATTCCAGTTATGTTGCCATTCAGAGCTAGCTATAAATTTGCATTGTTTGTCAGTAATTGTGTGTCCTTTTGCAACTGATTCATTGGGTATCTTCAACATGGAAGCAGTATGATAAGACAGCAAACAAAACTAATGCAGCCCAAATTAGAAGGGAAATAGGAAACTGGGGGAAAAAAATTATAGCAAGTTTCTCTTTTAAAGGCCTTATTCCTTACATGTACAGGGAACTGAGCTAAATTAATAAAAATAGGCGCAAATCTCCAATTGATAAATGTTCAAAAGATACGAGCAGGCAGTTTTCAGAAGAAGAAATCAAAGCTATCGATGGTCACATTTTAAAATGTTACAAATCACTTTTTATTAGACAAGTAAAAATTAAAATAACTTTGAGATATCACCTCATATCTATCAAACTGACTAACATAACAGAAAAGGAAAATTACAAATGCTGAAGTGGATGTGGAAAAGTTGAGATACTAATGTACTATTGGTGGAGTTGTAAAATAGTCCAAACATTCTGGAGAACAATTTGGAACTAAATCCAAAGGGCTATAAATCCATGCATACCCTTTGACCCAGCAATGATGTTACTAGGTCTGTATCCCAAAAAGTTCAAAGGAAAAGGAAAAAGGCTTATTTGAACAAAAATATGTATAGTGATTATTTTTGTGGTAGCAAATAATTGGACATTGAGGGGATGCCCATCATTTGGGTAACGGCTGAACAAGTTATGGTATATGATTATGATGAAATACTACTGTGCTATAAGAGATAATGAGCAGGATGCTTTCAGAAAAACCTGAGATTTATATGAATTGATGCAAAGTAAAGTGAGGAGAAGCAGAAGATCTGTACACAGTAATAGTAATATTCTAAGGATGATCAACTGTGAAAGACTTAGCTACTCTGATCAAGACAATGGTCCAAGACAATTCCAAAAGACCCATGGTAAAAGATGCTATCCACCTCCAGAGAGAGAATTGATGAACTCTGAGTGAAGATTGAAGCATATTTTTAAAACTTTATTCTTCTTGGGTTTTTTTTGTGTGTTTTCTTTTACAGTATGACTAATATGAAAATATGTTTTGTGTAACTTCACAATCATTATTATCAATATCATATTATCAATATCATACTTCTCAGTGTCTGGGTGAAGAGGCAAGGAGAGAGAATTTAGAAATCAAAATTTTAAAAGTAAATGTTAAAATTTTTACATGCTAATTGGGAAATAGTTAATGAAATAAAAAATATTAAAACACTTAATGCCTCTGGCCTCAGTTTCTTTTTCTGTTAAATGAGGGGGGATGACTATTTGACCTCTCATTTAAGATTCCTTCTGACCTTCAATCTCTCATGGTATGATTCTATAAATCTCCTAGGGCCGTAGATTCCATGAGCACAATTAGAGAGTTGCTCTAAACCATTGCAAGGTTTCTTCTCCTGCTACTCCTCTGTCATGCTATATTCTACAGACACCTACCAAGAAATCTCTACAGCATTATTAAGTAGAGATCTGGAGTGAAATAATTGAATATAAAATATAATATATCAAATAATATAATATAATTATATATTATAATATAATATAATAATATAATAGAATGTAAGAATAACTTATAATATTATAATGGAGGCAGATTAGTAGTGGAAAAGACATTGGACTCAGTCAATTAGCAGAGACCTAATTTTCAATCTTGCCTCAGACATTAGGTGTGAAATGTTGGACAAATTATTAAACCTGTCAGAGACCCTCAATTTCTTGATTGTAAAATGGGTATCATAACACATACATATTACCTGACCCAAATGGTTATTGTGAGAAAAGTGCTTTGCGAAGCTAAAAGTTTCTGGTACAACACCTTGCATATAACTGTTAGAAGTCTTTTCACTTTACTGGGCTTTTGTTTGCTTATCTATAAAATGAGATTAGACTACATGACCTCCAAAGTGTTGTTGTTCAGTTGTGGGATTCTTCTTGATCCTATTTGAAGTTTTCTTGGCAGAGATACTTGAGTAGTTTTGCCATTTCCTTCTCCAGCTCATTTTACAGATGACCAAACTGAGGCAAACAGGGCTAAGTGACTTGCCCAGGATCACGTAGCTAGTGTCTGAGGCCAGATTTGAACTCAGGAAGAGGAGTTTTCCTGACTCCAGGTCCCACACTCTATCCATTATACCACTAAGCTGCCCCAATACTAGATTCTATGATTTATCAACTTCCTACCATGTGCAGAGCACTTAAGAGACTTCCTTTGGAGATTCTTTTGAACTAATTTAGGAAATAGATGAGATGCTCAGGGCTTAGTAAGTTATGTAAGTAGCAGCAGCCACAATGGAAACACTTTCAAATTTGAACAACCTCTAACAAAGTGAACCTAGGTAAAATTTCTCAATTTTCTTGGTAGCCAAGGTGATTTTAAAGAGCAGGTTTTGGATGCAAGAAGAGCATTCCAGACCCCCCTTCCCCATTACAATATGTTATTTGCCAAAAACAAAGGCAGAATTTATGACATTACCAATTTGAGGTCCAAAATAAATAGACATTCTCTATCAACAAACATTTTTTTTTTCTCACTCAATGTTTTTATACTTTCTTGGGAACAGAAAGTACCAAGATAACCACTACTTTGGGATTTTGTGGTTCCAAGCTTTAATGACAGCAGGTTTGGTAAAATAAAAAAGGAAGCAGCACCAAGTCAAAAAAGACTACAGGAAGCTGACTATCTGGGGCCTTGGCCCTTCTCTCATAAGCAAATCAGTCCCATTCGAAACCTTCGCTATTTGGCTATTATCCTTTTCATATTCATTTTATGCTTTCTAGATTCTAACAGCTTTTCTATTGTGGGATTTAGAAAGAGAGAAACTTCTAAGTGGAATCAGTGTTAAGTTTATTAAATAAGTAGCACCCTAGTATGTGGCACTGTGGATGGCAACATTTAAATTTTTATCCTGCTCCAGTATTTGTAAAACTCTAAGCAAATAAGGATGAAAATTTTAAAAATAGATTTAAACCTCTTCATTTAGCCTCTACTAATTCTTATTTTGTAATAAATAATATTGGTCTGAAATATGCCTTTTCTTCTTCACATGATGACAACAATAATAAGGTTGGCTAAGCAAATTGAATAATATAAATGGAAGGGGGGATTTAGAAATATACTTCAGAATCATTTGCACACATTGCCTAAGAAACCCCTATTTATCACAAAGAATTCATGGTAATTATTCACATTTATATGTTACTTTAATGTTTACAAATCACTTCCCTCACAAGAACCTTGTGAAATAGATAATATAAGTATTATTATGCCCATTTTACAGATGAGAAATTGAGGGGCTCCAAGAAGGTATATCATTTGTCAATCATCACACAGCTAGTAAAAGTCAGAAGCAAGATTCAAATCCTGATTTCTCCTGATTCTAGGGCTTTCCATTCCCACTTGTATCTGCCTGAATTATAGCATTACAAATAATTATTTTGATACTGACTAATAATTTTTACACCAACTAATACTGTTTATCTCAAAGTTCTTGCTAATACTTTGGAAATTTCTCTCCGTAAGTAGAATAATAGGAGTGCTGAAAGGAATTTCAAGACCATCTAGTACAATTCTCTGATTGTTACTTCCTGCCTATGTGACCTTAAGTCACTTAGCCTTTCTGGCCTCAGTTTCCTCATCTGTAAAATGAGGGGGTGGAATTAGATAACCTCTACTCAAAGGTCCTTTTCAGCCTTCAATATGTGATAGTATAAGTCTTTGATGTGGAAATGAAAAAAGATGAGATAGAAATAGGGAATATTTGGAAGAGGAGAAGGTTTTGGGGACAAGATAATGAGTTTAGTTTTATCCATGTTGAGTTTGAGATGTCTCCAGGAGGTCCAGACAACTGGTGATACTATAGTGAAGCTCAGAGTAGAGATTAGGGCTGGAAATTATCTCTGTTTATGTATCTAGACACATATGTGTGTGAGCGTATATGGGTACATACATGTATATAGACATACATACATATATGTGTATGTATCATTTGCATAGACATGGTAATTAAACCATGGCAGCTGACAGGGAGAAGGAAACAGATAGAATCTTGGTGGAATATCTACAGTTAGGATGCATGATATGGCTGTTGAGAAAGCAAGAGACATTGAGAATCAGCCGGACAGGTAAGAGAACCAAGAGAAAATAGTGTAATGAAATTCAAGAGAGGAGAGTTTACCTAGGAGGAAAAGAGAGTCAGCAGCATCAAATATATCATAGAGGTTTAGAAGGATGTAGACTTAGAAAAGACCATCAGCTTTGGCAATTAAGAAGCTATTGGTAACTTTGGAGAGAGTAGTTTTAACTCAGTGATAAAGTTGGAAATCCAGACTGTAAAGGGTTAAAGAGTGAATGAGTAGAGGTAGTAAGTATAGACAGCTTTTCAAAGAGTTTGACTGAGAAAAGGAAAAGAGAATGATAGCTTGAGGAAGATAGCAGGATCTAGTGAAGGGTTTTTGTCTTTGTTTTCAAATTATATTTTGTTTACAAAAAGCAAAAATCTTCCTTTTCACCCTTCCACTCCATTCCCACCTTGAGAACTAAAAAAAATCAAAACATATTTACATATTGGTCAGCTAGCTAGCTAGATATAGATCTAGATATATTTGTCTTCATCTGTAATTTAATGCCTTCACTTCTTTATCAGAGGTAAGTAACATGTTTCATCATTAGTCCTCTGGAATTGTTGTTCATTATGCTGACAAGAGTTCCTAATCCTTTCAAAAGTTGTTTGTTTTTTAACCATATTGCTGTCATTGTATAAATCGTTCTCCTAATTCTGTTCCTTCATTCGACATAGTATCATACAAGTCTTCTCAGGCTTCTCTGAAACCATTGCCTTCATCATTTCTTATGGCACTATAGTATTCCATCACATTTATATACAATAATTTGTCCATCTATTCCCCAATTTATGAGCACTGTCTCAGATTCCCATTCTTTGACCTCAAAAGAGCTATAAATATTTTTTTGTACATTCTTAGAGTTTATTTTGCTTAAGACTAAAGTCTCAATCTACCATCCCTCTAATTCCCCTCTCCCTTTCTCCCCCTTTCCCTCCCATTTCCTTGTCATTTGAAATGTATTTCTATAACCAACTTTGTGTGTGGGTATGGGTATGTATTCTCCTTTCCTTTAACCACTTCAGATGAGAGTAAGCTTGAAGTGTCAGCTGCTCTCCCTACTTGCTCTTCCTTGTTTGTGTAAATAACTACTTGTGTATCCTAAATACGGGGGATAAATTTTCCTAACTTTCCTTCCCTCTCCCTTCCCTCCATGTATTCTTCTTCCCTCTCTATTCTTCTATTAACCTTATTAAGACAAAAATAGAACCACTCCCAGGCCTTATCTTTGGACTACAGACCTAGTGGTATTGCTGAGGCAAAGGGTATGCACAGTTTTATAACCCTTTGGGCATAGTTCCAAATTGCTCTGCCAATGGTTGGACCAGTTCACAACTGAACAAATAGTTTATCATTGTATCTATTTTGTCTTATCCCTTCCAGCATTTTTCATTTCTGATGAGCATAAGGCGGTACCTCAGAGTTGTTTTAATTTGCATTTTTCTAATCAATAGTGATTTAGAGCATTTTTCCATATGACTATAGATATCTTTGATGTCTTCTGAAAACTGCCTGTTCATATACTTTACTGACTTGTTTTTTGGTCACAATTGCAACAGAATACAGCTGTAGTCAGCCCCTATCAGCCATCTAGGAAGTTTTGCTGGTTCAGGATGACATAACTGTAGGTTCCCCTTCAGTCTAGGATTCTTGCCCTGTAATTGCTCTGTAGACTAAGCTAGATGCTGGAACTTCGATCTCCCTCTGCTCCTGGGATCTGAGCCAAAATGCTGTTACTTGCTTCTTAACTTTCTCCCATCTTTGTACACGGCCTAGGAATGTGGTCCCTGTGTACCTGGCATCTAGTGCTAGTTGGCATCTGTCTGGTTGCAGTCTGGTATGGGTTTGAGAATGTCCCACATGAATCTAGGACCTCCTCTTGTCCTGGTACATAGCCTCTTCCTGGCCATTGGAGTGTTCTGCATCAGTGCAGTATGTTCCTGGCCTGATGAAGGCCCCAGTGTCAGCAGACCTCTTTGTCTGTCTTTCTATAGAGAAGGGAGGTGGGACAAAGGACTTACTGTGACTGTTTCCTGGATTTCCTTATCAGTATTTGGTCTGCTGTATTTTCTAAGTCTATTTGGAGGAATTTTGTGGAGCTCAGATGCATTGCTTCCTACTACTCCACCATCTTGGCTTGGCCCTCCTCTCCCAGCTTTTTGTTTGTTAATATTGCTTGTTTTTAGTTTTAGAATGAGAGAGACATTGGAAATTTTTAAGGTATTAGGAAAGGAACTATTATATATGGAGAGGTTGAAGATGAGGGGTAGAGATGAAATAGTTCAGGATTCAATCTGCTGGAGAAGACCAAATGGGATTGGGTGAAATAGACATGTAAAGTACTTGGCCTTAGTAAGTGGAAGGGCCATCTCAGTGAGAATTTGGAGAAAAGGAGGAGAAAACAGGAGAATCTATTGTGTAGTACTGTACTATTATCTTCATTTTACAGATGAAACTGAGGGTCTTAAAGAACCTAGCTAGTATTAGAACAAGAATTAAAATAAATTATTAATGTTATTATGATTAGTAGCTAATATTAATATTTCTTTTTAAGACTACATATGCTAAAGACTGACTGCAAATGAGGAAATATTAAATACACAAATATAATCTTATCTTATTATAGGTATATATACTGTATAATCTTACCTTAATTATATCTGATCTGTAAATTCTTTGAAGTGCTTCATAAAAAATGGAAAGTGAAGACTCATTGGCAAAAAGAAAACTGAAAGTGTCTCTTAAAAGGAATTCTTTTGTATTTTGGTCCTCCAAATCAAGATTGTCATCAACTTGAAAATCAAAATGCTCATGCACCTTTGAAAAAGAAAAGAACATATATATATATATATATATATGTATGTGTATATATGCATATACATGGCAAATATATGTGTATTAATTTATTTTAGTGCAATAGAATTATTCTTCCCAAGACATGAGTCATTCTCTACTACAATTAAAGATCAGAACTGACCTCTAGTGGTCTACTTGGAGGACAGCAATCTCATACAGATTAGTACCAACTTTTTAAAATACATAGTTCTTTCATTTGTGATGAAATTAATGAGTGCATCATAACTACACGTAGGTTAACCACTCAGAATAACTCTCTTTGGTAGTATGATATTTTATTCTATCATATACCAACTGGCACCACTATACCACATGGCATAGCTAAGAATAGAAGAAATTATTTAAAGTATGTAAAATAATGATTGTATCAGCCTTGTAGAGAAGTTGCTTTAGAAAACTTTAGCATTATGAGATTAATAATTTCATGAAGTTTACTGAACTAAATGTATTAGTCACAGGAAACCAAAAATGGTTCGATTATAAAAGATTCTAAGGAACAATCTTGAGTGTCATAAAATTGAGGGGAAAATTTAAAATTATTTTGATCACTTGGGCTGTTCAAGCTGCCTGTTTTGAATATTTGGGTCAACATGTGTTTTATTCCTTCCCATCCCTCCTCCCCTAAAAAAACATGGCTCAGAAAAAGCCAATGAACTGTCCTAATTTCCTATTTCTAAAAATAATTCCTGAGAGCTGTTTTAGGATGGCACGAGAAAAGAAAAAAATCAACTAATTAGGTGGAAAAGAGACTATTGTCAGAGTAGATAATATTGGCATTAAAGTACAATTCACATGTGTTTCCTATTAGGAAAATTACATTTCAAAAAAGCTCAGAGCTATTCAATTAAATTGTATAGGCCAAAATTAATTAAAATGTAAATAGTTACTTAATAAGCTTGGATGTTTATACTTATGTTCAGTGTTAAGTTTTCAGAAAAATACTTAACTCTTTAAAATATATAGGCCAACTCAAGCTTAAGCTTCAGTTTAAGAAGATTGAAGCAGTTGTGGGTACATTAACCCAGACTCAAACAAATGGATTGGATTATCTGCTGTTTTTGAGTAAGAATGTTACTGTGCTTCTTCATTTATTCAGAGTCTACTTTACAAAAATCCATTTTTATAAATAGCAGTTAAGGAACAGTTAAGAGATAAAGTCATTTCTCTAGGCTCACTGAAATTGACCTTAGAGAACACTTTCTGAGGAGAAACTATAATCTAAAAGGGCACTGAAATACTCTTAATTGCTAAAACCAAAAGTCTCTTCTTAGTTGTCATCATTCTTGATTATTCTTCCTTCTGGATACTCTGTTGTCCTGAGGATTTGATGGCACAGTTCTGTCCTGGTTCCCCTCCTACCAGCCTGACTTTTCCTTCTTGGTATTTAGCCATTCATTATCAGCATTCTTTAAAGACTACATGGAATTGTTAATAGATTTCTGAATTTGGAGTCAGAGAGACACTGGTTTAAACCATACCTCCAATATTTAATATCTACATGATCTTGAACAAGTCACTTCACATTTTGGGGCCCCAGTTTCCTCATCTGTAAATTGAGGGAGCTGGACGTGCTGAACTCTAAGATCAACTTTCAGCTCTGAATCTATGATTCGTCACTATAAGTATTATATTTCTCTGCATATGTACCATTCCTCTGATTCCTACTCCAATAGAATTTAGGTTTTCTGTATACAAGTAAGAGTATATCAGTGCCTTGTACAAAGTAGCCACTTGATAAGTGTTCATTGAAAAAATGAATACATGAATCTAGCATCTCTATGCCTATGCTACAGAAGACCTAAATCAGCAAAGATTTTGATGCTAGATACTAACTACAACATTTGCCATAAATTCAAACTAGACACACATAAAAATCTTAGAGAATATCAAATCATTAGTCAAGAAATGAAATATTCTGCTTTTGACACACTTACCTGAAGAACTAATGGGTTCAGAGAGCTGCTATAATCAATATCAAATGTTAAAAGTTGAAAACATAATCTACACCTGAAATGAAAATAAAGAATGACATGAAAAACTTTCCTTGTTCACCATATTTAATCTTTTTGGTATCATCCTATTAAAAATAATCATAACCAACTGAGTATAATAATTTTTAATAAATTAATAAGAGAAAAGGGGAAGTAATGGATTCAATTATATACAATGATGAAATTTAATTTAGATTTGAAAATTTTTTTGACCATCTGTAAGCCAATTAAGAAGTGAAAGATCTTTCCTACCCATTGAATAGGCTTCAAATGGGGCCAAGAAAGGGAGGCCTGATTATAGACAGGCCCACACCTTTTCACTAAGTAGTTGTGAGCTCCCAGGCTAGTTAGCAAACTAGTTTGCTAGTTTTCAAGAGGTGTGAAACCATCAGGGCCTGAAGGTGAGTTGCTAAGACCAAAGCCAATGGTATGTATGCTGAGTTCTAGTCAATCAGACAATAGCTAGGACTGTATAAAAAGAGAGTTCTGAATTGGGAGCAGCAGAACTGGGAGCAGCAGAGGGGACAGTGGCTGGACTCAGAAGCAGAGAGCCAGCATTGAGAGAGAGTGGGGAGTGGTGAGTGCTGAACGAGAGAGTTGCAGAGATCAAGGAACTCAGATTCAGCAGAGCTGCAGGAGAAAGTGCTGAGCAGAGATTATTAGGATTCATGAGTGATAGGAAGGCCCTAGCAGCAAGGGGAAGTTACAAATATGGCTTGATTCCTTGCTATAATATTTTGTTATAATTTCCTTGTTACTACAGTGATGTGGGTTTTGGAATATTATTGCTACTATATCAAATTGGGGGCATTGGTCCTTGGATTTGATTCTCTGGGGTCTAAATAAATGTTGTATTTTCTCTGCCTTTTATCTAGGGAATTCCTTATACTTCTCAATTCTGAACCACTAAGGCATATCCATGGCCCTCTCTGAGGTCATGAATTTTGCCTTATTACTTTACCATCACATTGAATTGATCTGAAAATTCATAGCATTCTACAGATCCAACATTGGAAACCATATTGTAAAAGTGACTGAAGAGAAGCTAGAAACATGTCCAGCTTCCTTATCTGGGAAATAGCAGACTTTCACTGTACCATATCCTAAAGATTAAATAGATAGAGAGATTCCTTTAATAATGACATAAAATATTGACCTAAGCTGAATGTTCCTTTCATTATTTTTCATTTCAAACTTTCTCAAGAGAGGCAGAAGCAATTTTGGTTGGAATTCAAAATATATTGTACTTGGCTACAAAGGAATTAAAGATGCCAGGTTTTGTAAATACAGGTTTTTAATGAACTGCTTTGCTTGATTAGATACATCCAAATTGATAACACTTTTTAAATAAAAATCAAAGCTCAATATACATACAAATTACGGGGTGGTGTTTGAGCTTAAAGAAGATAAAATTGAAACAAAAATCCTATAACTTTACTTATTCAATTTATTTTCATCATTGTTGAATATACTCTAAAATGCTTGATGAAATATATTATGTAAGATAAACGTAAATGTACCATGTGCATGTAAGGTAGATTTTAATACATGTAAGGTGAATTTTAGTGTAAGCGAGATAGATTTTGTTATTCTTTTTTAGATAATAATTCCTAGGATCATAGATACCAGTTCCCACGATCCATGGTCATAACAATCATCTAGTTCCCAGGCTCCTGGCTTGTAAACATCTCTACCACACTTGCATAGCATTATATAATGCTATAATATAGTACAATATAATATTATATAAATATATATTTATATATAATATATTATATATAATATATTTATATTATTTATTATATATAATTATACATAATATATAATTATAATATATAATATAATACCACATTATATTATATTATATAAATAATATATAATATATGTAATATATTTATATATATATTATATAAATAATATAAACATTTGCGCTTAAATTTGTAAATATCTACTGCAACTATGCTGTGAGATATAATGATGAGACAATGTAAACTTGTGAGGCTATTGCTGGCTAATTTCCTCCTTTGTCTATTATCCTACCAATCAAGCAGGCACTGGTCAGTAAGTAGGGAATAGGAATGCATAAGGGCAACGTGCGTGTGTGCTTGCCTCAACCAGCTCCCACTGAGGTTTAGCAGGGAATGCACAAGCTGGAGAGTACTGTGCATGTCTTAATCGGCCCCCATCAAGGCTTGGGGGAATTTGTTAATGTTTGTTAGTCCTGACTACAGCCATCGAGACTCGGGGGACCTGTAGGAGTTGTAGCTCCTACTATATTCTCACCTGCTCCTGTGAGAAGAGTAATTAGGAGATGCCGTAAGAGTTGTGCTCCCATTATCAGAGAGAATGGAAAGAAGCAGAGATCCCAGGTCTGCTCCTCTAAACAGGCCACCCTGATGCAAAAGCTCAACCTAATGAAGGCTCTGGTTTTGTGAGAATAGAATAAAGTAAGCTTATTTAACCCCTTATTATGTCTCTCTGACCCTATCTTCCTGTTTGCCTGGCTCAAGAGCGAAGCTGCTAGAGGCTTGAGCCCCAAAACTCCTGTGTTTTCCATGCCCTGTGTGTTACACTATGTAACATAATATGTACATATAAATGTGAGTGTAAATATACTGTGTAAATATAGTTACGATAGGCTGTTGCAGCATCATAGAATTTCAGAGTTTGAAAGGAACTCGAACGGACATCTAGTGGGACCCATACTCTTAAATTATCTCCACTACAACACACATTTTTAACGAGCCAACTATCTCCTGAAATGCCCATTTCACTCTGGGGTTGTTAGGAAGTTTTTTCTTACATTAAGCCCAAGTTTGCCTTTCCAAAACTTCTACCTATTGTTCCTTGTCCTATCATAAATATCTTTCAAAGAAGCACAGGCTTTTTAATGATGGAAGGAAACAAGCACTTATGAAGCACCTACTGTATGCCAGGCACTGTGCTAAGTGCTTTACAAATATTATCTTATTCGATTCTCACAACAGCCATAGGAGGTAGGCGTTATTATTATTATTCTCATTTAAGCAGGCAGAGGTTAGGTGACTTACCCAGGATCACACAGCTACTAGGTGTCCAAGGCTGGATTTGAACTTAGGTCTTCCTAGCATTCTATTCACCGTGCTATACACCCCGTAATCATAGTTGCATGATTATGCTGTATAATTCTATTGATGTGCATTTTCTATAAAAGTCAATTTTGGGGTCATATTTGTTTTGTTATGTTCAACGCTGTTACTAGCAATTTCTGCACCTGGAGCATTGAATAGGGTAGAGTAATGGGAGGGGTTAAATCATTTGGTATGTTAATGAGAGGAAGAAAATATCCTGGGATGAGGCTGCTGCCATGGCAACCCCTGTGGAGTTAGAGTGGACAAGGCAGGAAGCATCCCCTGGAAGAGAGAACAGAGGGAAGCAGAGATCCCAGGTCTGCTCCTCTAAACTGCATACCCTGATGGAAGAGCTCATCCTAATGAAGGCCCTGGTTTTGTTCGATTATTTACCTTTTGATGGTCTTTGGTCCCAAAGTAGATGTTTCACTCAATGCTTCGGCTGCCAGCAGAAGTTTACTTATAGCTTCCTTCATATTATCAAAGGCCTGAAGAGGAGAACTGACCCGGAGGAATGTCTCAAAAAATGTTTGCAGCTGTGAACAAAGGAACAGATTCATTTGTTGAAAATGAAATTCTCAAACATTTTAGCACAT
This sequence comes from Phalanger gymnotis, assembly GCA_028646595.1. Lineage (NCBI taxonomy): Eukaryota > Metazoa > Chordata > Mammalia > Diprotodontia > Phalangeridae > Phalanger > Phalanger gymnotis. The sequence continues at coordinate 103,618,297 of CM053623.1, forward strand.
CAATTTAAAGGTGACCATTGAAAGTATTTCTCTAGAAATTAAGCTTTCTTCTGCACCAAACATACACAAAACTTGTAAAAATAAAGGAAATCATCCATCTTATTTATCTTTCTAATACATGTTTTGATTTACAATGCATTAAGTTGGCAATATCTCTTGTGATTATCTCTCAAAAAGTCATAAGAATATAGCAAAAAATGCCAAGCTGTTTAAATTTCTCTTAATTTGCGTACCATGATTATAGTCTCATTTTACTGCATTTAATCACATAAACATCACAACTAAATATATCCAAATAAAAGTACTTTGAGAGTGGGGGAATGTAAAAAAAAATCAACACCATCCTCCACTCAATTTTCTATTATGGGACTAACTACTTTGAAGTCAGATCTCTTGCCTTTTTTTTTAGAACTATGTTTAGCCAACAAGCAGACAAAAAGAATTGGATAAAATTTCTTTTTATTTTCTACAAAAGTAGAAAAGTTCAAATTTGTACCTTTTATTTTACTGTAACAGACCTGGAAATCTCTACATCTGTGACAACAGACTACTATTTTCACTTGCTGAAATCTTTAAAAAAAATACGTCATTTCTTCAGAACATTCAACCTTAAGTCTCAAGTCAACATGTCTGAAAAATAAAATATGCAAAAATCCTATCTTACTGATACAGAGACTTTCTCTGGTTAAACACAATATAACCAAGATGAATAAGAAAAATCTTTCCCAGAAAAAGGTGGTAAGGAACCTACTAACCTTTTTGGAAGAACTAAATCCTGCTTGCCTACATAATACTGCATGTCTCCTTCCTTTGATAATAACAGGCAAAGGCTAACATAAGTTGCCAGAGGGAAGTAGTAAATGTGAAAAGTATCTTTAACTCACACAAAACAAAATTTACCCCAAGACAATCAAGCACAAGATTCAGAAGCTATCACCAGCTGAAAAATAGGAACCTAATCAGATGTGAACTTTATTAGCAGATGGTAACTAGGATTCTGTCCCTTCTCCCTGTCAATCTCCAATTTCACTAAAGTAAAATAATGTACCTTTAAGTGGCCAAAAGAAAAATAACTAAATACTAACTTTAGAAATTTCAACATTCCCAGTTGAAGAAAAAGTAGAGTTATGGTTTTCAAGGTAATAATTACATACCACATTTTACTTTGGTATTTCAAAATAATTATTATGACAATTTAATGTTGTTAATGTCTTGCATTGTTTAACAATTTAATGTTGTTAATGTGTTACAACATTTAGTCCTTTAAATACTTTCATAATATTTATGTAAGGAAAGTTTAATAGTCTTAGGGTGGCAACAAGGACTCGTATATAGCACATGACTTTATAGTTTATCTTTAATTAGGTGCCTAAAAAGTGTAGGCCCAATATATCTTGTGCTACGTAGTAGGGATAGATAAATGAAAAGTAATCTACTCCCTCTCCAGCAAGGGAGCTTAAAGTCTATTACTAGGGAGTTTAAGATATATACAAACGAGTTTAATGAAAAGTAGAATGTGACAGAGCAAAGAAAGGGTCTATAGAAGAGACTATAAGGAGGAAGAGATGATTTTCATATAGGAAGATCGGCTATAGCTTTATGGAGGAAATGAGTGGAGGGATGGCGGTCACCTCAACTGAGTCTTGAAGAAAGAGAAGTATTTTAACTGGTGGAAATATGGAAGGCAAGCATTCCAGTCAAGAAAGATCCAATGAATTAATCAAGAATTTATTAATTAATTTATTAAGCATCTAGATGTGTGAGGCATTGGACTGGTCCAAAGAGTAGTGATTAATGGATGATCGCCAGTCTAAAGAAGAATATCCTTGTGGAGTGGAGGGACATCTTTGGTCTTCCACTGCTCAATATTTTCATAGTTGACATAGTTACAGGTATGAAAGGTATGTCTAGCTACTTTTCAAATAATATAACACTGGGAGGAATACTTAAACACATTGGATTAAAGTCAAGCTCCAAGGCCCTAAAGTGAGGATCCAAAGAGGTTGATAAGTTAGAGTGACAGACTGAATCTATGCGTATTAAGTTGAATAGTCTAAGTGTCAGGTCATAGAATCACTGATTCTCTGAGTCAGAAGAGAGTACTGATGTCACCTGGTCCATTGCTGAACAATTACAACATACCAGACAAAATGTCATCTAGCCTTCATTTAAAGACTTTCACTAAGGGGTTAGCATTACCTTCCAAGGAAGCCCATTCTACTCAGAGAGAAGAATTATTATGGAAGCCTTACAGCATATCCGATTCGGCCTCTTTGTAACTTGTACCTATGCTTCTAGTTCCTCCATCTAGAACAAGCAGAACAAATCTTTTCTCTCTTCCATATGACAATCTTCAATGTTTGAAGACAGCTATCACAATAAACCTAAATAATTTCTTTTCTAGGTTAAGAAACTCCACTTCCTTCAACTGATTCTCACATAGCATGATGTCAAAACTCTTTACAACTTGGTGGCTTTCCTTCAGATACTCTTCATTTTATCATTATCTTTTCTAAACTGTAGTGCTAAAAATTGAACATAATATTCCAAATGTGGTCTGGCCAGGCCAGAGTACAATGGGATTATCTCTTCCCTAGCCCTGGACGCCATACTTCCCTTCATTTAATCTAAAACTACATTAACCTTTCTGGCTGCTATAGCTCACTATTAACTCATATTAAGTTTGCACATGAATAAAATTCCTAAATCTTTTTCATATAAACCACCAATGAGCCACAACTCCTTCATTTTTTATTAGTGAAGTTCATTTTTTTTTAACCCAAGTAGGTTTTACATGTTTCTATATTGTTCCATTATGGTTGGTTTAACTCAATATTCTAGCCTGCCAGGATCTTTTCAGATCCTCCAGTCTCTCATCTGACATATTGTGCATTCCTTCTAGCTCTTGGTTATTCGCACAATTGATAAGTATGGCATCTATGCTCTCTGACGTAGATAGACATTGTTTAAAAAAAATGTTAAAAAGCACAGAGCCAAGCACAGATCTCTGAAGCACTTCACTAGAGATTCCTTTCCCGGTTGAAATGGAATCTCTTTTAGGTTCTGACATTTTCCGTGTTCTTAATCCACCTAACTAGGTCACATTGCTCATAATAGCAAATTCCTCTGGTTTACCGGTCTAGAAACCCTGTCAGAAAAGAAGACAAGTTTAGGCTGGAATGATCTGCTCTTGACGATGTTCATTAGATGCTCTAGATGTTCATTAACCATACCTTTAATAATATATTATCGAATTCTGCTAGGAATCAAAGCCCATATTTCTGAGCTATAGTTTTAGAATTAATTCTCTTCCCTTTCTGGAAATTGGGTGGACACTTGCCCTTCTCCAGTCCTGAAGTTCTCTCATTTGAATGATCTTTAAGATCATTTGAAGATTCTGGCTCAGAAAGCACATATTCCAGGCCTTTTCAGAACTCTTGGGAATAGTTCATCTTAGTGCAGTGACTTTAACTCATTCTCCAAGATCATTCAAAGACTCTGACTCATAAAGCACATATTCCAGGTCCTTTTTAGAACCCTGGGGAATAGTTCATCTTAGTGTGGTGACTTTGACTCATCAAGGGCTGATAGGTAGTTTTTTACTTCTATCTACTAATCTCAGATATCATCTTCATGTTATCCGTGTGTGTGTGTCTGTGTGTGTGTGCGTGTTTTCCTGGTGGAAGATCCCTCTCTATGGCCAGAAAAAAGCAGAAGTAAATTCTGCCTCCTTTGAAATCCAGCTCCTTCTCTGATCCTTGTCTTTTGCCTAATCCAGTAGAGATTTACAATTCTTTACTTTTTTGTCTTTAGTTTCCCTTTTACTTGTCAGTCCACTTTAAACTTCAGCACAGTTGGCCCCCTTCCTATGGGACCATGCCAAGCTTCTGTATTCATTCTCCTTTACCTAATCTCACTTCTATGTTCTGTACATGCCTCTTTAAAACTCTGTCAGAGAGTTACCTGTATACTCACACCAATCTCTTTAATCAACTCCTTCAATCAACATCAGAATTGTTTTTCTGTATTTTTGTCATTTTGGTCTTGAGACTTTCCTATCCCTACTCTATCCCTTGATTTCTTCATAAGCATATCTTCTTAATGGGCAGTGATAGCTGTTTACCTATCTTGTTTCTTTTGAATAATGTGGTAGTGGAGTCTCCATTCTTAAAGATATTCAAGCAGAAGCCAGGGGACCACTTACCAGGGATATAACAGAAAAGATTCCTATTCAGGTGTGAGTAGGACCAGCAGACCTCTGAAGTCCGTTACAACTTAGAAATTCTGAGATTATTATAGAAGTAGGAAAAAGTAAGATTAGGTAATAGTGGTCTGGTTTAAGTGGAATGTAGAACGTGTGAAAAAAAAACTGGAAAAGTAACTTGGAGACAGGTTGCTGAGGGCCTTAATTGCCAAGGTAAGGAGACTATTTTTATCCAGTGTGTGACAGGGAGACACCAAAAGCTCTGAACTAGAGGAGTGATATGGTGAGACTTGTGCACTATTGCTTTGACAGTTGTAGAAGGCATGGATTTGACAGTAGAGAGAATGGTAGTAGAGAGATCAGTTAGGACACTATTACAATAGTAAAAGGGAGCAGCAATGAGAGCCTAAATTGTACTGATGGCAGTGCAAGTGGAGAAGAGAGAACAGATGTAAGAGAATTTGTGGAGGTGGAATTAACAGGACTTGGAAACTGATTGCATAGAGTGGATAGTTTATTTCTGAGTTTTAGGGCCATATGTCTTAATTATAAATGTCAGCACAGCTGAGTGTTGGCTGAACATAGATCCCTGCTGTGAAATTAAAGATGTGGAAATAAAAAAAACTTATAAATTCAAGGAAATATTCACTTTCTCATGGTACCTAGTGATTTTAATTAAGGTAGTAGATCTTGAAATTAAGACATAATTAACTTTGAAGGAAAGGAACAGGAAAAGAGGCTGAGAATGGATGGAAGACATGCTCTAAGGCATTTAGTCCCTCAAAAATAGGAGAATGAAACTAAAGCAAACCAGAAAATTGGAATGCTTTTCTCCTCATCTTTATATCAATGCAAGAACTGTAGACGGAAGGATTAGCATAGGAAGCCAGGATCAGAATCAGGAAACAAGGGAATGTGAGTCAACAGTTACCAATATTTAAAGATAAAAAAAGAAGAGGAAAATGACCTGTAAGAAGTAAAATTCAAAAAGAATCTGCTTTTCTAATTTTATATTAGCTTAGCTCTTTGTCATTTGGTTTCTGTATGCTGTTTGGCACATAGTAGGTGTTTAATAAGTGTTTGTTGATTGATTACTTGTGTCCATGGACTTTCCTAAAGGGGTCAGGAAATGCATCCTGTAGAAAGTGGGATTTTAGCTGGGACTTGGAAGAAGCCAGAGATGC
>CM053623.1:103623784-103634310 GCA_028646595.1 Phalanger gymnotis
GGGGCGGGTGAGATGATTAGACATGATTAGACTTCCACTTTAGGAAAATTACTTTGACAGTTGAGTGGAGAGTATGCTGGAGAAGGGAGAGGCTTGTTGCAGGGAGGCCAACCAGCAGTAGGTTATTAAACTTGTCTAGAAATGGCATGATGAAGTTCTGCACAAAGGTGGTAACAGTGTTGGAGGAGAAAAGGAGGTATGTGTGAGAGATGTTACAAAGGTAAAATTGTCAAGCCTTAGCAACAAATTGGATATGGGGGGAAGAGATAGTGACTTGCTGAGGATGATGCCTAGGATGTCACTGAAGATGAAAGAGTTGCCCTCAACAATAATGTAGAAGTTTGGAAGTGGGGAGGAGAATGTGGATGAAAAGATAATGAGTTCAGTTTTAGATATGTTGAATATAGAATGTTTATAGGATATCCAGTTCATGATGTCCAATAAGCAAGTGGAGATGCAAGACTGGAGGTCAGAAGAGAGGTTAGGGCTAGTGCGGACTTAAGAATCATCAGCTGATACTTCTGCCACTACAGCCATAGTTCCCCTCCATCGCCTTCAATATCCAATTAAGCACAAGGCTTGGGAGGGACTGCAACCATTAATTGCCACTCAAGGCCCTGACTCACTCTAGGGTGGGGCCCCTACCAAGCAAAAGCTTTTAAGATTTTGAAAATTAAACTGACCACCACTGCAGCATTAGCTCTACCTAATCTAGAAAAAGCTTTCACTCAGTATGTTGTTGAAAGGTGAGGACAGGCTTTGGGAGTCCTAACCCAGTCCTTAGGAATGGACCCCAAGCCAGTTGCCTGTTTTTCAAAACAATTAGATTATCTGGCTGCTACAGCCATTCCAATTAAGGAAGCTTCTAAACCTCTAGCAGACCAGCCCCTGGAAGCTCTGACTCCCCAGAGCATCCTAGAAGCAGAGGGCCACCAGTGGCTGGCTAAGCACAGGCTCACCCCAAATCAAACCTTGTTCTTAGATACCCCTGACCTAATTCTTCGGGTGTGCCACACACTCCTGAACCCTGAAGCAGTTTGGTATACAGAACAAGTTATTAGGGGAGCTAGGTTTGAAATAGTCATCTTTAATTCCCTCCAGGGAAATTGTCCTTTATCTAAACTCCTATACTGCTTGTTTGGTGCTTAGTTGCTTAACCTCTTTGCCAGGTTTATCTCCTCCAGGCTTCAAGTCATCAACCTCCAGATGACTGCTCAGACTATGTACCACTTAAACTGGACCCACTGAGGCAGGGACAGCTCTACGCCCCTTACCAGGAGGAAGCAATTTCAGAAGCTGAGAATTTGGGTCCCATTTGTTTGAGGGGGAACAATGGGGTTTAGACTGTGGGAATCCCCTTGGACCCCAAAAGAATTTGGGTCCTATTTGTTTGAAGGGGGAATGATGAGGGCACAGTCTCTGGGAACCCCCTTGAACCTGGAGTACAGTCTCTGGGAACCCCCTTGAACTCTCCTTGAATCTTCCAACTAGATATGGCCTTCCCCTAAGGCCTAAGCCTTACATTATTGTTAGGCCCAAATCTCTACATAGCCTTGCCCTTTACTGTCCAGCTACTTCCCACCCTTGATACTATCAATATCCATGCCTTCAGCTACTTCCCACACTTAATCCCATTCTCTTGGTTCCTGGAGTCTGACCTCATGGGGTCCCATCAGGCTCTTCCTTAGACTCCTCCTCAAGATTCTCCCTAAACCCTTCTCTAGTCACCCCAGAACACCCCTCAATCCCTCCCACAGTCTTTGTGTATATAATCTCCATCTTGCCTCCATGAAGGCGCTCAGATTCAATCTAGGTCAGCTTAGATTGAGTCTGGCCTGCTTGTGAAAACAGGCATCACAAAGGGTGGGATTTCTTAAGACAACCCATTATGGCAAATCCTTAATAAACTTTGTCTATTTCCTTGGCAAAAACAAAACAAAACAAAACAAAACAAAAACAATCATCAATTGAGAGATGATAATTAAATCCATGGGAGCCGATGGCATCACCAAGTGAAATAGTATAAAAGGAGAAGAGAATAGAGCCTAGGACAGTGCTCTCTGGGACATCCACTATTAGCAGGTAAGACCTGAATGAAGATCCAGTAAAGGAGACAGAAAGAGAGCTCGGATAGGTTGGAGGATAACAAGGAGAGAAGAGTATTGCAGAAACCTGGAAAAAAAGATAGTGTCAAGAAAAAGAGGGTGATCAGTGACAGTTGTCAAGGCAATAGTGCCCAGGTCTCACCATATCACTCCTCTAGGTCAAAGCTTTTGGTATCTCCCTGTCACACACTGGATAATAACAGTATTCTTACCTTGGCAATTAAGGCCCTCAGCAACCTGCCTCCAAGTTACTTTTCAAGTCTTTTTCACACATTCTATATTCCACTTAAACCAGACCACTATTACTTAATCTTGTCTTACTTTTTCCTACTTCTGTAATAATCCCAGAATTTCTAAGATCATGGCCTAGTGGGTGATTCTTTACTATCTAGAAAAAAAAGGTAGTATCAAGAAAAAGTGGCTGCAGTGAGGCCAAGAAAGATGAGGTTTAAGAAAAGACCACTGGATTTGGCAATTAGAAGATTGCTAGTAACTTTAAAGAAAGAAATTTGGGTTGAAGGATGAAGTTAGAAGTCAGACTGGAGAGAGTTAAGAGTGAGAGGAAAAGGAAGTAGAAGCACCTATTGTAGTTGTCCTCAATGAGTTTAGCCATAAAAGGGGAGAAAGCTTTAGGACAATAGCCTGCAAATATGGAAGGATCAAAGGAGGGTTTGTTTTTTTTTTTCAGGATGGGGGAGACATGGGTATATTTATGGGCAATAGGAAGATCACAAGAAGACAGGGAGAGATTAAAGATAAGTGGAAGAGTGGCAGTGATAGAGGGGGCAATGTGTTGGAGAAGACAAGATAGAATGGGATCACTTGTGTGTCTTAAAGAGGATGGTATTAACAAGGAGAAAGGCCACTTCTTGCCAAACAAAGGTGAAGGAGGAAATAGTGGTGGAAAGCATCTAGGTAATTTAAGATGAGGAAGAAGGGGGAAGGAGTTCTCAGTGAATAGCCTCAGGTTTTTTTCAGTAAAATTATGAGGCAGAGTTGTCCTATGAGAAGGTGGGAAGGAAGGGGATGTTTGGGAAGTTTAAGGAAGAATGAAAAGGTTAGAAACAGATATTGTAGTGAGTTAAGATAGTGACTTAATTAGGGAGGTGTTAATAAATTTCCTTGAAGCAGTGAGGGCCCAGTTGAGGTTATAAATTTATAGTGTGATTTTCTCTGCCTTCATTCAGTAGCACCGGTGTAGGAGTGAAGGCAGCAGATGGCGGAGGCTACTTAAAGTAGCTTGTTTGGAACTATATACATGTTTAGCTCTTCCACCTGCCCAGAAATTAATGGCTTATATTTTAAAACTCAAAGAAATGAGCATCTTTTTCCATGCCTAGTTGGTGAATAACTGACTGGAGAAAAACCTCAGCTATTCAGAAGGCAATGACATTAAAGTACTGTGGGATAATGGAAAGACAAGCTATGAACTCCTTGAGATCAGAGACAATTTTTTTCTTTGTTTTGTTTTTTTGTTTTTGTCTTTCTTTGTATCTCCAGTGCTTGGCATAGTTCATGACACAGAGTAGGAATTTAACAAATGCTTGTTGATGACTTGGGATGGAGGAAATCTGAGTCTGAATGCTGTCTCCTCTAATGACTAGCTATGTAGTTCTGGAGAAAACATTGCATATTTCTGGTTCCCAGTTTCCTCATCTACAAATGAAAGAAATTGGATTAAAGAATCTCTAAGATCCCCATTGGCTACCTATAGCTATGATCCTGTGGCATTGCTTATTTTATCTTTTGATAACACAAACACCTCTATCATTGTGACACTGTCTTGTTTTATTTGGTTCATTATAATTCCAAGAAAAGTTTCTTTACCTAGCATAGCTAGAACCTAGTAGGTCAGAAGTGTCCTTCTGAAATCATGGCCTAGAACACCTTTTTTTTTTTTTTTAAAAGGAATTTTCAGAATTCAAGGACAAATAATGGAAAGAGTTCAGAAACAACTGATTTATTACAGAAGCAGCTTAGTGTGGAATGTTGGGCATAGAATCAAAGGATTATGGGTTCAAATCCTGTCTTTACTATCTTTCTACCAATGTAAGTGTGTGCAAACCAGGTAATCCCTCTGGGTCTTCATTTCCTTATCTGTAAAAAGTAAGGGTTAGATTGGATAACTACTAAAGTTCCTTCTTAGTTCTAAATCTATAACCCTAAATTGAGAAAGAATTTTAAAATCAATCAAGACTCCCATGTGCTCCATTATAGGACATCTAATAGGTGTTTTTTATTTACTATACAAAACTAGAAATTCTTAAGGAGATAGGTGCTTTAGAAGCAAGGCAAAGATAAATAAAAGTAGATCTTAAAAGATTTTAATGTGACACTTTTTACAAATTGTTTGTCATCCATCTTCAATGAAAATTTGCAACACAAAGTTAGTACAAAATGAATTCAGTTCTATCAACCACAGAAAATGCACATGAAAGATAATGGTCATAAAATCAGGGAATCAAACTGTCACCATTTGTTTATCTCACATATTTAAAGGAATAACTTGGTAAGAGTTGGAACTTTTACAACATCTATCTAGTCAGACAATTTATCTTAAATATATTTAAATTAAATAATACAATATTAATGCAAATTAAAATAGATATATTAATTAAATTAATTAAATAATATTGTATGTATATGTATGTATATGTTTTTTGGTCCAGACCAAAGGCCGTGATTTCATCAGGGCTCAGAAGCTCTGAGGGTATACAAATTCCCTCCAATGATGCAGATGGGAAACTCACACATAGCTTGTAGTCTTAGAGTATTATCTGGGTGCAATGAGAGGTTAAGCAACTTGCTTAGGGTCCTGTGACCAGTATGTGTTAGAGATGAGATGTGAATCAAGGACTTCTTGGCTCAGAGGCTAGCTCCCCATACACTAAGCCATGCTTCTTCTCACAACATACATGTGTGTTTGCACATATACACATGTATATACACATTTATTATGTATGTATATATGTATATGTAATTGTAAAGAATCTATTCCAGAGAAAATGGCAAAGAAAAGTGAATATAGAGTAAAACAAAAGTGTAGTAAACTTTTATGTAAGACAGATCCAAATAGGGCAATTTTTAAAAACCTAAGGCATACCTTGACCTATGACATTATAGTATCCTAGAGAAAATGATCCAAACTGTTTTATTGTGGAACAACAGAATCGTTTATAATGAGATATTTATCTATTGCTTTCAATTTTAAAAAGATGGCAGATAAAAGGATTTCTAGTGACTTGGAAGACACTTGAAAAAAGGACATAGTTACTGACATTGGTTTTTGAAAAAAGGGGTATTTTAATTTGATAAAAAAACATTTAACAACAAAGGCATAATAAGAAAATTCAGAAGAAAGGAAATAATTTTATCAAAGAAAATTCTTAAAAATAAAATTTCTGTCTTGAAGTGCAACTGTGGCAACTGACAGACCTTCGCCATTCTGAATCATATATAAAGTTAAACAGAATGGAAGCTTACCAAAATCCACTAAAATTTGTTTAGATTTCATTCTGCAAGAGACAAAAATTTTATCTATAGAGAATAAGGAATAACATTGACACTGGAAATGAGTTTGCAAAGGCTTTCACAGACACATTCAATTCAGCAATGATATTCCCATGAGTTAACTAGTTTTCATTTGACTGCAGGCTCAAAAATGATGGTTACAGTAGAATCATTCATAAAATGATTTTTCAGAATTAGATGTGGCTTAACCACCTACAAAACTTTACAACACTGGGAATATCAAAATGTTTCCCTATTACCATAGGTGGCGTTTTATTGCTTAGTTACTTCTTAAATTAGATTCAATGACCAGGCTGTCTCCTGCACCTACTTGGAACGGCTTCATCCCCAAAGACAAGCGATGAGGGGGAGATGATATAAGCTTCCCTTTGTAAAATACTTGGCAAATTTTATAAATATATAAATCTTGTAAAGTCCCTTATAAATGCTGACTGTTATAATAAATAATAAAGGTAAATTCAAAGCTCTCTTCAAAACATGATTTATAAGACAAAATTATAACCAAGTTTATGTTTGAGAAATGTTCATGACATACTAAGATAAAGTAAAGAGGGCACATATTAATGCTTATGATGTATATACACACATATATAGTCTACTTAATGATTAATTCTGAACATTGTATACATTTGCTAAAAACCACCCATGCAATCAGCCGATTCTTTCATTTAGTTAAACTGCCAGATACTTCCCCATTTGATCAAATATGATTTCTGGCTGAACTATTTTATTTGAATGGATTAGTGAGTGCTACAACAATGGTTTCTCTAAGAGTTCCATGTAGGCATAACCACAGTATCATGAAATTCTGTGAATGGGAAAATGGCACAAGATTTTTGTGCTCTCCAGTACTAGCTCATAGTATATTAACAATTGCCTTCTTTGAAAGCTGTCCAACTTCAAATGTGAAAATGAGGTTCATTTCAACTGCCTGGCATTTGATGCAAGGTGATATCGTGAATGATGGCCCCTAAAGGCCTACTACAGTCTGGTTAAAGATTCACAGTTGGCGGGGTGTAAAAGACAGAAGTAGGGTGAGGGAAGGAGGGAAGGAGGAGAAAGAACATATGCCTGCGGAAATGCAAACAAGAGTGGAGTGTTTGCATATACAAGGCTGGAATGGTATGGTCAATTAGGAGAGGGTTGTAGCAATGGGCTTGTGTGTAAAGGCATCCTCTGTACCTCAGAAGATCTCTAAAGCAGATCTGTCAGAAAACCTGCCTATCTGAGGCTGCTCCTAAAACTGCAGGGAAAAATGAGAGCTAGTAAGCTTCTCAGACATTGTAAGAGCTGTTATTTAATAAAGACACAGATCAAATTTCTAGACAGAAAGATTTATTGAGCAAAGTGAGGAAAACAGCTCAATTCAACAACTGTATGCATTGGATATAGTTTTCCATTCAGATAATAATAATAATATGTAACATTTCTCTAGTTCCTTACAATTTACAGAGCACTTTCACATATATATTAACTCATTGGATCCTCAAAATGATCCCATGAGGTAGTTAGGTCCAGCATTGTGATCCTCATGTAACAGATGAAGAAACTGGGCATGAGAAAGATTGAGTGGTAAGCGGCACCCAGATCACTGGTAAGTGGCAAAACCAGGTCTAGAACCTAAATCTTCTGACTTGAAGGCTAGCTTGCTCCCTATTATACCATGCTGTCTCACCATGATTAATGTACAGAATTTGCCATTGCACAGTGATGGTACTACATTCAGGAATGTAGGAGTTCTCTGAAATGCAGTTGAATTATTCATTACTAGAGTATGATAGAAAAGGAGACAAAACTGTTGGCATTCCCAAGTAAATGGCCTTCAGCTCACACTTCTAAAATATCAATCCAACAAACTTGAGTACTCATGTAGACTAATAATTGCCTTTTGGAAAAATCGAGAAAATGTCTTTGCAACCTAAGTCAAATTACAAGGATTAAGAATGAGTTTCTTGTTAAGCCAAATGATCTAAGAATATAAGTATTCTCACCATTTGTTTTAGCTCACTGATAATTGACTTCCTTTAGGGTAAGCCATTGAAAAAACTGAATAAATTCACTGAACCCAAATTAGAATGCTTTTTCTCATTTCTGGCATTAGATCAAAAACTCCACTTATTTAAATAAGCTTTGCATTTTTTGTGGTATGAATCATTTCATTCACTTGTACTCCCCTACAGAAATCTGAGCTTTTGAGCCATTTATTAAACTTTCAGAATTCAGAACACACATTTGTTATGGTTCAATCAATCACATAATTCAAAATACAAAATTCTCACATATGCATCCTAATGAATTGATCAGAGGTACAATATAATAAGCATAGAGCTGAGAATAGTATAAAAGTTCAATTATTTGCTTGGGATGGCAGGACTTCCAGCTCATCATCATTAGTCTTTTCCATAAATGGATATATAATCTTTATTATCCATTCTGGAACTGATCAGAGGAATATTAAGGAGCTGGGAGATCTAACAGGAAAGAAAAAGCCAAAGTTGTAAAAATTTTATCACTGGTATTGTATGTATATGACAACTTATTTTCCCTATCCGGATACCATTCTTATTTCAGGACACATTATTTCCATTATAGCTAAGCATGAACCTTCTGTAACAATCATCAATAAACTAAATTCTGACAGCTCTTGTTGGAACTTTTCCACCATGAATCTCCCTTATTAAGTGTCATGCAGAGAAAATACATCTGAAAGGAAATCATTCTTCATCAGGTCAATGCAAAGCTTTTGAAAATGTGGATACATTTGGGGAAGACTACCCAACTCATATATGGGCAAATTCCTAAATCAGCAGGATAGTAATAAAGGAGAAAATGCTCTTGAATTGGTTATATCCTGACTCTTTCCGTGAAAGAGGATTTATTTTTATATGCCCCATTAGATCTTGTGATCGATCACTGAGATGGAAGAAAAATGTACTCTTGATAGTAAAAAAAACACCAATGAGTTTTGTTTACACCATGAAGAAATAGTCCAACAGTTTACCATTCATTCATACCTGGGTATTACTGTGATGAAATCTAATCTTTTTTTCTCATTCCTTTTACCATAGTACCAACAGAGGCAGAATCAAAACATTATTGATTATATGGGATATTATATTTCAAGATAATGCATGTTAAATTGTTATATACATTTTAAAAATTATTAATCTAAACAATATTCTAATCAAATGAATATTTTATACCTAAATTCAATGTCTTCACGCATAATGATCGCTGACAAAATCTAATGGATATCACTTTGAGTTGTTGGCTAATTGGAAAAGCATGTAGATTAAATGTATCAACTGTAACTCCACATATTGTTTGAGGGAAAGGAAATACAGAACATGGGAAATCCAACTCTAGGAAAAAAGATATCCATCAGATAAAAGTTCTGACTTGACTACTCTCCATTACATTTTCCCTTTCTCTGCATTGTATTTTTTCTGCCATCACAGTTTCTCCTCTTCAAAGACAGCTATGAATCTCCTCCTGTTCTCATCAACATTCTCATCGACATCCTTTTCTAATTCTATCTCCCAGCTCCATTTCTTTCTTCTTCCTTTACATAAACCTATTCTTATCCTGGTTCCTTTCCTCTAACTCTGTTTGCAATCCTGCCTCACTAGGTCTCCCTTTCTAAAAGAAATCACCTGCTTTATGTAAAAAGTAATCTTAGAACTTTCCCTCCTCTTCAAAATGAACATCTAGAATGTAACTCTGCCTTTCATTTCTCTCTTCCCATTCTAAGTCTTCTGATTCATATCCAAACCACTGACTAGAAATAGCCCTCTCTAAGATATTGAATTACTTTCATCTGACAAAATGTGCAGTTTCCTTTGTAATATTATTCTCTTCAGCTTCTCTCCTGAATTAAATTTAGTTGACCATCTCATTTCTCAGGTGATCTCTCATGTTTATTTTTGACTTCTTTTTTTCTCATTAAGTAATATTTTCTGTGAATCCTTTTTTTCTCTCTCAAAGTTCCTCCCACCCCAACTTACTGTAGGCATACATGGGTTATTTTCTCTTCCCTAATAGGATCATAGATTTGTAGCTGAAAGGGACCTTAGTGCTCATAAAGGCAACTGGTGAGTGCAGTGGATAGAACACTGGACCTGGACTCAGGAGGACCTGAGTTCAAATCTAACCTCAAACACATTTACTAGCTTTGTGATCATGAGCAAGTTATTTAATCTCTCTCTGCCTCAGTTTCCTCAACTGTAAAGTGGGCATAATAGTAGTACCTACCTCACAGGGCTATTATGAAAATCAAATAAGATAATACTTGTTTAAAAAAAAGATAGCACAGAGACTGGCACATGATCGATGCTATATAAATGTTTATTCTCTTATTCTCTTGTACAGTACAAGACAAATACAATTTAACAGTTGAAGACATGAAGACCAGGAAAGGGAAGTAATTTGTCCAAAGACATACAAGTTCTATAGTAAGAAGAGCTGAGAAACAATCCAAAATCTTCTGACTCTATAGTAATCTTTCCACAATACTTCTTTTTACATCCATTACTTCAATGAAACAGTCTGGTCATTAGTGATTTCTAGTTTGGGCCACATCTTGATCTACTTGGATGTCCCATAAACACTTACTCCTTTCCTTGATGGTGCACAATCTAATTCTATGTAACCTGTAGTTATTTAGTAAATATTTTTTGGTGGAGAAACCATGCCTTAAAAGGCATTGTTTTTTTTTGTTGTTGTTGTTTTGATTGGTTATACTTATTTGTTTTTTTTTTAATTTATTTTTGACATGTTTGGTTTTCAGCATTGATTTTCACAGGCGTTTGAATTACAAATTTTCTCCCCATTTCTTCCCCCCCACTCCAAGATGGTGTACATTCTGGTTGCCCTGTTCCCCAGTCTGCCCTC
>CM053623.1:103634810-103710345 GCA_028646595.1 Phalanger gymnotis
TGAGAGGTCTGGTACATGCCACAGCTCAGTATTTCAGGATGCCAGGGCACTCTCCGCTCGTCTCCTGGTCTGGTAGGTCTGTGTCTGGTCTGTTCGCGCGGTGCGGGCTGGGCTCAGCTCCGCTCCCCTCGGCTGGGGGCTGGGAGGTCCATGTGGGACAGACCTTACCCAGAGACCATCCAGGCTGTCCTGGGCTGGGGACCTGCTTCCCTCTGCCACTTCGTGGGTTCTGCAGCTCTAGAATTGGTTCAGAGCCATTGTTTTATAGGTTTTTGGAGGAACTTGGTGGGGAGCTCACGCCAGTCACTGCTTCCCAGCTGCCATCTTAAAGGCATTGTTTTAAAAATGAAATCCCAACCCAGACTTGAATTCATTTAGTCTCTTTTTTCCTATATTAACTGAATTTATGAACAAAAATACTTGGAAGAGGGTGAAGTTCAACAATACACTTCTTCTCCAACCATTGCAGGCCATGTGGGAGATAATCCTGCTTCTTTCGGGTAATCTTTTGCATATAATGGCCTGGGCAGCATCTTCCCAAATCCTATGTGACCAGATATCGCTCATCACTCTAGCCAGATTTGAGCATTAGCTTGCCCAGAATAGCTTGCCTATACTATGCCACAGCAATCCCAATTTGAACCATCATGGTTCTTGACCCAAATCTAAAGGGACTTCTAACACCCTTTTGAAAAAATGATCCTTCTTCCTCTAATTCTATTCTATTCTATTCTATTCTATTCTATTCTATTCTATTCTATTCTATTCTATTCTATTCTATTCTATCCTAGAAGCATTTATTAAGAACTTATTATGAGAAGCAGAGTGGAGTAAAGCATACAGGGAAGGATATGGGTTGAAGTCCTGAAGTCCTGAAGTGACACATATCGACTTCATAATCCCATCATGCCCTAAGACAAATGTTTCAGTATAAATTGGCAACTGTAAACAGTTATTGCCTATCTATCACCAAGAACTCTGTACACCAATGATATCACAGATCTAGACCAAAAAAAAATTAGATGTTATGCTAAGTGCTAGACATACAAAAACGAATATGAAGCAGGCCATGTCCTCAAGGAGTTATATTCTACTGAAGGTAAACAGCATATGCATGGATAAATGTGGAATTGGCATGGTTAAGTCTGGGTCAGGGGTGGGGAACCTGGGGCCTTGAGGCCACATTTCCCACCCCTGGTCTGGGTTTTAAGAATATCAATTTTTTAACTATGAAGAAGAACTGGATAAGGGAAAGAATGGAGGCAGAGAGACCAATTAGGGGTCTTGTGAAATAGTGCAGGTGAGGGGTGATGAAGGCTCAGGAAAGCGATGAAGGCTGTGTATGTAGATCTGGTAATCATGTGTGTAGAGGTGATAATGCATCATCAAAATACGATATGTAGGAAGGAAAAATGGAATAGGACAGAGTCCTGGGATATACCCATAGCAAGTGATGCTGATCATCCAGGAAAGGAGACAAAGGGAAGGAATGTTCAAGGCAAGTAAGAAGGGCGATAAAAGAGGAATGTCACAAAAATTCCAAGAGAACATAGGAAGAGATAATATGGTAAACAGTTGTGAATGGTGCAAAGAAGTTCAGAAGGAAGAAGATTGAAAAAAGTCATCCTTATTATGGGATTGTTCTCTCTCTCTCTCCTCTCTCTCTCTCTCTCTCTCTCTCTCTCTCATGCTATGTGTTTCAAATACTTTTGTATATTAAAAACCAGTAAGAGATTTCAAACATCCTCCTGAATTGAGGAGATCTTGAGAGAAGTTTTCCATAGTTATGTTATTTCAATAAGATCTGCACCTATTAATTGTCTTATCTATGCCAATGATCTAAGATCTAAAGATAGTCTGCAAACAGGAAAGCTCTCTCCCCTCTAAAGAGCACAGATTTTAAACAAAAAAAAATCAATATAGTTCCTTGGGTTGTCTTAACAAGATCATGGGAACTCAAATTCAAAAAATTATAGCAATTTTCTAAAAAACGCAGGGGTAGCTAAGTGACATAGCAGATAGAGTGCAGGGCCTGGAGTCAAGAAGACTCACCCTCCTGAGTTCAAATGTGGCCTGGGACACTTACTAGCTGTGCAACCCTGGGCAAGACACTTAACCCTGTTTGCCTCAGTTTTCTCATCTGTAAAATGACCTGGAGAAGGAAATAGCAAACCACTCCAGTAACTTTGCCAAGAAAATCTGAAATGGGGCTGTGAAGAGTTGGACACAACTGAAAAATGACAGAACAACACACAACAAAAGAAGCATATGACCAGTCAGGCATATGTCATTTACGAGTAACTTGACCTAGATGTAACTTAAGAGTTGAAGAAACCAAGCTATATCAAAAGAAAAGAAACAGCTGTGGTAAACAACTAGTGAATATTCTTCAAGTAGAGCCATTGAAAATGCTGGCAGAATGATTGCAAGGTCAGCATGGTACGGCCTGAAACCCAGCAACATAATCTTGGGATGCCATAAAGGAAAACATACTTCTACTTTAGGTGTCCAGGGGCAAAAGTAAGACTCCAAGACATCTTAGAGCCAATATTATATTCATGAAGAGTCAAGAAGGTGATTGCATGGCAGTTCCTTGAGGGAAGAATCTCTGAAATGAATTTGGTGTTAGGAAGAGAAGTACCTTCCTCAGTTCAAGAGCCTCACATTTAGAAATAAGACTGGAGGACAAGCTCTAGATCAAATGAAAAAGTCTAGTAACCAGAATCCATGTTGGGCTGAGACTAGCATTCAACCTAGATAAAACTAGGATCAGTTGAAACTGAGACAAGACTTAAAAATTGGGGGCTCAGTCATGGAATGAAGGATAGCTAAAAAAGGTCAAGGGCCAGGCTTAACTCTTTCCACATGAGCATAGAAGACAAGAGGCAGACTAAAACTTCTGTAACTTTAATGGGATCATAGTGTAGAAAGCCCATTGCCTGCCTTCCTTTCTTCTCACCTTCCTTTCTTCCTTCCCTCTTCCCTTTTTCCCCTTTCTTTCTTTCCTTCCTTTCATTCTTTTGTCCTTCCTCTCTCTTTTCCTCCCTTCTTTCCTTCCTTCCTTCCTTCTTTCCTTCCTTCCTTCCTTCCATCTTTCCTTCCTTCCTTCCTTCCTGCCTCCCTGCTTGCCTAGAATATGCAGCAATACATATGCAGCAGCCTTTCTGGGCTCACTATCTCAATCTGCACTGACATTGACAGGTTGGGTTGCCAGCGTACAGCTTACTGCAGGGTTCTAAGGGAAACCCTGAAGGATTAAGGTTTGTTATATTTGCACTTCTAGGAGTGAAGGGGAAATGTGTATTTCCTTCCATGGTATAGCAAAAGATATATGGCTGCTATGCTAATGGCCGCCCTTGTGATTGTTAGAACTGAACTTACTATGAGTTTGTTTTGGGGAAGACTCCAGCAGGGCGTCAGAGAGGTTTTGGGATGGTGAGTCTCCAGGTTGTTATATTGTGTGTGGGATGTTTTATTGCTGTGGTAGACTGGATAAATGGCATGTGGGATATGGTTCTCTGGTATCTCAATAAATGGTTTACTTCTTCTACCTTCTATGTGGAGAGTCTTGTATAGTCTGCAATACAGAACTACATAGGCACACATTATCATCTACATTGTTATTATTGCTTTACTGTTCCATTATATAGCAAAGGACCCAGGCTTGGAGAAGGAATTGAGGCAGAGGGGAAAACCATTAGGGACAGCTTAGCTGTGCTCTGATGGTAGAAAAGTTGGTTCATGAAGGAGTCTATAAAAGAGCATTTTACTGCCAGAAAATTTATTAATTGAGGTATCTATGTGGTGTTCTTGTAAAAAAAAAATCTCTGTAGAAAAAGTAGCCACTAAGCTATTATTAGGTCAAAGAAGGAAGATCACCAGTAATTATGGTCATGGGATTTTTTTGCCCTGTGTATCATCCTACAAGCTTCCTAGGATAACAAAAAACCCAGCTAATCATTCTCATTCTCTCTGCTTTACATTTGAGATTCAATATGATATTTGCTTGTAACTTTGTCTGAAAGGATGTCATCAAGCCACTATTCATTATTTTTTCCCCACTTTTCTTTTCACATTTAACAATAACTCCTTGGGTGCATGAAAGTGAAATATACTTCCTTATCAAAATGTTTTTCTTCTCTGACTTCTGAGTGGAGAGCGATGATTTCATTTTCTGTGATTGGAATATATATTCCACATGCAGAATAGCTGTATATTCAAGTACACTTTTTAGGCATGTGGAAATTATATCTGTTCAAACCTAGAACATCCCTTTAGAATGGTGTTTTTCAAACAAGGGGAAGGCACATTCAGAAGATATTTTGAGAGGGGTCTCACATTTAGAAATAAGATTGGAGGACAAGCTCTAGATCAAATGAAAAAGTCTAGGAACCAGAATCCATGTAGCCAGTGCTATATGTAAGATCCTAGAGAGCTATTCACATGGGGAGTGGTTAATAGAGGAACAGGCAGAGATAGTTTTCTCATCTACAGTCACATTTATAGAATCCTTTAAGAGCTCGTTAGATCTTCACAAAAACCCTGTGTTGTGATGGCGTACAACAGCACCTGCCCTCGTGAGATCAGTCAACAAGCATTCATTAAACGCCTACCATGCGCCAGGCACTGGTAAATGCTGTGGTACTATTACCTCAATTTTAGAGATGTGGAAATGGAGGCTCAACAAGGTGAAGGCATTTGTCCTGGGTCACACCACTAGAATTTGTAGAGTTGTGAACCCAGTCTTCCTGACTCCCAGGCTAGGACCCTATTCACTGTTCCATGTTTCCTCTCCATAAGCAGCTTACTCTTTCTGCCTTCCATTTTTTCCCAAAAGCTGATAGAATTATCATAAGGTTATTAGAGCCTCATTGATCAATATTGGGTAGCCTCAATGAGATAATATAGATATGTTTAAAATGTTGATAGAATAGAGACATGAAATAATGAAGGAGGGCCAATGTCCACTGTACTAGAAACATTCGTCTCACATTTTTGAGGGGAATAGTGTGAGATAGGGAACCAAGAACTGGCCTGGGAGTCAGAAATAACAGGCTTCAAATCCTGCCTCTGAACTACATCAGCTAGGTGACCCTGGGTGAGTCACTTAACTTCTCAACCCTCCCAAGCAACAATCTTTGACCATGTGCAGAGAATTTGCTTATTTGCATTGGTAGAGGGAGTTTCCTCACCAGGAGGATTTCCTATACAGATGAAATCACAAGTCCCATATTCATAGCTCTAAATTAAGCTATAGATATACCAACATTTGCACAATACACAGATTTCTGAAATTTATGTGATTGTCAATTTATTTTTTAAAATCACATTGTAAGATATTGCATGGAACTTACGGGCAATTATTTAGCAAATTAAATATATTTTTTAAAAAAGCAAATGATTACCTCTTTTCTATGTTTTGTGAACTCAGAATTTTGTATGCCAGTTTTCTTAAAAGGAGATGCACTTGTATGTTGTAATCATTTCCCACCTAGGGAGAGACATTCTCAACAGCAAGACCCTATGAAAAATCTGTTCTCTGCTATCGCCTCAATGTCTTCGTGCTTCTTGATGCCAAAGAACTATTAAGGAGTCTGGTGGAGAAATAAATGCCTGACTTGCAGTTTTCGAGCACAGCACTGAGTCACTCATATCCTTCAGAAGAAATCAAGCTTTGCTTTTTTCAGCTCCAAGAAGACCAGTTAATATCAGGTTTTGTTGTCAGATTGAAATTGGGTGTTGGGGGACATGAAGTAGAGATTCAGGGAGAAAATGTGCTGGGCTTGAAAGCAGAGTTAAGAAAAAAGACTGATGGCCACGTCTTCAGTTAAGGGATGAAATATAGGAAATAACATTTCTTTCAGAAAAATAACTTCAGAAATTGGCAAATTTTCATACAAAATTTTTGTGGAAAAGGCAATTGCAGCTACAATGAAGAATTGCCATTATGTAATGTTCTGCATTAGCAATGGGGTTTCTACCACAGGATGGCTGGCTGAATTAGATTACAAAATAAATATTTATAATCCATGAAAGAAAGGGCAAAGATTTGGCTTCAGTGTATATTTGTATTCTTTTCAAAACTGTGTCTATGAGGCAATAATGAAGATGACCACTTGAGGGCAATACAGTAATTTCTTTGCTTTTTTATGTAGCTAGGAAATTGCCAGTCCCACCCCCCCCCCATCACACGAAAAAAATAGTTTGAATTTGCAACATTTTTATGTATGAGCCAAGAAATAGCTGCATTTCATTTAAAATGTACAATGCATATAGAAAGTATAAGCAAGGGATTTTTCTCTTCCCACCCCCCTACCCTGAAGGAATCAAAGAACCTATCCTTCCTTTGACACAAAAAATATTTTACCAAGTTAACATACACTGGTGGGATATGTGCTTTGCGGTTCTCCACCCAAAGAACGAAGAGGAAATTGTTATTATTAATGCTAACAATGATAAACATGTAATAAGCAATGCAATTTGCTGGGGGAAAAACCTTAATGTGCAATGAAGATGAAAGATCATAGGCCACTTCTCTTCTGTCTTGTATACGTAGTCTGTCATGAACTTGCTTTTAGGGTAACATTTCTGGGAAACATTTATTACCTTCTCTTTCATCATTATGACTTTGTGCTCATACATTAAAAGAAGTTATTTTTATTAGGCATATACCTTGCAACATTTCAACGAGTCATATCACAATTCCACACAAAAAAAAACCACAGTTCTTCAAGGCAGGGTAGGCTGGGGTGGAAATATCTCCAAATCTATATCAATTCTGCTGCTAACTTTCTCCCAATCAACCAAAAAATAACATTTAATGGTTTTTCTCATATCATTTCCACATATTAGTCATACTCAAAGATATCTATGTCTCCAGAAATGCAGAGGGGTTAGTCAAAAATATGGCATTAACATTGGCTATGACTCATCCCAACCTCTGTGTTCATGCTTGGGGACTTGAACATACATATTAATATCCTTGAATGCCCTAGCCTCCCAGCTGTTTAAAGTCCTCACCTACCATGACTCCTATTTTCTCTCTACCTCCACCACCTAAAGGAAAAGCCATGGCTTAGATCTCATCCTCGTGGCTCTTCTGTGTCTCAAATTTATCCCTTTCTCTCCACTGTAGTGCAAGTAGCTAAGGTCCTTGTCAGCTCTTGCCTGGACTATTGCAATAACTGCTTAGTTTGCTACCCTGCCTCTAGCCTCTTTCCATTCCAATCTTTCCAGCTGAGAAATTGATATTCCTAAAGACCAAGTCTGGCCATGTTGTTGTTGAGCTGTTTCAGTCATGTCCAACTCTCTATGAGCCCATTTAGGATTTTCTTGGCAGAGATACTGGAGTGGTTTACCATCTCCTTCTCTAGCTCATTTTACAGATGAAGAATTGAGGCAAACAGGGTTAAGTAATTTGCCCGGGGTCACACAGCTAGTATCTGAGGCTGGATTTGAACTCAGGAAGATGAGTCTTCCCAAATTCAGGCCCAGCACTCTATCCACAAAGTATTTATTAAGCACTTACTATGCACTAGATACTGTGATCATAGCCTCCTAATTAATCTACTTGCTTCTAGTCTCTCCTTTCTCCAATAAAGTCTTCACATAACTGACAAAATAATCTACCCAAGTTTGAGAATGTTGCTGCTTTACTCAAAAACCTTCAATGGCGCCCTATTGCCTCTAGAATAAAGTAAAAACCTCTCAGCCTCAAATACCATGCCCTGCAGAAATTGGTTCCAATTTATTTCTCTAGCCTTATTTCACACGACTTCATCTTAACAGACTATGTGTTCCAGCCAAACTAGGGTACTACTTATTCCTCCAAATCCACAGGCTGCCCCCACTTCCAGGTATTAGGCCAGCTCCCATTCCTGGAATGCACTCCCTCTTCACATTGGCCTTCTCTACCTCCAAGGCTCAGTTCAGGCACAACCTCTCCAATGAAGTCTTCCTGGTTACCTGTTAGTATTCTTTCTCTGTCCTAAAAATATCTCACATTTTCTTATCTGTGTACATTCAGTCCCACAAAGGAATATAAGCTCCTTAATGGAAAAAAACTATATTTTCTCTCTGTATATGCCCAACTACTTTGATGGCGCTTTGCACATAGCAAGATTTAATGTTGTTAAATTGACTATAAGATGATATAATGATATGATATGATATGACATGATATGATATGACACGATATGATATGATATGACATATGATACCACGTGACATGATACGATATGATATATGATATGATGCAATGAGTGCTAGACTGAGTAAGGAGGTCTTGTTCTAATCTTTGACATGCCTGGCTCTAAGTGACCTTTGGAAAGTCACTTGATTTTCTTGGGCCTCAATTTCCTTATTTGTAAAATGAAAAGGATAATCTAAGATTCTAAGGTCCCTTCTAACTTCAGAAATCTATGATCCTGTGCACCATGATGCTTTGGAGTGATACCTCTACATTCAAAGAGATACAAATGATACCAAATATATGAAGAGATGCAAAGGTACTAAAAATAATTAATGAGGTAGAGATTGCAAATCAGCAATGAGTAGAACTAATAACATTATAGAGCTAGAGCTAGAAGGGATGTTAGAGGCTATTTAGTTTAAATTTCTCTTTTTAGAGATGAGAAAACTGAGGCTCAGAGAGGTAAAGTGACCTGCTCACAAGCAGCAAATATAAGAGATGGGACTTGAACCCAGGTCCTCTGACTATAGTAGTAGTCTTTTTTTTTTACCTCTCACTGTACTACTTAGCCTCCTAATTTGGGCTTTATGGTGTGTGTGTGTGTGTGTGTGTGTGTGTGTGTGTATGTATGTATATGACATGAGGTCCTCTCTCAAAAAGTCCACAATTATAGGAATTTCTATAAAATTTTAGTATCTAGTATTTAGCCTAGTAAACTATTCTATTTTTTTCTTCCTATACTCTACTGACTTGACTACATTTTTCTTCTCTGTGTTTTCTCATGTCACTGAATTTTTTTCTGGCTGCTTAAAGTATTTTCTCTCTGATCTGGAAACTCTGGAATTTGGCTATCATATTCCTGGGAATTTTCATTTGGGGATCTTGTTCAGGGGTGACCAATGAATTCTTTCAATTTCTATTTTGCCCTTTGGTTCTAAGATAGCTGGAAAGTTTTCCTTTCAAATTTCCTTAAATATGATGTCCAGGCTCTTTTTTGGATCATGGCTTTTAGACAATCCAATAATTCTTAAATTATTTGTCCTTGACCTATTGTCCAGGTCAATGTTTTTCTGATGAGATATTTCACATTTTCTTTAATTTTTTTCATCCTTTTTACTTTGTTTTATTAATTTTTTAAAGTCTCACGGAGTCATTTGCTTCTACTTGTCCAATTCTATTTTTCAAAGAATTTTCTTCAATGATGTTTTGTACCTCTTTTACCATTTAGTCAATTCTATTTTTTAAGGAGTCATTTTCTACAGTTTTTTTGTGCCCTTTTCACCAAGCTCTTGTCTTTTCATAATTTTCTTGCATTGCTTTCATTTCTTTCCCCAATTTTTCCTCAACCACTCTTATTTGGTTTTTATTTTTATTTTGCTCTTAAAAAAACAGCTTTCTTTTGCTCTTATAGGAATTCTTATTGGACTTGTGTCCAATCTGTATTTTTCTAGCAACACTAGTTACTGCTGGAGGCGAAAAAACCTTTGATTGAGGAAGTTCCAGTAATCATCGGAATGAATTTAGCCTAGTTGAAAAATCTCTGAATACATATTGGCCTCTTTATAGTTCTTCCTATCACTAGTTTCTCCTTCCTCTAATCCAGAAGTTCTTACTTAACCTGGACTCTATGAACTTGGTGTATTTAAATATATATATGTATACATATATATATAGATAGATAGATAGATTTCAACTATATTTCAACATAATTTATTTCCTTTGTAATCTCACATATTTTATTTTATGCATTTAAAAATGTTGTTCTGAGAAGGGGTCTATGACACACAAAAAAAGTTGTGGATCCTTGATACAACCCAACCTATACTTCAGTGCTATATTTATCTTCCCATTCATAGGATCATGTCATTCTCCTGCTCAAAAATCTTCAAGGCCTCTTTGCTACTAATAAGTTATGTTTAACTCCCTAGATTTCTCTGAACAATCTGACTCTAGCCTACCTTTCAAGATTTCTCTCTCATTACACTTCTACTCACAAGCTCTATACTCCAGTCAAACTGGATCACTCATTGTCCACTAAAAAAGAACACCCTTATGACTCTGCCTTTGATATTCCCCATGCCTGGAAGACCCTTCTACTTTCCTTCTATACCCATATCTGCCTGTTGACATCCTATTCATGCCTCAAGGCCCTGATTCCTTGCTACACCCACAATGAATGGAAAGAATGCTGGACTTTGAGCCTGGTTCTAACACTTAACACTTTGACCATACAAATCACTTAACCTCTCTGGGCTTCCTTTTCTTTCATTCTAAAGTGAGAGGGTTGAGCTAAATGATCTTGAAGATCCTTGCAAGGTTTTAATCCTATGAGCCTATAAGCTTTCACTGATTTTCCATCCTCCTCCACCCCCATGGCTGAAAGTCATCCCTATCTCATCTAAACTCTCATGGCACTTGGCATTCTTCTTAGGCACTTATCATAATCTAATTTGTTTTTTACTTATCAGTGACTGTGTTTTATGTCCCCTACTAGATTATAAATTCCTTGAGAACAGGGCTTTCTTATTTATCTTTGTGTCTTTCCAAGCTCCTGGCACAGTGCACTGCACACAGTATATGGCTTATTGAAAGAATAAATGGATGAATGAATGAACTTAAAATCACATTCAACTATTATATAGCCAGGTATCCTTTCTCAAAACCAAGGGGAAAGTGAGACTGCTGGAAAATTTAAGCAAAACCTCTTTTTTTACCTGAATAATACAGGTTATTTGGGCAAAGGGCTAGCTTAACAATTTTTCATATTTTGTGGTAGTGGATTCCCTGACCTTTTATATCTCTCTGCTCTAGATACTTTATCCACTAAAGAAGTGATAAGAGATGCCAAAAATGTAAAGATTATCATACTTAGAAGAATTTATTTTTCTGTGGATATTTAAAATCTATTCAGGTGGTTTGAAATATCACTGAAATTATTCTCTCTGTCCCCCTACCCCCTACCCTGTGATCATCATTCACTCTTAATGCTTCCTTCATTTCTATAAACCCGAGAGCACTGAGGTGAAAAGCAACCCAAGAAAGACTCTCTTCTAAGCAAAAGCAGAAGGAAAATAAGTGGCATAGATTAATTTATAATCACTTATCTAAGCCCCCAAGCCTTAAGGAACTGTAGATTCCAGCTACTGGAAAGGGCAATGTTTCTTCCTGGGCAGTCAACTCTGATACTTTCACATTCTTACAAAAATTAGCCAAGAGAGTTGGCTAATAACATATTTTGACTAAAGGAAGAACACATAAATAGCATTAAGTCATTACCTCTCTAAGCTCAGTGGGATATGGAAGGAGTTAATTATCTTACCCTAGGTGACCACTAAATCCTTGAGCCAACTACATTTTTGGGGGCAAATGTAATTAACATTTATAAGCTAGCTTGCCTATTTGCTTCTCTTTGGAAGGGTAAAATTAGTCAAAGAAATGCATTAATTAAGGTTATATTTATACATTAACTATAATCAAGAGTAGGTTTAAACTGAGGTCTCACTTTGCAAACCTCTTGCTACATGTCAGTAAAAGAAAATGTTCCTGCATGTTATAGCCAACTGTGTGAATGAAGAGAGGTGAGAGAACACCTGCAATCTACCTCTTTGTGGAGGTGAGAGATCCACAGGTATTGCACGTTGCCCGTGCTTGGGCTTTTTTAACATATTCATCAGTTGTGCTGATTCTTTCCACTTTTTTGTATTTTAAAATACTTTTTGTCATATGAGATGGCTCTCTGGGAGAAGGAGGGGGAGGCATAAGGGGAATAACAATAATACGGTAAAAAAAAATAGAAGACATCAATAAAAACTTACTTTAAAAAATTTTGTTAAGTCTAAATCCAATTCCCCAGTGACTAAGTTGATACAGCAGAGAGTAAGCCCTCCCAAAGTGTTGAGGGGCAATGTTGTATTTCTGTTTCGCTGTTTCCTAGAAGTAAAAACCCCTATGTAAAAGCTAAGTGATTTATTTGGTTATATGGAACTGGGGGATTAATTACAAGTAGCTAACAGTGTGGGCAGAGGAATATGGGAATGGGGACTTGGGCTGATAGCATTAGACAAAAGCATTCCCAGCCTCTCAGAGATACCCCTAGAAACCTGAAGAGAAATGTAGCCAGCTTTGCTCTGGAAGAGTGAGTCTAGAACAATCTCTGCACTCATTTTCTATCAGGGAGCTGCCCTTAATATTTTAACAAAATTCTTGTTCTTATTAAGGGACAAAGCCTTAATAACAATAGAGGGGAATGCAAACAATTTGAGGTCAGGTACTCCTTTTTATTTTTTGCTTTCATAACACATGGCCTTGACCACAGTTGATGCCTATGGAAAGAACCACTATTTGTATAGCAAAATGATCAAAAATGAATGATATGGAATTATAATGATTAATCTTGGCCCCAAAGTAGAGATATGAAGAGGCAATTCTTTCCCACCTCCACCCATCACTTCTTTGCAGAGATGGAGAATGCTCAATATAAGCATTGATGTTGACACTGCATATAATGTCAGACTTTTTGATATGATATTAACATGGCTGAACTTATTTTCTTCCTTTAAAAAAATTCTTATTATAAAGAATGTCTCTCTGCAATGGAGTGAGGGAGAAGGATACAGTGGGAAATGCAGGTGACATAAAAGCTAAACATATCAATAAAATTTTATTTTAAATAATAAAATAAATGCTTGTTGAATTAAAATGAATTGAATTTTTATGTTAGTATTTCAAAAGGCCTTTGTTATAGTGGGTGTGAGTTCTTTTTTTCAAATTCCAAATCACCCCTTTTCCTCTACCTTAGCAGATGGTCCTCTTGAGTTGCTCCGGCCAAAACAGTGATGTTCTTCTCTACATTTAGAGGGACAGATAGACAGTGTGCCACAGGCCGTAATTGGAGTCATTCCAGACAAATAGAAGCTACTGGAGCTTGCACTCCATAGGGGCAGCTATCAACAACCTCTTAAAAGATAAACTGCAAACCATTAAAGACTATATGAAAGTTTACTCTAGATCACTAATAATGAGAAATGGAAATTAAAACAACTCTGAGGTTTCACCTTATATCCAGCAAATTGGCAATAACAAAGTTGGAAGTAGTAAACATTGGTGGGGTTGTTGAAAGATAGACACAGTACAGATAGAACTGTGTGTTTGTCCAACCATTCTGGAAAGAAAGTGACTAAAATATCCATAGCTTCTGAGCCAGATAGCCTGTTGCTAAGCATATACCCTGAGGAGGTCAAAGATTTTGGAAAAAGGTAAGATAAAAATAAAAAGATTAAAAATACCAAAATATTTATTACAGCTCCCTTTGCAGTATCAAATAACTGGAAATGAAATAAATCCTCATTGATTAAAGAACAGCCAAATAATCTACAGTGTATGAATATAAGAGGATTTGCTATGCCATAAGAAATGATGACTATAAAGAATACAGAGAAACATAGGAAGATTATTTTAAGTGATGCAAAGTGAAGTAAACAAAGCCAAAAGTACTACAAACACTCTGACTATAACATTGTAAATGAAAAGAACAAGGAATCAAAGCTGAATGCTATATGATTATAATCTCCAAACTTGGTCCCAAACAAAAGATATAAGAATATACATCCATCTCTTCTTTGCTGAGGTGGGAAATTATGGGTCTGCAACACTATTTATAATGTTAGATTTGGTTGATGTGTTTGGTTAGTTTTGCTGCACTATTTTTTCCTCCTTAGAGTCTTGTTATAATGATGGCTCTGGGCAGGGAGGGAAAGGAATATTTTTGAAAATGGAAGTGATACAAACATATTGGTGATTCTTAAATCTTTAGGTAATTTCCATGCCCTTGTGATGTATCAAAATAGGAATTTAATGATCGCTTTATGGCTTATTTGGAAAGAAACAATAAAACAACATCCTTCAAAATGGACCAGGACCCTCATTAAAAAAAAAAAAAACAAAAATCTGCTAATAGCAAATCCTTAATTATGTACGATAGCCTAAGGTCAGGGGTTAGCAATACAAAACACATACAAAATCCTTACTATCAGAGTCCATGGAAATTATTCATGTATATCAAAACAGACCTTATGATACTTAAAATCATGATATTTTAAAGTAATCTACCTTTTGTAGATAAAGATAACATGTAGTAACACTAATAGCAGCAATATGATGTTCTTATAATACCTATTTATTCATATCATTTTACTTTCCTGATGACCCCATGAGAAAGACACGATCTGCATAATTTCTTTTTTTCCAGAAGCTGAAACAGAGATGTTGGGTGGTTGTGTGGGTCACATGGCTAGCCCATGGCAGAAATAAGAGGTGTATCTAACACTCATTTTCATTTCTAGTGCTGTCTCTACTGCAGCACTACCAACTTGGACTGATTAGCTAAGTGGTACTTTGCCAACATTTAATTTGTATGTACTTTCATATTTTAATTGATATAAATCATTCTAGATATACACACTGTGTTAATTTAAAATCTCACCTTTAAATTAACACACTGATTGTAGTCTATGGTTAAATTCAAATATGTGTAGGTTCAGTTATATATATGTATATATATATATATGTATATATATGTATGTATGTATGTATGTATGTATGTATCTCAACCCTTCTCATAGACCCTAGACACAGTTTTATTCACATTCTTTCTATAGCTGGTATAAATCTCTTGTGCCTACTATAGGACCAGATGCTCAGTGAGTTAGTACCAGGTCTACAGCTTCAGCCTTATAATGAAGATCAGAGAATAAGCACTTACTGGAAAAAGAACTCAGAGTCAAATTTTATCCATGCTTTAGATGATGCTATTTATTGTCAATCTGGGCAGATATGTGAGCTAGGTCACCCAATATTATCAAAGGTGTTGCAAAAACACTGATAATAAAAGAAACTAACTTTACATCAGATTTTTCAAAATTGGAAAGGGATTCAGAAGTTTTTGGAAAGGGGCCTCATAAATGATAATGTTTCCCTATTTGCCCCCTGTAGTTCTCTCTTTTCTGTATAGGGATACTGCTTTCATTGACATGAGTGGGAGTATAAGCACTGGAGATGGAAGACTGGCCCCCTGACAGCCTTGCAGCAGTAGCAGAGTACTGGTGATTTATGACTTTAGGGCAAGCAGAAGGACTGTTTTAACTTGGGTTTCAATTAGAGAGGCTTCTTACAGACATCATCCTGCAGGAAAGGTTGCAATTTCTTGTGATTTCCTCCTTTCTGGGCTCTGTGAATATATTGGGAAAATGTAGGTAACGGTCTCTGTCTACTGCATTTATCAGAAACACACTTCAAAATCACTGCAAAATAGTGCATTTGATTTAGAAACAGTGAAAGGAAAAAAGAGATTCAGGCAGCCTTTGGGCAGTGTTAAATTCTTTTTTAAAAATCATCTCCAGAGAACTTTTTGAATAATGAATGCCTACAAACCAAATACAGTGCAGGAAAAAAGAGCCCTGGGACTGGAAAACAGGAGGCCTGGGTTCTAGTCGCAACTCCACCTTTAAAAAGATATTCAGGCTTGAGCAACTCACACAACCTTGATCTCCTCATTTTAAAAATGTGGTGACTACCCTTGAAAATCTCCAAGTTTCCTTCCATTACTTACATTTTCTATTACTCAAAAACGCCTTCGAATAAATGTCATATAATCAAGCAATGAATTCCTTTGGATTGTCTCTCTAATGGACAAATTAAGCCTGTGTCTAGGTGCTTTGCAGCAGAAATTTGAAATCATTCCAACTATAATTTTCAGGCAAAGTAATCAACTCTAGTAACAGGTATGAACACTGACCAGATAGCTCATCAATTGTGAGAGAAGGCTGCACAAGTGGCCTTTTCCTTAGAGATTTGTTCATTTTGCTACCAACAAAGGGCAAAGAGGGTCTGCTTTCTGACATTTTTGCTTAGGGGCACAGGGTTTAAGACTATGATACTGGCTGCAGTGCTTCTCTTTCATTCAGATTCTCACTGACATTTATAAGGGACTAGTAGTCCCACTGAATATGAAGTGGTACTCCAAAGATTCCAGCTTAGATCCAGGAATCCCCAAGTGCCAAGTTTGATTATAACCTTGGGACAAGCTTTAATCAAATAAATGGTCAAAAGTGGCCTCTGGGAAGATGCTGCTGCTGCTGCTGCTGCTGCTGCTGCTGCTGCTGCTGCTGCTGCTGCTGCTGCTGCTGCTGCTGCAGCTCAAGAAATAACCTGAATATTCTATTTTGGAAAATACACTTTATTCATCTAATTCTTGAATAAATAAAATTAAAATGGAGTAATCAAAGTCACCATTGAAATAATGTAGCATCCTTTCTAACCTCAAAGAATCTGCAAAAAAGAAATGTTTAAATATATCATAAACTACAGTAAGCTTACTCTAAGACATAGTTTTTGCTTTAATTTTATTTTTTACATTAACATGACCTTCAGAAAATAGCTAACTCTCAAATTCTTAGTCCTTTTCATTTTATATATATAGGGTGTTGGGTTTAGAGTATTTTTTA
Organism: Phalanger gymnotis; assembly: GCA_028646595.1. Taxonomy (NCBI): domain Eukaryota; kingdom Metazoa; phylum Chordata; class Mammalia; order Diprotodontia; family Phalangeridae; genus Phalanger; species Phalanger gymnotis. The sequence continues at coordinate 103,651,503 of CM053623.1, forward strand.
AACATTTAGTTAAATGTAGTCCTTTTCCCCATCGTTTTCCAAATTTATATTTAAATTCACATCACTGTACAAATAATTCTTCCTATTTTCCCAACTCCCACTAAAGCTTTAGAAGATAAAGTATCACAGCAGCAGACTTGATTGGAAATAAATGAGCTCATAGTTATATCTGTTATTGCTTTCATTCCTCCTTCAGCTGCCAGAATGCTCTATAAATGGCCAATGATAATCTGCCTAGGAGGCTTGCCTCAGTGCATGCAGCGCTGATCTGACTAGTAACCTGGACCTTTGAATTCAGGACTCATTAGACAAGGGGATAAAGTCACAAACCAAACTGCTATATACTTAAATAGTAATGGCATAGCTCATTATTGCAGGGTTTTATATATACTCAGGGTCAAATCATCTTCCTCAAAACATAACAACCGCATAATTATTAAAACCCTGATAGAACCTGGTTAGCCTAAGAGGCGTGTATTAGTCTTGCCTCCAAAAATCAGTGTTTCAAAAAATGTTTCTGCTACATTTTTTTTTCACCTGGAAGTACCCAGCAGAAGCACAGTTTGGAAGGAAGAATGGGTGATTTAAATGAGACCAAGTAAAAACTACTTTTCCAGCAGAAGCAATAAATATTGTAGTGTGAATGAAATATTTCCTCGTATGCTAGAAGCCTACCTACAGCATCAAGTAGGATTCTGGCATTTTAAGGAAATAATTGCCCTCTTGCTCATTTACCGTGGAAACCTGCTGTCTGCAGTCCCCTTCAACAGCAGGCTTACCGTAATATACAGGAAATGTCAGCCTTGCCCTGGAAAATACAAATCCCAAAGTGAGGAAAGGAATGAGGAGATTTGCATAATTTTCTGTACCACCACTACATCTGGCACTTGTCCCACAGGTACTAAAAAATGATGAATAAGAAACAATGTAGTGAATAAAGAATGAACATCTAAGGGAAAACACAATATTGAAATCCTTCTGTACTTCTGTTTCCTCTTAAAGGAACGGGTCCATAAAATTCACTGCTTTTTGCCTTGTTTTTACAGACAACAAAGTAAAAGAAAAGCATTAAGGAAAGTAGAAGTGAGGAAGAAACCAAGATACAAATTATCAACTGTGATTCCTTAAAAGACTGGCTGGGAGAAAATTACACAAAAGATTCTGAACCTGGGGAACGAATGGAGGACACTATTAGAATCCATTCTTCCACTGAAAATGAAAAGAAAACATTTCCATTATTGGAGACATACATATTTCCTTTTAAAAAGGAAGCCAAATTATGACTCCTGGGCCATAGATGTAAACACCAGCAAAGCTAGACCTTCAGAAGAAATGCTCTAGGAGATTCGCTTATTTTAAATTTTTGAAAGTTTTTGACTGAAGACTTAAAATGTAAACATAGTCAACTTCCAGAAGATCAAATTCACTGCATTTTGAGCTCTGCCTTGAGGCAGAGACAATCATGCACTCTTCATCTTCTACTCCTCGTGTTTGGCAGCCCCACTTGTGTGGAGTCTGTAGCCCCCTTTTATCTATTAAACATATCTCCATTGAACTTCTTTTTCAGATAAGGTAATCTGGTTTATTCTGAGCCTAAATAATTATTGAATAGTTATTTATTTCCTCCTTGAGAACATTTCCATCCTCTTCAAAATCATGGCAAGTTATGTTAACAATTTAGGAAATCAAGTCAAGTCAATTGAACATGTATTAAGCATCAGTCTGGGGCAGGACACAATACTTCAAGTGGATCTGTGATCTCATCAATGTGGATTTCCTTCCTACTTTGCAAATTGCAACCTATTCGGTGAACCCATCTATGCAACCCATCTTGCATAGCTATCACTCATGAACACCAACAAATTCAGCAAAAGACATCCCTCAAAACTTTTGAGGGACATCTTTATATTATACTGACTTTTTCAGGATACAAATGAAGTAAGTATTCCATCAGTGCATTAGCCATCCCTCATTCCAGCTGTCGGCTAGCCTTTTGTTCCAGTCACACATTTCTCTGAGGTCATCTTTATAACACTTTATGCATAATGCCTAATTCAAAATATATTGTAGTCTGATTATGCTCACCATGTACTTTTATTGCCCTTTTGACTTTAGATCCTTGGTGATTGTAATATTCTATGACTAGCAATCATGTGTTATGTTATGGAGAAATTGGGTCATTAAAGAAATAACATAATTGCCCCCAAACAATCCTGTCTACTTTCTCATATTTTAATTATGGTATCAGTTCATGATATCTTTCTATATCTATATCTATATCTATATCTATATCTATATCTATATCTATATCTATATCTATATCTATATCTATATCTATATCTATATCTATATCTATATCTATATCTATATCTATGTCTATCTACATAGCTATACCTATACCAATATCTAGGGCAACTGGGTGGTGCAGTGGATAGAGTATTGGGTCTAGAGTCAGAAAGACCTGAGTCCAAAATCAGAGTCAGACACTGTCTAGTTGTGTGACCCTGGGCAAATCACTTAACCCCTATTTGCCTCAGTTCCTGATCTGTAAAATGAGCTGGGAAAGGAAATGGCAAACTACTCCAGGATCTCTGCCCAGAAAACACCAAAAGGGGTCATGAAAGGTTGGACATGACTAAAAAAATGAGTAAACAACAACAAACAAAATACTTCCATCTATCAATGTACATTTATATCTCCATATCTATAGATATACACGTCTATATCATAGATATATCTATTTCTTTAGATCTATCTATTTATCAAGAGTTCCATGTATTTAGATACATATAGATATAGATAATTCTCTCTCTCTCTCTCTCTCTCTCTCTCTCTCTCTCTCTCTCTCTTTCTCTCTCTCTCTCTCTTTCTCTCTCTCTCTCTCTCTCTCTCTCTCTCTCTCTCTCTCTCTCTCTGTCCTTCCCTCCCTCCCTCTCATTTGTGAACACAAGATTTATAAATTATCCATCCAGGTTCATATTATAATCTAGACAAATGTTCGTCATCCAATTGGCTTGGTTAATTCAAACTTTTTGTGTGACCATGGATCTTACATAGGCAGTTATGTTATATTCTAGGGCTTTAAGCAATAAATGCCATATAATTTTTTTAAAAAGCATCACCATCGAGGGTTCTCACAAAATACTGGAAATCTTACTTTAACTTGGACTTCACACTAGACCTCTCCTATAACAGTAGGGAGTATCTTTGGTGAGTGTTCATTTTCCAGTTTTAATATTGGTTCAATATTAACAATCAGAGCTTCAAGGAACACAGTTATTTATATTGCTACATCTTTGACCCAGCAATATCACTATGAGGCCCATACACCAAAGATAGCAAAGAGAGAGGAAATAAAGCCATGTTTATAAAATAATTATAGTAGTTCCATTTATGGTGGTAAAGAACTTGAAACTGAGAGAATTCCCATCAATTGGAGAATGACTGAACATCTTTCAAGGAATCATGTATAAGTTTGACATCTTCATGGGAAACACCTTATTGAAGAAAAGCCCACAGGTGATGTTTCACTGTTCAAAATCCAATGCCTTTTTATAGTCAACAAAAAGTACACATAGTGAGATTTTACATTTTCTATGCTTTTCAGTCAATTGTGTTACTGTAAAGATGTGGTGTGCTGTGGAATATCACCTATGAACCCTGCTTATTTCCTTTTAATACTCCACTCAAGAATGTCATCAATAGGATGTAGATTATTATCTTACACGTTTTTTGTGGATAGAAAAGTAATCATAATTGCTGACATTTTCACGGTTACCTTTTAAATTAATAGTGTCAGAGATTTTCCTATACTTTTGGCATTATTTAATCCATATTAAGCACAGATTCCACAATATTCTCAGAATTGTGTCTTAAAGATCTTCTCTGTGTATACTTCTTGTCTAGCTGCTTTTTCCATCTTTGTTTTTTTCAGGAACACATCACTTCCTCAGGCAGCATATGGGGTACTAATTTTAAAGTTTACATTTGTAAAGATATTACCATGTCTTTAATATTCCATGCATGTTTTAAAACTCATAATTACAACAATACAGTCACTATGTTTCCTACTGTACAGGCTAAAAAAGTTGATAAGGGAAAATAATTCTATTTTTATTTTGCTATATTGATGACCACTCTTTTAAGAGGTATCAGCACTATAGCTGAGAAGTAGTTTCCATGACAAGTCAAAAATTTGAACTATAATGATGAGTTTGAAGAAAAAATAAATATAGCCCTACTAGTCCCTTGTGAACGACACTTTCCAGATTATTTCTGAGCGTGGTCCCTGGTTCTATTAAATGAAAATCTCTGCTTGCAGCAATAAAAAGGCTGATTCTCTGCTCAATGGGAATTGATAATCATAAAGGTCAGAGAAAGGTCATTCAAATAGCTTTACTTTTGTTCAGTTCACTTTGCATAAACAGCTTTAGTAGAAGTGTTACCTTGACAGTGAAACGTTTTTTCTTGGGTGGATTCCAAATGGTACCAGTTGAATGAATGAAGGCCCGCAGAGGTGTTAAAGATGTCACTAACACATATGCTTTAATGATCACAGACAGGTCTTTGGCTTTAAAAAGCTGCTTATGTGTCACAGGGGCTGGTGTTTGATTCCTGAAAAGCAAGAACAATAAATTCAACTTCTGATTATGTAGATTTGTAGAATTTGTAGAATTTGTAAGTTGATTTGGGCTCTTAACCTCATTCTGCTTTTCAACCAGAGTCTAGCTTTTAGCAATGTTGGTCTTTGTTAGTACCACCTCCAGAGGTTATACAATGATAGATAGAGGAGACAAACTTTCCTCAGTTTTTCTACAGCTTATAAATTTGATAAAAAAAAAATGATGTGACAAGGTATGCCTGTGTGTGTGACCTAAAATAAGGTTTGAGGAAAATCCTTAGATTTCAATTATCCATTCTATACCCAGAGGCTTATAGAACTATGCATACCCTTTGACCCAACAATACAACTGTTAGTTCTATATCCCAAAGAGATCAAAGAAAAAGAAGGACCTATATGTACCAAAATATAGCACCTCTTTTTTTAGCATTTTATTTAATTTTTCTCAATTACATGTAAACAAAAAATTTAATATTTGTTTATAAAAATTTAGTTCTAAATTCTCTCCCTCCTTTCTTCCCTTGTCCCTTCCTTCAGAAGGTAAGCAATTTGAAAGAGTGACTATATTCTTTTTGTGGTGGCAAAGATTTGTAAATTAAGGGGATGCACATCAATTGGGCAATGGCTGAACAAATTGTGGTATGTGATTGTGATAGAGTGCTATTGTGCTATAAGAAATGAAGAGCAGGATGGTTTCAGAAAAACCTGGGAAGATTTACATGAACTGATACAAAGTGAAGTAAGCAAAACCAGGAGAACACTGTATGCAATAACAGCAATATCATAATGATTATCAACTGTGGAACAATTATCTACTCTAATCAATACCTAAGACAACTCCAAAGGACTCAGGATAAAAAATGTTACCCACTTCCAGAGAGAAAGTTGATGAACTCTGAGTAAAGAGTGAAGTATACTGTTTTTTACTTCCTTTATTTTTCTTGATTTTTTTTTTGCAACATGCCTAATATGGAAATATGTTTTACATCACTTCACATGAAGAGTGGTATCATATTGTTTGCCTTCTCAATGGGTGGGAAAGGGGCTGAGGGGGGAGGGAGAAAATGTGGAACTCAAATTTTTAAAAAATGAATGCTTAAAATAAATAAATGAAACACTTTGAAAACATTTCAATCATCCACTCAGACCATAAAAACTGGATTTGTATTACATATCACATAACATGCATATTTCCAGGTCATTTAGTATGCCTTCTAGGCAAACAATTCTTATTTACATATGTATGTTTTATGTAGATGTATACATATTCTCTCATATATATTCTCTTCCTTTGTCTCTGGTCTTCTGTCTCTCTCTGGCTCCCTTAGGTCACCAAGAAATTTATAGACTACCCACTAGCTAAATCCATCAGTAGAAACACCCAATATCCCAAGGCAATTAAGTTGGTTCAATGCATACAATATTTAAAAAATTTAATTTTCTTTGTCAAAAGAAAATATATACAAGTTTAATGGTATTTGAGAAAAGGAAATATATAGTCCTTACAATATGTTCTCAAAAGACACCCAAATCCAATAAACTACTTTTTCTGTATTGATACTGTTTACTTAAAAAGGCAATTGTCCAGTGCCCTTATTTAAAAAAAAATTTGAAGTCTAGAATAGAATACTGTTCTAGTCCTATAAGCACATGGCTGCTTAGTGAATACAAATTAGTGCTGGAATGGTGCTTAATGATGATTTTTTTTTTAAAAAAAAAAAAGGGTGAGTGCTTCTAAGTCTTGTATAGGAATTTTTTTCAACTCTAGAGAGAACTGCAAGTTGCCATCTTTCCTTGTAATATTTAAAAGAATGTCACTGCTTGGCTTAGAAGACAAAGGTAACTGTACATGTCATTTGACTATGTAATCAGAGATTTTTTAAATATAGTTTTCAATTGTTGCTTGAAAAATTTTAATTCAGCTTCCTTAATAGTATCTTATTGATCAGGAGCCCTGTTGACCTCAAAGCTTATCCTATGATAGGTGAGCTTCAAAGAAAAACCAAAGATGGCATCTTTTTTCAAGTACTCAATACCTGAAAAGTTTAAGTAATGAAATAAATTCATATCAAGCACATCAACTCTCCCAATCTACTATGTGTTTCCCTCCTTATGTATTCCCTCTGTTTAGGGGTTGGACCCAAAAATCTAGGGTGATGAACTTACAGATGATGAGGCCAGTTCCAGAAGGGCCTTAGAGGTACAGGGTGTTTCCCATGATACTTCTCTGTCATTGAAGGATAGTTTGAAGTGCTCAATTTTACCTGTGTGTGCTCATTCAGACATACAGAAGGAACAACTGGAAGATTCAACTCTGAAAAGATTCAAAGAAGCAAAAGACAATTACCCTACTGTTTGTCTTAGGAGCTGCTCCCTCTGCACTCTCACCACTGAGTGAAGAGAAGCTATGTCAACCTACACACAACAGAACTGAAATATATAATCATATTTGCCACTCCATTTGAAGCATTTAATCAACAAGCAATAATTTAGAGCTGATAATGCAATAGCTACTATGCTATGTGCTGGGGATACCAAGACAAAGATGGACCAGTCTTTCTCCTCAAGTAAGTTACAGTCTAGCCAACAGTTTACTGGAAGCAGAACATATCCCAGGTAAGCTTACATATTGCTGTTGTTCTGTTGTATCATGACCTCGCTTGAAGTTTTCTGAGCAAAGATACTGGAGTGGTTTGACATTTCCTTCTCCAGCTCATCTTACAGGTATTGAAACTGAAGCAAACAGGGTTAAGCGACTTGCCCACGGTAATACTGCTAGTGTCTGAGGCTAGACCTGAACTCAGGAAGATGTGTCTTCCTGATTCCAAACTTAGCACTCTAACCACTGTGCCATCTAGCTGCCCATAAGAACACATAATACACAATGAGGATGGGAGGGGGGAAACCCTGATTTTACAATACAGCAAAATAAGCAATTGAATATTTGTAATAATTGATCAATTAAATCCGGCCTCAGATACTTACTGGCTGTGTGATCCTGGGCAAGTCACTTAACCTTGTTTGCCTCAGGTTCCTCATCTGTAAAACGAGCTGGAGAAGGAAATGGCAAACCACTCCAATGGCCTGTCCAAGAAAATCCCATGGACAGCACTGAGATGGTATGGTCCATGAGGTCCCAAAGAGTTGGGCACAACTGAACAACAATAATTGATGCCTTAACTTTAGTGACACAAATAACTCTTAACCCAGTCTTTCCCCAAGAAAATTAGGAAAGGAGACCTATAGTAGAGAAATACTGCCTATAACATGTTAGCCACATAGAAGTCTAAAGTTAATTTCTGGTTTGCATCTTAGTGTAGTCCAAAAAATATTATCCTGGGAATCTGGAGGCATGGATTCTAACTCCAGTTCTATAAGTTCCTTCTCAATAAACAAACGTTTATTAAAGGCTCGCTAAGTGCCAGTGTCTCTGCTAAATACCGGGGATGTGAATGAAATTGCAAATCGAAAACAAAAATAGCTTCTTCCTTCGGGGAGCTTACAGTCTACATAACCCAGGCCAAATAGTTTCTCTTTTCTAGGGCTGTTACAGGACTGGACAGAGTAGTCTCTAAGGTCCCAATGAGCTGTAACATTCTCTGACTCTAAATAATTTGTTTTCTGTACCACTATTCTGAAATGCTCATTGGTCCTGGTAATGTTGAAACGTGACATTATTATTATTATTTTTTAACCAACAGCTCTATTGAAGTCACAAAACAGAGAAAAGCCCTTAAGTGATTTTCCCTCTTGTGTAGTTCTCATTAGTGGTGACATAGTCTCGCTTAAAACACTTCAGACTCTTAAGTAATAGTCAGGAGGAGTCAAGCCGTTCACAGTATTCCCATATCTCATTATTTAGCACAATGTGATCCAACTCACAAAGGGTAGCCTATTTTATAAGGTTCCTTTTTAATGAAGAATTGCTATATTCAAATGTACCAAAAGAAAAGAATCCTTCAAATTGTACTGTTTGAGGAAGATTACAGATAAGGAGGCATATTAAGTTAGCTTCCTTGCTTAGAAATCACAAGAGAAAAAGAATTGAAATACCCATGTATTCCTCTTATTTTTAAAGCAAAGATAGAAATGGGCTAATTGCTTACTAATTAACTAGTGGAATTTAAAAAGAAAGTTTCAGTAGGAGGGAGGGTAAAATTCCAAGCAAACATATAATCATTTCGATGTTAAACTTGTTCAATTTAGCTGATCAAGATGGTTCAAGATTTTTTCTTATATCAAATCCATTAATATATGGTATCATAGTGTGAGAACTTTCTCCACCAAACTTCAACGGAAAAGTTTAAGGGAACTTCTTTCAGTCGCACAGTAAGTTCCAAAAACAGAATTTTAATCAAGGTCTTCCTCACTCCATGTCCAGGGATGTTATCAACTGCACCCAATGAAAAATCAATCAATCCATCAACAAATGTCTCTTAAGCACATACAGTAATAAGCACCCTAGGGATACAAAAAAAAAAAAAAAGCAAAAGACAATTCCTTCCTTCAACGAGCTTAAAATCTAACAAGGGAGACAAATAATTATATACAAAGCAAATTATACATAGGATAGAGAGGAAATAATTAACAGAGGGAAGGTATTAGAATTAAAAGGGGGCTGGGTAAGGCTTCCAGTAAAAGAAAAGATTTTAGTTGGGTCTTAAAGAATCCAGGAGGTCAGTAGACAGAGAGGACGGAAAGCATTCTAGTGCTCAGAGCTAAGAAATAGAGTAACTTATTGGTGAAATAGCCGGCTCAGTGCCACTGCATTTAAGAATATGTAGTGGGGAGAAAGGTGTAAGAAGACTGGAAAGGTAGGTGGGGATTAGGGTGTGAAGGGCTTTGAATGCCAGAGTATTTTGTATTTGCTCCTGGAAGGCAAAAGGAAGTCACTGGAGTTTATTGATTAGGCAGGGGTGTGTGTGTGGAAGAGTGGGTATGGGAGGTAGGTGTGGCTGACAGGATCAGACCTATGCTTTAGGAAAAGAATTTTGTTGACAGAATGGAGGATGAATTGGACTGGGGAGAGACCTGAGGCAGGCAGACCCATGAGCAGGCTATTGTAATAATAATCCAGGCCTAAGGAGATGAGGTCTTGTGCTATATATAGTGGTGGCAGCATCAGAGGAGAGGTGTGCATGTGTGTGTGTGTGTGTGTGTCTGTGTGTGTGTCTGTGTGTGTCTGTGGGTGTCTGTGTGTGTGTGTGTGTATACAAGAGAAGTTGCAAAGGAGGAACAGACATGGCTTGACAACAGAGTGAGAGATAGCAAGGGATTGATTATAAGTTCCACTTTGGACATATTGAATTTAAGATGTCTACTGGATAGAGTAAGCTAGATTTGGAGTCAGAAGGTCTGTATCTGGACAAGTCACTTAATCTCATTTTGCATCAGTTTCTTCATCTATAAAATGGGGAGAATAATAGCACCTACCTCACAGGGTTGTTATTAGAATCAAATGAAATAATATATGCAAAATTCTTTGTAAAAATGAAAGTTCTATATAAATGTCAGCTATTATTATCATTCATTTCAAATGATTAATTATTTAATACCAATTTGTTGTACATATACATGAGCAATACCAGAACACTTTAAACTGGTTCCGGGAATTTATATCAGCCATATAATTATTGCCTCCTAATTAAAGCTGAAACCATTAAAATTATAAAATTCACTGATGAATAACAGGTAATAGCTACTAAAGCTAACCGAGCAATGGGATATTGACTAGATTACAGCTTGTCATCAAGACAGACCGTAAATGGAAAGCTGAATGTGTTGAAGCTATATATATTGACCATGGAAGGAATTTCATAAATATTTATTTAACAGTGAATGAACTTAGATGAACTGTTTCACCAAATCAGTGTCTTAATGGATTTAAGGAAGCAAACTGAGAACATATGTCCAAAGAATAATTTTACTTACTTTGCTCTCATCAACTGATCAATCACTCATAAGCATTTATTAAGTACCTACTCTGTGGGAGACACTGTGAAAAGTTCAATTAGATTGTATGACTACTATTATACTTCCAATACAGATAAATTGCTAAGAACACGTTTAGAACACCAGAAAATGCTCCTAAAATAACAAGAGCTAACATAATCAAATATAAATTAAAAAAAAATAAAGAAATCACATATATTGAGCCTTTTTAACCACTCCTTAAAACTGCACTGTAGATTCTAGACTTCCTATTATGCAATTGTAAAACTTAGACGAACCTTAAAAAAGCCTTTCTTCCATCTCTACTCTATAATGCTAAGATCTTACAACTAGAAGGGAGTTAAGACCTGAGTTCAAATCCTACCTTTGGCAGAGGGTAGTGGTGTATAAATTCTGGACTTATTTCACAGTACTGGCCTTTCCTTAACTAGTGTGTATTTTTCATTAATGCTTGTCCTTTCTGTGGTGGCTGGGGTCATGATCTAGAAAACATGGAAAATATGATTTCTTTTGAATGAATACTGAAGGAATTTCATTATTCATTCCTACTAAACTGCCAGCTATTATTATATTTGTCCCATGTCCTTCTTACACATCTGGTATTTGACAGTCTGTTCCCAAAACAGTAAATGTATGTGTTGAAAGACCTGAGTCCATAACTTAAAATAAAACTGAGTATCTTTACTAGATAAATGCCTTTAAAGCACACTATTCTGTTTTTAAACCATTCTCTAGAGTTTTAGCAAAGCAATTTAATCTCTGTTCGCTGTATCTAAACCTGTTCTGTTCTACATAGGGGTCTACACCAAAATATCTATAAAATTCTTTAAAGGACTGAGAACGCTTTGGGGGGGGGCATTTCAATGTTTCTTTTGCTCATAAAGAAATCTACTTTTGGATGCCAGATATACACAGCACAAAATGAAGCACAGCTGACAATTAACCTATAGGATCAAGTTATGGATATGTAGCCTGATAGATAATTTAAGACCCACTCTTAGACTTAAATCCTTCAACATAATTCATTACTAGTTCTCCATTACTACCTTCTAATGATATTATATACTGTTTTATACTTTACAGAGTTTTCTACTTTACAGAGCTTTCCTAGCAGCAAAGCTATAAGGTACATATTACATCTCATTTCTCCCCATTCAATTGATATGGGAACTGAGACCCAAAAAGTCCAAGTTTACAGGGTAAGGAATTGACAGAACTAGGATTTGAACCCAGATATTCTGATATCAAGTCTATCCATTTTCCCACTCCATTATGCCTGCTCTTTTTTATGAAATTTAATACTAGCCAAATAGGTATATGGAATAGAATAATTGAAAACGTTAGTATCTCCTAACAAAGCAAGTAAAAATTCTCTTTTATGTTCAATATTTTTCCAATTACAGGTAAAACCAATTTTTAACATTCATTTTTAAAAATTTTGAGTTCCAGATTCTCTTGTTCCCTCCCTCCCAACCCCCCTCATTGAGAAGGCAAGCAATTTGATATAGGTAGTACACGTGTATTCATGCAAAACATTTCCATGTTAAGTCATATTGTGAAAGAAAACACAGAAAAAAAACAAGAGAAATAAAGGAAGATTTTTTTAAAGGCACCCTTTATTCTACATTCCAACTCCATCGGTCCTTTCTCTGGAGATGGATAGAGTTTTTCATCATAAGTTCTTTGGAATTACCTTATATAAATTATATTGCTGAGAATAGCTAAGTCATTCACAGTTGATACAATATTGTTGTTATTGTGTACAATATTCTCCTGGTTCTGCTCATTTCACTTTGCATCAGTTCATGTAAGTCTTTATAGTACAATGGTATTCCATCAAAATCATATACCACAATTTGTTCAGCCATTCCCCAATTGATGGGTATCCCTTCAATTCCCAATTCTTTGGGAACTGCTATAAATATTTTTGTACATGTAAGTCCTTTTCTTTTTTGTTTTTTTATCTTTTTGGGATACAAACCTAGTAGTAGTTTTTTGTTTGTTGTCCTTTGTTCTCAAAGAAGAACAAAAATGACATCACTATGTTGGGGTCAGGATACAGTGTGTCTGCCCGTGGCTGATCAGACCAATAAGAACTCAGAAAACTCTACCACAGGTAGGGCAAGAATAGTCCATATGAACATTTGGAGTGGAGATATCTCTAAATTTGCACATCACACATTTCTTTTGAGCTATTGCAATTCTGCTTTGCTCATACAGCACTGCACTTTCTTTGATGTGGGCACACCATGCTGGATGGTCCTGTGCCAGTGTCCCCCATGTTTCACAATCACTTCTAAAGTTCTTAAGAGAGACCTTGAGAGTGTTCTTGTATCACTTCTTCTGACCTCCATGTGAGTGCTTGCCTTGTGTGAGTTCCCTGTAAAATAGTCTTTTAGGCAAACATGCTTCTGGCATTTGAAAATGTGGCCAGGGCTTTAGAGTTGTACTCTCTGCAGTAGAAGTCTGAATGCTTGGCAGTTCAGCCCAAGAAAGACCTCGGTATCTGATACCTTATCCTTCTAGGCGATCTTCAGAATCAGAATTTTCCTAAGACAACTCAGTGGAAATGATTCAGTTTCCTGGCATGGTGCTGGGTATACTGTCCAGGTTTCACAAGCATATAACAATATGGTCAGCACAATGGCTCCATAGACCTTCAGTTTGGTGGGCAATTTAATGCCTCTTCTCTCCCATACTTTCCTTTGGAGCATCCAAAGGATGCTAGCTCTGGCAATGCATGTTTCTCTCTCTCTCTCTCTTTCATCTCTCTCTCTCTCTCTCTCTCTCTCTCTCTCTCTCTCTCTCTCTCTCTCGCTCCCTCTCTCTCTCTCTCTCTCTCCACCCTATTCATCCTCTCAAAAGTGTCTTGTTTCTGACTACCACCTCTCCCAATCCACCTTTATTTGCCCCAACACCTCTCTTATGCCCATTTCCTCCTACTTTCTTATAGGGTAAGATAGAGCTCTATACCACTTATCATCAATGTATACATCCCTGAAAAGTATGCTGCCAAGGTAAGTAAATTTATCCGTAGCATTCAAAATTTCTCCATTTGCTGTAATCAGTGGTTCCATATACGGATGATGTGGTGCTGGCTGGTGGAGAAGCTCTGTTTTCTTGGTGTTAATTGTTAGGCCAAAATTAGCACAAACAGGAGAGAATAGATCGATATATTGTTGCATCTCAGCCTCAGATGCTGCACTGAGTGCATGATCAGAGGCCAGTTCTCTACTGCTATTTTAAAAATAGTGGTATTGCCAGGTCAAAGGGCATTATGGCTTTATAGCCCTTTGCACATAGTTTCAACTCCACCAACAGTGCATTAGTATCTCAATTTTCCCACATTCCCTCCAACATATATCATTTTCTTTTTCTGTCATATTAGCCACTCTGATAAGTGTGGGGTGGCACCTTAGCATTCTTTAATTTACATTTCTCTAATCAATAGTGATTTAGAGCATTTTTCATATGACCATAAATAGCTTTGAAAACTGTCTGTTCATATCCTCTGACCATTTATCAACTGGAGAATCACTTTTATTTTTATCAATTTCACTCAGTTCTCTATAGATTTGAGAAATGAGGCCTTTATCAGAGAAATTTGCTATAAATTTTTTCAGTTGTGATTACTGTGTATTTCCCTCCATTTTATTTCCCTCCTGTTTATCTTATTCTCTCTCTCTCCTCTCACCCTGTCCATCCTCAAAAGTATTATGTTTCTGACTACCACCTCTCCCAATCCATCTTCCCTTCTATCTGCTCCCTGCACTTCTCTTACGCACATTCCCTCCCATTTTCATGTAGGGTAAGATAGATCAAGTGTGTATATTATTCCATTTTTGAGCCAATTCCAATGAGAGTAAAATTCAAGTTGTCCCCCCCCCTCACTCTTCCCCTCTACTGTAAAAACTCTTTCACACCTCTTTTAAGTGAGATAATTTACCACATTCCACTTCTCCCTTTTTCCTTCTCCCAGTGCATTCCTCTTTCTCACCCTTTAATTTTGTTTTTTAAAAATATCATTCCACCATATTCATCTCACACCTATGCCCTCTGTCTATATATAATTCTTCTAACTACCCTAATAATGAGAAAGTTCTTAGGAGTTACAAGTATCACATTCCCATATAGGAATATAAACATTTTAACCTTATTGAATACATTATGAGTTCTCTTTCCTATTTACCTTTTTATGTTTCTCTTGAGTCTTGCATTTTAAAGTCAAACTTTCTATTAAGCTCTGGTCTTTTCATCAGGAATGCTTGAAATACCTCTATTTTATTGGCTATCCATTTTTTCCCCTGAAGGATTATACTCAGTTTTGCTGGGTAGAGGATTCTTGTAATCCTTATAATCCTAGTCCCTTTGTCCTCAGGAAAATCATATTCCAAGCCCTCTCATCTTTTAATGTAAAAGCTGCTAAATCTTGTGTTATTGTGACTATGACTCCACAATATGTGAAATGTTTCTTCTGGTTGTTTGCAATATTTTTTCCCTGACTTGGAAGTTCTGGAATTTGGCTATCATATTCCTGGGAGTTTTCATTTTGAGATCCTTTTCAGGAAATGATGAATAGATTGTTTAAATTTCTATTTCACCTACTGGTTCTAGAGTATAAGGACAGTATTCCTTGATAATTTCTTGAAAGATGATGTCTAGGGTCTTTTTTGATCATGGCTTTTGAGTTATCCAATAATGCTTATATTATCTCTCCTGGATCTATTTTCCAGTTCAATTATTTTTCCCATAAGATATTTTACATTTCTTCTATTTTTCATTCTTTTTGATTTTGCTTAATTGTTTCTTGATGTCTCATGGATTCATTAGCTTCCATTTGCTCAATTCTAATTCGTAAGGAATTATTTTCCCCAGTAACCTTTTGGACCACCTTTTCGATTTGACCAGTTCTGCTTTTTAAGATGTTATTCTCTTCAGTGGATTTTTGTGCTTCTTTTACCATTTGGTTTATTCTGTTTTTTAAGGTCTTCTTTTCTTCAGTATTTCAGCTGTTGACTCTTTTTTCATTATTTTCTTGCATCACTCTCATTTCTTTCCCCAATTTTTTCTCTATCTCCTTAGTTGACTTTTTAAATCCTTTTTTGAGCTCTTCCAGGAAGTCTTTTTTGGGGGGAGGGATTTTTCTTTGAGGCTTTGCATGTAGCTATTTTGATATTGTTGTCTCTTGAGTTTCTGTTTTGAAGTTTCCTGTAGCCACAGTAACTTTCTATGGTCACATTCTTTTTAATTGTTTGCTCATTTCCCCAATCTATTTCTTGACTTTTAACTCTATGCTAAAATGGGGCTCTGTTTCCAGGGTGGAGGGGGCATTGTCCTAAGCTTCACATTTTTTGTAAAGCTGTCTTCAGTGTTAGTTCTTGAGGTCTGTAATTTTTCAGTTCTTCCAAGGTGGTATGATCAAAGAAGAGGCGTGTTTACTACTGTTCTGCCCTGTGAGTGACCACCAGCGCTCTTTTCCACCCTGGAACTGTGACCAGGATCCCTGCTTCCCTGCAACTGCAAGCATTAGTTTGCTAATGCTGTGGGACTGTGACCCAGTATTAAAACCTGAATACACATACGGCAATGCAACAGAGTCCTGCACCTAGTGCCGGCAAAAAGAACCCCATAATCTCCTTCTGACCAGTTGTCCAACCCCTACTATCTGTGTGCTGAGAGCTCTGGAAGCTGCTGCCACCAATTCAGTTGCCCCAAGACCTGCACCTGGCTTGCCAGGGTGTTGCCTGTGCTGCACTGCACTCTACTTTCACCCTGGAGCAACAGACCTTTCCTGCCAAACTTCTCAATCATTTTGGGCTAGAAAATTGTTTCAACCCATTCTTTTGTGGATTCTGCCACTCCAGAATTCATTCTGAGACATTATTTAAAGTTGTTTGGAGGAGGATTTGGGAGAGCTCAGGCAAGTCTCTACCTTTTCTCTGCCACCTTGTCTCTTCCCTCCAAGTAAAAATTATTTTCTCAAACTCTAACAGTATTATTCATGTGGATTTGATTATAGTAGCAATTTTTCCCTCTAAAATATCCTTGCGAAATAATTTTTTTCTTTAAATGTATACTTTAAATATAGCACAGCTTTATTTTAGGAAACAATTTGCAAACTTTAAATACCTATAGGAATGATAGCTATTAATATTTTTGGAGAGGCGCATTTCAGTCATGACAGACTTTAATGTGTTACAAACAAGGAATTATAAATAATCTCTGTAAAACTTATCAAAGACGAAATTTGACTCATGGGTAAATTTGATTTAAGTGAGACAGATTAGACAAAATTGTCAGCCTCACTCTCTCTCTTTCAGTCATCAGAGGCCAGCAGCAAGACAGAAGTCAAGACAACTGGTGATGGCTCTGGATGCAGTAGATGACCTTGGCATCTTTGGTATCTGACCAAGCTCTAAGAGTTCCACAGCACCTGCTTCTGCCTTTTTGAAACAAAGAATTTACATCAACCTTTCTTCTGGGAGGAAGTCTTCATATTTGGGGTAGACAACCCCCTAACTCATGGATTGGTTTGAGGCCTATAATTTACCCTCAACCTGGTTTAGCCCATCTGCTGAAATGGTTTTACCAGGATATGGCTGCTCTACATCTTACAGCTGCTTGTTCTTGTTCTTCTCCAACATTAGAGTAAAAAAGATCAAATGGTGGCAAATGCAGGGGATAATAAAGGACAGTTTCCCTTGGTACCTTCATGACAAAGAAGGCCTCCAGCACATGGGTGAACTCTTCCCTTCTTCCTGTCTGGAAAACTTATGGGAGGACATGAACAAGAGTTAAAGAGGATGGGTAGGCATAGATGGATAATGATCTGTATCATCAGAACAGCCATATTTCTGAGATCTCATATCCATTTGAGTGCTGAAACAAACTTTTTTGAGAAGAAAAGTTAATGAATAAATTATGGGCTTTCCGTATCATACTGAAAGATGCATTTATATAACACCAAACATATGGGGCCATGGTTTGACCAGAAAGAAACATAGCAATAGCCACACTATGGATAGGTGCTTTTGAAAGGGTTTTTACTATACACAGAACTGATCAAGCAACACAGAGTATTCTATACACCTGGCACAAAATACTCTCCCTCTTCCGTATTCAAGTGAAGCATCAAAGAGAAACAATTCCTTGAAACAGTTTCCCCCATAGACTTCCTTGTGTTTTGACCACTACAACATAAGGCCCCTGAGCTCTGCTCACTTTTCTAGGTAATAAAAACTATGTCTAGACTACTGCTACAATTTTCCTGGCCTGTGATTTCATTGTAATGGGAAAACCACATAAAAGATGGTTTTATTACTTTATGGCAGGTTAATTTCCTTTGATATTTTTCTCCATGAATTTTTCAGCATAAAAAAATACAAAAATGCTTTACTATTTAAGCAAGACCAAAGATGAATTATTTAAGCAAGTCCAAAGATGAATCATAAATTAATAAATATCATTAATAATAATTTTGAAACACAACCTTTATGACAAATATCAATATGTACGTTCTACAAATAAAATAATGGAGTAGGTCCACAAGCTTTGGAAACAAGTTAATAAGTTTATTAATATTAAAAAACTTTTTATTTAACAAAAACTTTGCAAGTAAGTCAGAAACTAGTATGGCCATCACTCACTTTATAACTGTTAAGTGCTCTAATAAGAACAGTATTTTCTGAAATACTGTTAATTTTCTGAAAATTTTTTGAGTGTTCAGTATTCAATCCTTACTAAATATGGTTCAGAAATTTCCCCAGATCATATAAAGTCAGGCATTAGCATATCACATTAAGACAGAGTCATCTTACTTAAATTCCTTCTTTAATTTTAGGTATATACTACAACATTCTATTTTTATCTTAAGCTATATTGCTGTCATGTTTCTGTTTTGTTTGTGATGAAATACTATGTTTCATCTA
The DNA here is from genome assembly GCA_028646595.1 of Phalanger gymnotis. Taxonomy (NCBI): domain Eukaryota; kingdom Metazoa; phylum Chordata; class Mammalia; order Diprotodontia; family Phalangeridae; genus Phalanger; species Phalanger gymnotis. Next base: position 103,670,004 of record CM053623.1, read on the forward strand.
AGTACATCTTTTTAACCCTTAGGACTTTTAAAATGTCAGGTAACCAAGAGTGAGGTAAAAATCATGCAGCTGTAACGTGTAGGTCAAAACTAGTAGTGGTGGAATTAATTCCAATAAAACTTGAACAAAGCTAAGAATCCATACAGCAGTCATATATGAAAAGCACAAACATTGAAATCTGGAACCAGCTAACAAGGTCTTTAGGAAAGGTGGAGCAAGAAGATTGGTGTCATATTAAATAGGTCTTCAGGCTCTCTCCTTGACTAGAAGTAAAAATAGTCATAAAGAAGGAAGATAAAGACTAGCAACAAGTTATATTACAAGGGCTCACACCTTGGAAATAAGGAGCATGGAGATAAGGGGCACGGTTCATATGCTAAGTACAGCCTGGCGAGAAGGCCTAGCTATGGCTGAGTCATATTTATGGAAAATGACAGGCCATATCAACATTAATTAGATAATGTTAATAGTTATATCTGACCTAATATGTATTATGAAGAATAAAATAGATTTGTTCATTAACTAGATTTAGAGAAAGATCACCTTCAATCTTCTAGGACTACTAATGCCTACTTGTATTTAAGTGAGTTAATTTAGCAATAACAAATATGGAAGATTTCTGAACAAGGAATCAGGAAGATCTGAGTTCAGCTCCTTCAGGTACTCCCTACTTTGCAAATCACTTAACCAGTCTGCCCAAGTTTCCTTTTCTATAAAATAGGGATAATAATAGCATCTATCTCATGGGGTTGTTGTGAGAATCAAATGAGATAATATATGTAAAGATCTTGGCAAGCATTAAAATGTTCTATAAATTCTAATTATTGTTATTATTAAAGAAAGAAAATTAGGTCTTTATGGTTAAAGTTAACATTTCTTTAATAATGCTATTTTCTGGAACTGGCCTTTTAGCTACTACATCTATATTGCAAATATCTACAAAAGTATGCTTTGTTTTGGTCCAATATAGCTTATGGATGCAAATATTGGTTTGGTTCATGAAGGGAAATGTTTCCCAAAGGAATCGCCTACTCTGGCTTGACCACATTAGCTCGTTGGTGCTGTCTACATGTCAATTTCAACATTCCCAGACTTGAGCCTCTCATGTGATTCCTATACAGAATCATGAAAGTTCAATGTGACCCTCTGTATATACCACTCCCAGGCACACACAAAGGAAAATAAAAAGGAAATAAGCCAACCTCAAGAGAAAAATCCATTTAGTAATATCGGTGGCGCAAATGAAGTCATAAACTAAGCAGGTAGGTGGGGGTCAAGGGCAAATCATTTTCAGCTCCTTAATGAGGATTATTAAACATCTTCAGGAAATAGTAAAGGCAGTTGTTGACGGTAAGACATACCACCCTGCAATGTTTCCAATGACTTTAAAACAGTTCAAGACCTTTTGTTAGACTGTGGGTAGGCATTGCCTACAGCTAAAGAATTGTGACTTCTAAGATTCTGACCCATAGAAACCAAGGTTAGTTTTGAACTATATTGACTGACTACCCAATGTGGGTAGACAGATAAGATAGTTATCTAGCTCTACAGAAGAGGACTAAAAGTTGAGGAAAGACATGAATTTTCTCAAAGTATTACTACTTGAAAATGTAACTAAAGAGTAGGCATGTAATTTCAGAATGGAAAATGACACATCAGCCAAAACTACCCATCAGTTAATGTGAATGGTGGTCTTATGCCCCCGTCTCATTTTCATGTGCCTATTCATTCACCTAAATTTCTGCCTCTAAGTAGAAATGACATTTATAGAGAATTTTTACTTATCACGGCATTTTTACTAACCAATGGCCTTTGCCTTCAGATCCTCTGATTGCTTTAAGAAGCTTCCTTTGAACCCATCAGCTTTAAAAGCTGATTGATTAATTAAGCATATGTTTCTACCCAGAGGTTTTCAAAACTAAAACAAGACTACAGTTTGGGGTGTTATTTTTTTCCAGTCTCTGCTTTCCTAATAATATTGATTCCATGTAATTAGGGCCTGTTTGACTATAAAGAACTTAAAGAATCTCTGATTTACCAGATATAAACAGTAACAGATCCTATTAAAAAATCTGTCCCATAGGAAAATTCCTTTCAATTAAAAACTCAGAGGTACACCTGGAACATTGTTTATATTGTTCATGCCTTGAGACACATGTGAATTTACCAGTAAATCACATAACTGGAGGCTCTTAAATGTCACAGTGTGGGTAGTAGCTTTGCTTTTTATAGCAAGCTGCGAATAAAATTTAAAGTTACCTCCCTTGCTTGACATGAAACTGACTTCTAAAATTAATTGGCTGTTGATTGACTCACATGGACCTTGGATAAAAAGAGTCAAACAACAGAGATGTTACGAATATGGGATTTCAGGAGGTAAATTAGGTTGTGTTAGGTTTGCTTAGCCATGTCCTCCTTTCTTTTCTTTTTTTCTTACTCCTATTTTTAGTGACAAAATAAAACTTCAAGGAGATCTCTACCATTGAGTTAGCTGAAAGATAAAAAAGGTTATGGTTTCATATGTACGTGATAAACACATTCCCATTTCTTAATAATATTTAAAGTAAACCATTTTGTGTCCAATTTTGACACTTTAGAACTCTTGTGTATTAAATGAAATACTATGTTCCCCCATTAAGTACCCCCATCCTTCCATTGGGAATATGACAGATACCAAAAATTCAGCAGCTTTCATGTTTTTCAGCTACATGACACAGTATAAAGCCTTGGAGACAGCCAAACCTGGAATCACCTGGCACAGAGTTTGAGTTTGAATGGATCTCATCAAGTGCTCATTGGCCAAGCCACCATCTCTTTAATTAAAAAAAAAAAGAAAATAGGCCATTGATGCCAGCACCATGGATGCCTTCCTTACTACCATCTTCACTCTCCCTATTCACTGTCTGTCTCCCTAATTCCTACACACATCTTCAATATCTCTTATATGCTAAACAAAAGACAGGGTATAAGGTCTGGGACTTGACTTATGATTTTATGGGTACATGGAACTCCCTAGTGAGGAAACTTCCCCTACTAATAGAGGTTGGTACCTTCTCTGCAACTTAAGAATCTTAAGTAGTTGCCTAGAGCGCTAAGATGTTAAGTGACTTCCCCAGAGTCACACAGCCAGTATGTATTAAGTGGTACAACGTGAAAGTTTTCCTGGTTCCAACACCACTTCTCTATCTACTATATTGGGTGGTGGGAGACTTCTAGGACCTTTTGATAATACTTCCAGTCCCCTCCACTTCATTGCTGAACTTCTAGAAAGGGGAGTCTATACTCACCACTTCCCGCAATTTCTCACCTCCCATTTCCTGTTCAATTTCTTGAGATCTAGCCTTTGACCTCACCACCCTACTATAGAGCTCTCCAAGGTCATTATGAATTAGATGGTTTTCCCCCTCATTTTTCATCCTCTTTTGCCTTTATGAACATTTTGACACTGTTGAATCCGGCCTCCCTTCTTGCAAAACTCTTTTCCCCAAAAATCCTCCCAATTTCCTTAATTTTGTTTATGACAGTGTCATCCTCCATCATCTACACTCAGTTATCTTTGACCTTTGTCCTTCCATCATTCTTCATACCCAGTGCCATTGTGAAGTTTCAATTTTCCTCCAGATTTCACAGATCCATCCTCTTTATTCATAATGCCATAATCCTACTTCAAACACTTCTCATCTCCTGATTTATCTATTATAAAATAGTTTCTTAATTGTCTCCTTGTTTCCAGTCTTTTCTATCTCCATACTATCCCTAACATTGCTGCCAAAGTGTTATCCCTCAGGTACAGTCCTGATCACTTCCCTCTTCTGCTCATTAAAGCTCTCTGCAATCTGTCCCCAACCCACCTTTCCCATTATATTTTCCACTACTTCTCTCTGCACACTACAAGTTTTAGCCAAACTCTACTATCTATTCTCCAGTTTTGTTCTGTTTTATATCACATTCATATGTGAATATAGACTGTCTTCCATCCCTGCAATATATTCCATCTTTATAATCACCTAACGAAATCATTTTTCTTCAAGGCTCGGCTGAGCTTTCTCCTTGAAGACTTCCCTGATCTCTTCAACTGGAAATACTTTTTTCTCCCTCTCAAATTCTCCTAGATGATTTAGAGAAGAGAACATTCTAGAATAGGGATGAGCATATTCCTTATCACTGATACTACACTACTACCATCCACTAATGACCTATCCTCTTTCAAGGTGCATACATTTATTTCTGCTACCTTCCTGCCATCTGAATTTTTGTTAGCTACTGATCTCTAGTAACCTCACATTAATTTGGTATATAATGGATGACACTGCTTCACTACATATTCTGTCTTTAGTTCCTTCCAGTCCAACTTCTTTCCTTGCCACTTAGTCAATCTCCTTTCTCAAAAGTGAACAGTGACATAGTTACTAAATCTAAAGGCTTTTTCCAGTGTTCGTCCTCTGACTTCTGCAGCTTCTGAGACTTCTAAATTCTCCTTCTAACAGATAATCTATATTCCCTTGGTTAAGAGACATCATAGTCTCCTGAGGCTCTCTACTGATCTTGCTGATTCTTTTGCTGACTTAACATTCTATCCCCAATCCTTTAACATGACCATTGCCCAAGGGGTAGTTTTGAGCCAACTTTTCTCTCTTCGTGCTCTCTTCACAATCTCATTTACTCCCACAGCCTGAACTACCACTTCTATGAAGATGACTCCTAAATCTTTATTTCCAGTCCTTATAGTCCTTGTCTCTGTTCTGAACTCCAGATCCACATGTCCAACTGCCTAAATAAAGCATTTCAACTTCTCCAGCACCTCAACATCCTAGCCGATTATTTCTCTTAGAATAGAAAGACTACAAGTATAAGAATTATTTAGTTTATTACTTATTTAGTTTTTTAAGTTCAGAATTACTTAGTTTCTTATTTATTCATACTGGTATTAAGCCAGATCTAAAATTCTATGAGAACAAACCAGTACAGATTTGAAAAATTATGTTGGCATAGAAATTTTGTCAGTTCCAGATTTGACCATTAGATGGTGCTAAGAGAAGATTAAAGGAACATTAGAAATAAACTGCATATGTCGTAGATTTAATACATCACAGAACTGGAAGGAGATTCAGCTGTCACTACTCTCTTTCCTAAACCATCATCAAAGAAAAAGACCTGATTTATCTTCTCAATTAAATCTTTATTCCCCCTTATCCCTATGTCAGCCATCAAGCATTACAGATTCTTCCTCCCCAATATCTCTCTTGTTATTTGCACTGCAAAAACTTTCATTAACTTTCATTACCTTTCCCCCACCATAGAAACCCTTTGTTGGGAGAATTGCCTCTTCAGCAGATAATTTGAGAATCAATTCACCTGAACTGGGTCTGGTTTCTATGATGGTTCAGTTTTCCAAACATGCACATACTATACTTTAAATTGCCAACACTAAGTATTAGAACCTCCTAACAATAATAACAAACCTCTTAACAATATGAACAAGATGGATGATTTCCAGTAAAATAAGTGGTAGGTCAATAAAATGCTTCTAACCATGCCTTTGATTTGCACCTAGTTAACCACTTACAATCTGGCTGATTTTAGCACTGAAGGCTTATAAATGACATCATGCATTATTTCATTTAAGCCCCACAATAACTTTATGAGGCAGGTATACTCATTTCCGTGTTTCCAGGAGGGAACAAATTCAGAAAGGTGAAGAGTGTTTGCTTCTTAGGTGCACAGATCTAGTGTTTGAGACAAGATTTGAACACAGTTCTTCTTGACTCCAAGTCTAGCAACTTGATTCATTATGGACAAAGTCTCTTACAGTATAAAATGAAATATATATTTACTACACAAACAAGGATGCAGATGACAATTATACAAAAATACATCATATATATATAATTATTACTGAACTCAACTCAAACTATGAAAACAAAAAAAAAAGGTGGGAATAAACTCTTATACAGTAATTTTAAAAAATAGGTCTGCACCTTAGCTGACAACATTCCAAATGGAAGGGCAGTAGCATTTATTACTTATCAGAATTGATGGCATGATAAGGACTTTGGCCTTGGTAGAAAATAAATACATAAATCTTTGCATTGTCAATTCTTTATAAAAGCAGGTTGGTCCCTTTCCTGTGTCTCTTTTTTAACTTGTATCTGATCTTATTGCTGCTTTTTATTTGAATGCACTAAGGAATGGGATAATTTGGCTTTTGCTTCCTTTCAAGGTATCCTTAATTCTGAAAGTCTTGTGAGAAAACATGATGAGGAAACAATAGCCAAATGGCAAGATGGGCAAAAAAGCCCAGGTTGACTTTTGCCTAGGGTGGCTTACTACTTGGTCTCCTGTCCCTGATTGCATTCACCTGTGAAGATGTGAATAATGAATGCATAGGGACTTTGCAAAGCTGAATAATTCATGGTGCCTGATTTCAGGGACTTTGTAATCTCCCTGCCAAATTAATCTTCCTAAAAAATAGATATGTTCCTATTACTGGCCCTACTCAAAAACCACTACCATTCTTCCAGTCATTCAGGTTCATAACCTTGTACTCTTCCTTGATTCTTCACTCTCACTCACTTCCCATGTTTAATTAGTTGCCAAGTGTTAAGGATTTTCTCTCCACAGTATCTCTCATATGTTTTTTTTCCCTTCTCTCTACTCACATAATCTATACTCTAGTTGAAGACCTCTCACTTAGGTTTGTAGTAGCCTTCTAATTGGTCTCCTTGCTCCTAGTCTCTCACTTCTCTGATCTACAAAGCTGCTAAATTAATATTGCTAAAACACAAATCTGACCACACCTTTCTCAAAAATCTTCAGTAACTTTCTATTTTCCCTAAGACATAATACAAATTCCTCAGCCTAGCATTAAAACTCCTTGACAATATGGTTCCTACCTCTTGTCCCAGGATTATTTCATATTTTTCCTTCCATGTACACTCTGTACTTGTCTAACAGGTTTACTTGCCGTTCTCCATGCAAAATATTCCACCTCTCATGTTTGTGCCTTTGAGCAGATGGTCACCCACATCTGGAATGTTCTCCCTCCTCTCCTCCACCCTCCAGTATTCCTAGCTTCCCTCTAAAGTCACTTCAGGTATCTGTATAAAAGGCTTTTCTTGATCTCTGCATTTATAAGTACTCACTGATTCTTGAAATTACTTTGCATGGAAATGAAGGATCAGTTGGGGAATAGCTAAACAAGTTGTGGTATATGATTGTGATGGAACACTACTGTGCTGTAAGAAACAATGAGCAGGTTAATTTTAGAAAAAGCATGGGAAGACTTGCAGGAAATAAAGAAGAGTGAAATGAGCAGAACCCAGACAATGTCATATACAATAACAGCAATATTGTTCAAAGAATAACTGTGAATGAATAAACTGTTCTGAGTACTATAAATATTCAAATCAACTGCAAAGGACCTATGAAGGGAGATGCTATTCAGCCCTAGAGAAAGAACTGATAAGTAGAAGTATGCACAGTATGGTTTGCATATCTATATTTATATATCTCTATATGTACACACACATATGTGTGTGTGTGTGTGTGTGTGTGTGTGAAATGGTGGTCTTATTTAGTGAGGGGCAGGGAGGGAAGGCAGTAGATAGTTCAGAACTTAAAATGTAAGCCCCCCCCCCAATTTAATTTAATTAAAAAAGAAATTATTTTGTATACTTTTATATATGTTTTGCATTTACTTATCTCCTAGCAGAAAATAAAGTCTGGGAGGCAGAGATTTTTTGGGAGGGAGTGGGAATTCTTTATAATCTCAATGCTTCACACAGTGCACTGTACACAGCAGATATTTTAAAAATGTTTGCTGAATTGTTGGAGAAGTACTCACCTGAATGAAACTTTGGGCATCAAAGTATAAGAATGACTTATTCTAGGTCTCATTTTGTGACTTCCATATCTGTGTGGTATGCAATACATAGGCTTTCACATTGGAGATTATTGAAATACTCCATAATTTTTGGTCCTAATAACTTGTATTAAGCGTCTTCTAACATGATTTCATTGAGAAGTTCAGAAGAAGATTAACAATGATGTAATTATTAGTAGAATATTATGTTCAGTTTCAGATGCCCTGTTTTAAGAAGGACTTTGATATAAGTTGGAAAGCATCCGAGGGAGTATGACCAGGATCATAAAAACCTGAGATCGTATTCCATGAGGATCAGTTGAAGGAACTAGGGATATTTAGCTTGAAGAGAAAATTTAGGCATTGGGGAGCATAAGAGCTGTCTTCAAGTATTGAAAGGGGGCTGTCACGGAAGAAAGATTAGACTTGTTCTACTTAGCCACAGTGTGTCCCATGCAAAGATGCAAATTTTGGCATTACATAAGGGAAAACAAAAACTTCCTAATTAGAAATATGCAAAGGTAGAATGCACTGCTTTGGGAAGTAATGGGATCCTCCTCATCAGAGACAGGTCTTCAAACAAAGTCATATGACTATTATAAATTGCTTTGCAGAAGGTTCTATTGTTAAGGTATGAGTTAGATTTGATGACCTCTCAGGTCTCTCCTACAACTCTGAGATTCTGCAATTCTTTAGTTGTGTAATGAAATGTTTTTCAGCAAACAATTTAAACATCACATAAAGTTGCTTGTATCAGCATTAATATAAAAATTGTGTAGTATAATTACTTCTCAAACGTGGTTATATTATATAAATCATATGCCTGTGGTTTATAGGACTTCTCTCAGAATGAGTCACCAGAAGATCTCCACGCTTTGGTTCTTTGTTGGATCCATAACTTTATCAATGTATACATTTCCTTCACCATCAATGCATCTCATACCTTCTTCATGTCTTTTTATCCTGTGTAATTTTTGTTTACATTTTCCTAACAAAATCCTCCATAGAGGATCTACTTTATGCTCCTGAAGTCTTTCCAATGTTAATTTGGTATCTTTGGGGGTACCAATGTATCAATTGACTACTTAACTGTTTTTATTCATCTTTACTACATGAGCAGTATTGATCATTTCTTAGTCTGGATAATGCATTTTATGTCATCTCTTGAATCCAAGTCTTAATTTGGCTATATCCTTAAGACTGATTCTCCCCTAACAGTAAGCTTGTCATGGTCCTTTGTGTTACTTGTACTTTTCATTCTTCCAAGATTGTGGTTTTTCAGAATATATTTTAGTTTGGCTTCATCTACATACACACACACACACATATATGTATATGTATACATATACATACACACACACGTATATATATATATATGTATGTATATATATATATATATTCCCTTTTTAAAGAGATAATTTATCTTTGAGTGAGAAGATAATGCAAGTAAAAGGTATAACTAGCAGCTGTAGCCTAGAAGACAATATTGCCCTTAGTGGGGAAACTGAAGTCTTGATGAGAGCAACAATATCCAATAAGAAAAAAAAGGAGTTTGCCTTTTCTTTCAGCAAATGTGGTCTTTGATATGTCTTACATAAGATTCCACTGCTACTGAAAACCATATTAGTCTCTCAGGGAAAATGTAAGATTAAGGGAATACTTGGTGGGGGGATATGCAAGAAAATACAATCTATTCTACTAAAGAGACAGCAGAGTTTAGTGGAAAGAGAAAGCACTGGAGTTGGAATTAGGCCAACTTGAGGTTGAATCCCAGCTCTGATACGAACTATCCGCATCACCATGGGCAAATTACCTAATCTTGCTGCACTTTAGTTTACTCTTCTGTAAAATGAGATTCTGCTAAGGTGAGTTTTTTATAATTATTATTCTGCTAGACTCTGTATTGATGCATAGTCTATATCTGTCAAAAACTGGGAGTATTCTGTTTGTTAGGTGATTTAGGCCAGGCCTACATGATATCAATTCAGTTGTTAAAAAACACTAGTCAAATTCTTATCTTGTTATGTAACCTAAGAAATATTGCTACACTCTTAGAATGTTTTCACTTTTTAGTTGTGCTGGAATCATGCAGAGTTTTACCTATGGCTGTCACAGTCTAAAATAAATATAGCATTGTTAAAGACAGGCTCTGGAGAAAAAAAAAAATGGATCATTCCTTTTTTTCTCTTCCTCTATTCTCTGTGGGGAAAAACCTGTATTTGTTACCTGGGGTGATTTTACTGTTTTGCCCCAAACAAGATAATTCAGTGAAATGCTTCAGCTTTTGACAGCAGAAGATGTAGAAAGCTACAAAATAACAACATTTGATATTTCCCCAAAGTAATCCAAATTCAGGGCCCTTTAAACTTAGACTACACTAGACACACTATGAATGGCAGGATTATTCAGCTTTCCCAGACAGTCGGCCTCTAGCTAGTGTAACATGACTTCAGAGACTGTCCACGAGGTGCAAATGATTGCTGTCATGTGGACACAATGTTCATTGCGAATTGGCTTGATGCCAACATGTATAGTAGAGAGCGCTGTGCAACTCAAGAAGTGAGAACAACTTGCTGGTGCTAGTAGGCTTGTTCTAGGTTCTCCCGCTGAAAAGACATAAAAACCAGTTTCCCAAGACACATGTTCTTCTGCGTAGACCCACACTACTAAGAAACTTTGTCTACGTTTTGTCGTTGCTTTTGTTTGTTTCTTTTGATCTTTTTTTCAATTTTACCTTTAAATAGCAAATGGGAGGAAGAGTCCTGGTCTCCCTATACACAACCAATGCAATAGGTTGAGGCTAGAAGAAGCAATTCAATTCCGTTCAATAAATATTCATTAAGCACCTACTAGTGTCAGCACTGGGGTACAAATAAGAAAAAGATAGCTCAAGGAGCTTATTTCCTTTTGTTAAAGTTTTTTTAAAAAAATAAGAATTAGGCAAATTTGTGAATAAAATTTAAAAAGAATAAGAATAAGGCAGAGCAGTGTTATTGTTTTGCTTATGTCTTTTACTAGAGCCTACCACCTGTTACTTGGTTTAGAAATAGTCAATTGGTTTGTAGTACCCGGAAAATGGAGCTATTCTTATTAAGGCCAAGACATGGCACCTTGGACAGGGAGAGCTAGATCTGGAGTAAGGAACACCTGAGTTCAAATGCAGCCTCAGGCACTTAGTACTAACAAACCCTGGGCAAGTCAATTAACTTCTGTCGGTCTCACTATCTTCACCTATAGATGGGGATCTAAGGTGGGGGATAATAATAGCATCTACCTCCCGGGGTTGTCATGAGGATAAATGAGATAGTATTTTTAAAATGCTTTGCAGACTTTAAATTGTTATATACATACTGTGTCATTATTGTTGATTGTTATTCAGTGACTTGGGGATTAAATTTATAGACTTGGTCAGTCAGCCACATAAAGATTAAATGGGTAGTAGAATTTAAAGGGGCCCACAAAACCAAATATTTTTTCCACTACAAATAGTCATAGCACCAACCTGCCTATCTAGGTTTCTCTCATACTGCAGCTCTCTTTATCTTTTAGACTCCAACCAAACAGGGCTACTCTTCATCTCCCTTCCCTCCTCTAATCTATATTCCCCAGCAAAAGTGATTTTCCCTCCTTAAATTCATTATAGCATTTATTCTATGAGGCATAAAGTTTTGACCAAGATCAATTTATTAGCAAAGCTAGCAATTGTCATTTAACAGGATCAATGATTCCTCAGTAGCCAAAGGCCAACACCAAGACCAGGCAGGGTCTTTTATAGTCAAAAAGAGGAAGAAAATGTAATTAAGGTGATCAAACTAACAAGAAGGAACTAATCCAGGTCCAAACCCGTCAGGCTCACCAGCTCAGCTTTGCAGGAGCTCAGTTGTTAGAAGAATGGGAAACTTAACCCATTACAAGTCATTCGTTCTGTTGTTCATTTTTTTCAGTTGTGTCTGACTCTGTACTCTCATTTGGGGTTTTCTTGGCAAAGATACTGGAGTTGACGAGGGCACAATCTCTGGGAACCCCCTTGAACCTGGAGTACAGTCTCTGGGAACCCCCTTGAACTCTCTTTGAGTCTTCCAACTGGATCTGGCCTTCCCCTAAGGCCATGGGCCTTGCATTATCATTGGGCCCAAGTCTCTGCCTAGCCTAGCCCTCTATTGTCCAGCTGTTTCCCATACTTAATCCTGATCAAAATATCTATACCCTAGCTCTGTTACCCCAGCCCTCTATTTTCTGTATGTCTCCAAGTAGCCTTTAAGTATTTCCCACCATGGAGTCTGACCTCATCTCAGTCCCATCAAGCTCCTCCTCAAGACCCTCCCTAAACCCCTCCTCTAGTCACCCCAAACCACCCCTCAATCCCTCCCACTATCTTTGTGCATATAATCTCCATCTTTCCTCCATGAAGGTGCTCAGATTCAATCTAATTCAGCAGGTTGAATCTGGCCCGCTTGTGGAAACAGGCATCACAATGGGTGGGATTTCTTAAGACAACCCATTATGGTGAATCTCTAATAAACTTTGTTTTTTCCTTTGGCTGAGAAGACTTGAGTCGAGTTCTTTTGGCAGGACCCGGCTTGTCGGTACTTCGGGGTGTCAAGCACCCCTCAACCCCAAACCTCTTCAGAGTGGTTTGCCATTTCCTTCTCCAGCTCATTTGACAGATAAAGAAACTAAGGCAGACGGGGTTAAGTAACTTGCCTGAGATCCCACAGTTAGCAAGGATCTCAAAAAAGAGGAGTCTTCCTGATCCTAGGCCCAGCACCCTACCCTACTACTCTCATGAGTCTTTCTAGCAGAGGCCAATTTAAAGCTAGCTTGATCAAATCTTACCAAAGCCAATTAAATATATTAAAAATAAACCTTATCACACAGTAAATGTATTATTATTTCACGGTTCTCACATTTTGAGAGATTCTTCTCTCGACTCATCGAACTTTGTTTTGTATCATACTTATTGGTGTCCTTGTTGGATTTCCTATACCATGCCACCCTTCCCCCACTGGAAGGTAAACTCCTTGATGCCAAGAGCAGTGTCATTTTTTTAAAAAGTCTATGTATCTTCAGTGTCTAGCACAGCCCTCCACATGGTAGATGCTTAATAAATATTAAATGAACTGAATTAATAGTGCCTAAAATTATCACCATTAGAATCATTCTTTTTGGTGAAGATATTGTAATCATATGGCTCCTGTTAAAAATTACATTTGTTTCCACGGAATCCAGAATGTATTAATAATTAGTATCAATTACTTTTTCAGATTGGCTATTAAGGTGGAAATCAGGTGATATAATAGAAAGACTTCTGGATTTGGTCAGAAGACTTGAATCCTCTTCTCCTATGCCCCCACCCCCACCCCTACCCCCATCTCTCCAAGACAAAATCTTTTTCTTTGGGTTCCAGTTATTTTGTCTCTCTAACCTTCGTCTGGAGATCATTATATTCTGGCATGGGGTTCTTTCTCTCTAGCTCTCTGTTTTCCCTAATATTCTTTATAAAGCAAAGCCTGTTACCAAAGTACAAAGTATCAGGATGTGCCAGAGCCAGCTCTTATGGGCTCAGGGGCCAATTATTAAATTTTCAGTGTGATCACTTACACATCAGAAAACAGTAAATGCTACATATCAGGGCTTGATTTATTGTTTTGTGGATTGTCTGAACTTAAGAAAGTGATGGAGAAAATGCTCAGAGAGTTTTCTGTTAAGCATTTACCAGTATATCCTTTAAAGTGTCCCAAAAATCTTAGTGCAAGTTAACTTAAAACTTCAGTAAGACTTACGACATCCCATATAACAGCAGCCTTTACTGTTTGAGGTGTTCTACTCATCTGCTTAATGCCCTAACCTGGCTTCTGAGTCTCGTGGTTAAGAATCATGAGGCTAGGACCTCTTGATTTCCTCCCCTGAATCTGAGGACAAGATTGTAGAACTGAGATTATATTCACATCCTATAGACACACTTTCCACCTGCAGATCAGCTTGGTCTCAAGAAACAAGGTACCCTCCCAAGATAAACTGATCACCAGAAATCCCCTCATCATGCTGCTGAATTTAGCACCTTCCCAACCTCCTCTTCCTCCCCCCCACTTATTCTAGGGCTGGAAGTGGAGCACAAAACGCTACCTTTTCCCTTCACAAAGGATAGAACCTGGAAACAGGTGAGGTTTGCAGCTCACTGCACTTTCCATCTCCAGCTCATCTTAGTCTCAACTCCAATAAGATACTCCTATATCAGGTACCTCCTGATGTCCCTCACCCACTTCTAGCTTCCTTTTCAGTGTTGTTTCCCCCTTTTATATTGTAAATTCCTCAGGGGTAAAGACTGTCCTTTTTCTTATTTGTAACTCCAGCACTTAGCATGCTGCCCAGCACAGAGTGGCACTTAATAAACACGTATTAAATTGAATTGAACTGAGTCCACAATGACCAGTTCCTAGGCCGACTCCAATCCCTTCTATGATCTCTTCAGTGATGCCCGGAGATAATGCTTTTCTGCCTCTCAAAACTCCACCCCACCAATTAAAATGGTTTACTGGATCCTCACTTAAGATTAATGGGGAAAGCAAAGGAGAAAAGAAGGAAAGAGAACAAGCATTTATATTTGCCTATTATGTGCCAGGCACTGTGCAAAGGGCTTTCCAAATATCTCATTTGATCCTCATAACAACATAGAGGGGTAGGTGGCTGTTCTTATCCTCATTTTTTTCATTGAGGAAAGTGAGACAAACAGGGGTTAAGTGACTTTCTCAGGGTCACACAGAGTGTCTGAGACCATATTTGATCTCAGGTCTTACTGACTTGAAACCCACAGCTTTCCACTGCAAAAAAAAGGCTAGGGGAGAGGAGAGGGAAGGGAGAAATCCTTAAACAGAATCTGTTAACGAATTTTTTACAAAGCCTTTATTAAAGGCTTCCTATGTACCAGACACGGTGGAAGTAATGGGGATATAAGAGAGACCAACAAAAAAATAGTGTCTGCTTTCATAGAGCTTATATTCTAATAAGGAGGATAACATATTGGGGAAGAGTAGCCAAGACATTTTCATCAGAGGAATTACAGGAATGGCGAATAAGGCTGTTCAATGACACAGAAAATGATACCATATTGCTTTGATTACCATGCACAAAAGAGGTGGAAAGAGAATGAGGTGAGGGAGAAAAAAGCAGCTGCAGGCCATATAGCAAGATGGTCAGGGTGGATGATATTATTGGAATTTCTTCCCCACTTTCTCCTCTTTTTCCTCCACAGTCCCTCCCACACCCCTGCCTTCCCTGAATTCACACTTTCCCCAGATATATAGGCAGGATCTGGTATGATACTTTCACAACTTCTGTAGATGACCAGTAGTAGATAAGCTGGAAAGAAAGCTGTCCTCCATTCCTGGGACTCTCTCTCTCCTTAACTCCCACTACTGACGTCTGGGCTTTCCTTAAATCCCAACTAAAATCTCGCCTTCTACAGGAGACCTCCCTCAATCCCTCTTAATTCTAGTGCCTTTGTTCTTTTAATTATTTACTATTATTCATATTCCACTATATTTGTTTGCATGTTGTCTCCTCTGTTAGAGTGCAAGCTCCTTGAGGGCAAGGACTGTCTTTTGCCTTTTTATGTATTCCCAATACTTAGCACAGTGCTTGGCACATAGTAGGCACTTAATAAATGTTTATTACTAGATTAATTGAATGCAGGTTTAGGCCAATTTGTGGAGGGCTTTGAATGTCAACCTAAAGATCTGAAACTTTGTTCTGTAGAGGCAGTGGGTATTCACTGAAAATTTCTGAGCAGATGATTGATTTGTTTCTAGAAAACAAATCTCACTGCCATTGGTAGGACAGATTAGAGGACTAGGGAGAGAGACAGGAATCTATTTCAATAGTGCAGGCATGTAAAAATGAGGGGCTGTGAACTATGGTGGTAGTAGTAAATCTCTTCTTGAATACTATGATTTCCAGTCTCAGCCATAACTCGAGAAGTGGAATGCTCAGAAAATCAACCGAGATTATCTTCATTTCAGTTCTTAAAAAGCCAAATTTAAAGAAAATCAATTGGTAAGAAGAATAGCTTGTTTAAATCCAAGACCATAAGGAAAAAATTGCCAGTCCTCAGTCCTCTTCACTGCCCAGAATAGCTTTTCTCCACTATTGCTCTTTCCCAGCTTTCCAACGTGACTCACCAACTTCTGTCTTATGTATTCATTCAATCAATCAAAAATATTTATTATGCTATCTCTATATGCCAATCACTGGCTAAGCTCTGAGAATATGGAGAAAAAGTTAAATAATAATCCCTGCCTTAAGAAACTTACGTTCTAATGAGACAATATATACATATATTTATTTAAGCACATAAAGAATATATATAAATAAGAATAAATGATAGGCTTTTTTGAAAGTAGTGAGTGAATGTGTGTGTGTGTATGGGTGTGAGAGAGAGAGAAGTCATCAGACTTGCGCTTTAGGAAAATTACTTTTGCAGCTGTATGGGGGTGGGGGATAGGGGTGGATTAACAAAGGACAGGCTTGAAGCAGATAGAATAAATAGGGGGCTATTGCAATAGTCTAGGTGAGAGGTGGTGAGGGACTGAGCTAGATTAGTCGTTGGATGAGTAGAGAGGATTGTTAACAGTGAGAAATGTAGCAGAGAGGTCAAGGAACATAAACATTAGGAAGCACCCATTAGACCGCTTAATGAGAAAATCATCAGTAACTTTGAAGAGAGTAGTTTTAATCATGTGATAAGTGCGGAAGCCAGATTGCAAGGGGTTAAGAAGAGGGCAAGAGGAAAGTAAGTCCATGCTGAGTGCATACACTATTTTTTGAGAAGTTCTCTTGAAAAAGGACAAAAAGTATATGGTAGCTAAATGGATGGCAGGATCTAATGAAGACTTTTTGAGAACAGGAAGACTTTGGTGTGTTTCTAGGCAGCAAGGGAGAAACCAGCAGTTAGGTAGATATTAGAGATTATAGAGAGAAGAGGAGATGATAAGATGGGCAATCTATTGAAGAAGGTGGTAGAGATGGGTTTAGGGGTTCATATGGAAGAACTGGCCTTGGTAAGAAGGGCCACATCTTCATCAGACTAGAGTAAAGGAGCAAATGGTGAAGTATCCAGGGTGGTGAGATAAGGGGGAGGTGTCATCGAGTGAGGAGGCAGGAACAAGAGAGATTCTTCAGTGGATATACAACAATACTCATTAAGTTCCAAAAGTGTGCAAAGCACTGTATTAGGCACTAGAGAGGGATACGTTTATGTAACATACAGTCTCTGTCCTCAAGGGGCTGCTTATCTGCTGTTCAGCTGTTCCAGTCATGTCTACTTCTTCATAACACCATTTGTTGTTGTTGTTTTTTAGTTTTTGGTTTTCTTTGGCAAAGTGTAATGGTAAGCAAAGTGGGACTTTCTGCTGTTTTTTCTTTCGGAATGCTCAGCACTAAGGCAATCAAGTGCCTTTGATTGAGCCTTGCCTTTGTTTGAATCAAGAGTCTTTGGTTGAATCAAGAGTCTTTGATGACCTCCTTAAGTCACGAGAAAGCCTAAATCACAGGAGTTTGAGTCATATGGTTGTGATGCCCTCTGACCCAGAAGAAGTGTATATAAACTCTGAGGTCAGTATTTTGCTTTGGGGCTTACTCCTTGGAAGAGTATTCTGGTGATTTGGCCAGATGAGACTCTGGGTAGCTGTTAAGGAACCCCCCCAAATTTGAAAACTCAGATGTTGGTGCTTCTCTCTCTGGTACCTATGTATGTATTGCTATGGACAGAGATTTAGAAGCCCTGTCTGCTGATTTGTGTCATTTTCTCTGTTTATATAATTTCTGCTTTGTGTTTTCTCTGAAGTTCAGGGTGCTGACTTTTCCCCCTTAACTAAGTGAATGATATATGCAGGCTTAATTAAAGTGAGATTGTAAACCCCTTAAAGTTGCTTTCCTTAGAAAAGCAGATCAAAGGACCTGTGCTAGCAGCCCTCCTGTGTGCTGGTGTTATTGGCCCTACACCTCTACAACAGATGCTAGTAACATTGTTGTTACACAAAGATACTGGACTTGCTCAGGATCACACAGGTAGTAAGTGATTGAGGCTGGATTTGAACTCAGGTCTTCCTGACTCCAGGTCTGCCACCTAGCTGCCCTGTCTTGCTTACAGGCTAATATTTAAAAAGGAGATCACTGGAAATATAACTGTGCTGCAGTTAATGCAGGGACATGTTACTTCTGTGTTTTATAGAAGAATCAAGCCCTCCCTGTGCTCTGGCCATTTGGGAGTCCAATTACCCTAACTGATGACTGCCTCAACTGTCCTATTACAGTATTTCAGGCAGACCTCAGCTATGCTTTATTTCACTCCCTATTACTAGTCATCTTTTCAACAGCCTGCTGGTCCCAGAGATCATGCCTTAGAGGTTTTAACCCTTTCTTTTCTGGAACTTCATCTTTATAGCCTGATGTCCCTGATTGGTGACTGACTCACCCGGTCAATTTTTTCAACTAGCACAGCCATCCTCCACACTGCAGCCATCTCTTTGATGTACTCACTAGTAATCTTGCCATTTCCATTCCCTCACCACCTTTCTGGAACTATGATCAAATCAACTCTTCCACTGTTCCTGGAAGGGGTGTGTCAATCTATTCTGATATGGCCTCACTAATCTTTCCTATAACATTAAAAAAATGGTGGCCTCCCTGGCTACCATTCCCCTTTATGTGGTATCTCTCCCATTAAAATACATGTTCCTTGAGGAGAATTATCTTTTTAAAATATGTAATACCTAGCAATTAGCACAATACTCCTAACATAGTAAGCACCTAATAATATTATTCATTCATTCAGGCACTTAATGATCCCACATATTCAATGTTATTTTAAAAAAAAAATATGGAAAATTTGGTGAAAGAGTGAAAATTGATCTCTCAAAAAGAAAATATTTATGAGAATTAAAATGGTAGAAAGCGATGAACATGATAAAAATCATATTAAAAACACATAATATTTCCAAAGAGTATTACAAATGGAAAGCTGAGAATTAAAGTTGGAAAGGTAAATGTAATAAGGAAGAAATGAGGGGAAAAAATGTTTATTATATGCTATTGATTTCTTTCTTCATTAACTTCTCTTCTGGGAAAATATAGTTGAAAACTTTGATTAGAATGCAAGGAGAGGAGAAAGACCCTCACAGATACTACGCAGTCCTGATCAATATAGAAAGTCATGAAGATGTTTTATTTCCCAGTTATCAAACTGACTCTATTCAATTCCAAATTATTTAGGGGCTCACTAGCCAGATCGATGTGCTTTCTTTTTCCCTCCTTTCCCTCTTCCCCTCCCAGAAAGCCACCCCATGTAACAAATAATATTTTTTAAAGAAAAATATTTTAAAGGAGGAAAAAAGCAATTGGCAAAACTAACCAATACATAAAAAATTGGAATATATGTGTAATATTCCACATCTCTAGACCTCCTACCTCTGCAAAGCAGATATAAAGAATAAGATATATTCTCATATATCTTATCTGAGACTATGCTTATTATTTTAAATTTCCCATTATCCACTTTTCATTTTCTTATTTTTTTATTGGTTCTTTTCATATACATTGTTGTAGACATTGTAGTGTATATTGAAATGTTTTGGGGATGGGAGGTTGACTCTGTTTTTCTTCACTCTGTATTAGTTCATGTAAGTCTTTATTCACAATATTCATTGTTTCTAATAGAACAGTAATATTCCATTACATTAATATACTTACTGTTTATTTAGCCATTGCCCAGTAGATGGGCATCTACTTGTTTCTAATTTTTTTTTCTTTTTTGGCAGGGCAATTGGGGTTAAGTGACTTGCCCAAAGTCACACAGCTAGTAAGTAGACAACTGTCTGAGGCTGGATTTGAACTCAGGTCCTCCTGACTCAAGAGCCAGTGCTCTACTCACTGTGCCACCTAGCTGCACCCCCTCCCCCTCCTATTGTAAAGTCTTTATGGGGATTTTTGCAAGGGATGTTTAGGTCCAAACAGTCTGCCATCCTAACCAGAAATTCCCCTAGTACTCTTTTCTCTGAAAACCCCCCAGGTTACTGGGTTGAATGCAGAGGTAATACATGGTTCAAGCCTACTTCCAGTACCTATCTTACTAACATACTATACAGGAAACATAAAGCAGCAAAGAATTTAACCAGAATAGAAGAACAGGTAAAAGTTAAGCAATAGAATAATGTTCAGCCTCCCAACCCACCCCATATGCAAATACATACAGTCTCCCAGACACTTGAAAGCAAAGACATGAAATTCTAGTGCCTGGGCCAAAGAGAGGGCAGAAATCATGTGAAAGGAGCAATGGGGAATTGCCTACCAGCCTTCATGGGTGGTAGGTTGCCTTTCCTGTCAGTGACATAGGGTTATGGTGAGGGGATGGCTGTACCATTCCCTAGGAAGTCTGGCTTGTGTCCTCTAAACCCCTGCCAAAGTCAACCCTGTGACCACTGTTCCCCTTCATAACCTTCCCTGTCCTCCAGGAAGCTGTGCATTCCATGGATCCTGGGATGCAAAGACAACTTGTGAAAAGGGCAGTGTGGGAAGCAATGGCAACCGAGGGTTTGGGTCCCTCAGTTTGTGTTCCAAACTTCAGTCCTCTCATCTCCCTCTCTATGCACTCCACATCCCTTTGACATGTTCTCTAGGATGCTTTTGTAATTCTCTCCTGCTGAGGTTCCCTGGGCAGTTCTTGATACTGAAACTTTTTGGAGTTATTTTGGAAACCAGAGCTTGCCTTGGAAATTTGGAGTTGAAGGAATGATTTTTGTTTGCTTTGTTTTGTCAGTAAAAGCTTGACAGGAACTAAGAGTCTTTTGTAAACCACTGGGTTTTCATTACTCCTCTTTTTCATACCTTCATTTCTTTCCCTTCCCCGCCGAGCTGATAAAGTGAATGACGCTATAAACTTTGGACCATAATTTCAACTATAACTTGTTTTTGAGGCTCCTTCCAGAAAGATGAGATGTGAGATTTGTGTAATATGATTTTTAGAATGTGCTACTAGAACTGAGGGGGTGGAAAAAAATACCGTATTTCCCCATGTATAAGACACACCTTAATTTTGGGGCCCGAAATTTGAAGAAAATATATTACATAAAGTTATTGAACTCAAGTTTTATTCATCTGCTCATAGCTTTCAGGCATCTTTTGGGCAAGTCTGGTTCATGTACGCATGCTTAGTCCACCCTGTTTCATGAACCTGAATTGTGTCCTCCTTTGAAATCAGTAACTTCTTTTTCATCAGCAATTCTTGCCTCATGCTGAACCATCTTTGTGGACACAGGAATTCCAATTGCCCTTTGCTCTTCAATCCATATCTTCAATTCCCTCTCTAAATCAGGCCATTTTGCTGACTTGCCTCTCATGGCCTTCTGCCTTGGTGTTTTCAGTAGGATTTCTTCTTCCTGAAGAGAGTCTCAGATTGTTTTCTCAGTTGGAGGAGGACCAAACTTAGTTCAGCAGCACAATTTCCATTCACTTTTGCAAAATGAATCACTTTTAACTTGAATTCAGCACTGTACGAAAATCTTTTCTGACCCATTTCTGGGCAGAGTGTGGCAAAACATAACCTAATATACCAGTAACAAATGCGAAACAATGAGCGTAAAGACAACAAGCGCGAAAAGCGGGAAATCCAAGTAAAAAAAATCTACAATGACCACAAAAACAAGCGTGAAAAATCGGGAAATGCAAGTATAAAATCTACAGCCACTGTAGAAGAAGCACCCAGTTTTTAGACCCCAAATTTTTCAAAAAAAGTGTGTGTCTTATACATGGGGAGATATGGTAGTCTTTTTTTTTTTTTGGCGGGAGGAGGCAGGGGATTTGGGGTTAAGTGACTTGGCCAAGGTCACACAACTAATAAATGTGTCAAGTGTCTGAGATTGGATTTGAACTCAGGTCCTCCTGACTCCAGGTCTGGTACTCTACTCACTGTGCCACCTTGCTGCCACAAAAATAGTCTTAAAGGTATTCAGAGCAGAAGAATTCAGGGACAAGTAGGCCTTGCCCACATCAGACTAATGCTTTGAGAAACAAGGACAATGAATGTTCTTAGTGGTTTGGCTATTTTTCTATCTGTTGCCATTAGCTAAATTGTCTGTGACCACTCTCTGGGGAGTTATTGATCAATCAATCAATATTTATCAAGGGTGGTCTATGTAACTGATATAGTACTAGACAATGAGAGTGTTTATTTTCTAAATTTTAGGGGCTTAGGAAAAAGCTCTATTTGCTGGTAAACCCTGGTTCCAATTATATGCATGAGCTAGTGGGGAAGTATTTAGGGATTCCTCTGGAAGCAAATTCCCAGCAAATGTGTGCCCTAAGGCAGTGATCTCCAAATTTTTTTGCCAAAAAAAAAAAAAATAGGTACACACCTGGCTCCTTTCTACTTTTCACTTTATTCCCATTCTGTCATGACTGGTAACTAGCAATGAGCCAAACAAATTACTTGAAGTTCAGATAAAGCTCAAGAAGTAACTAAAAATACTAGAAAGGAGAGACAAAAGCTAGCAGCTTCTTTCAGAATTCCTGCCATCACAGTATAGACCATGCCATTTCCCAAATATATTTAGGATGTAAAAGCTAATAAGGTAACTTAGAGGGCATCCAATCTAGGTGTTCTAGGGCCTATATACTTGTTTTAAAAATATTTTACTGTGTTTCACTATAATTGGTTTCCTTTATGTCTTATGTAATCTTATTTTAATTCACTTAAAAGCATTATTCTGAAAAAGGGTCTATTGGTTTCACTGTACTGACAAAGCAGTCCATGATACAAAAAAAAAAAAAAGGCTTGAGGCTTCCTGAGCTAGTACAACTCCCTAATTTTTCAGGTAAGAAAACAGGCCCACAGAGAGGTTAAATGACTTGTCCAGGGTCACCATGTAGGCTGTTGCTTAACCAGAACTGAACCCAGATCTTCTGACTCCAAATTTAGAGTTACTTCCATAGTTCCATGCTGCCTCTCATCCGGAAACTAGGGCTAATTGAAATTTAAATAACATGCCCAAGCTCACAGAGGTAGTAAGCAATACAAGCGGGATATCTGAACCTAGGCCCTCTGGTTCCAAATTCAGTGTTCTTTCTTCTACATTACTACTGCATCCAAGCACTTCCTATACTACTTAGCATCTATCAGAGAGTATGAATAATAAACCTTTTAGGCTAAAAAATTATCCCCTCTATTGGATAGATTTTTTATACGGGGTACACAGGAAACATGTACCTCCCTGCCCTAGTTCTCAGTAGTTACAGCAGATTTTACCCCAGGCTGATGCAAAAACAATTGTTGATGATTTAGTGAATAGCAAATAGGGCTAAGGTTATTTTCAGTGCTTCTGGTTGAGACTAAAGAAGGATGAATTTTTGAACTGAGATACTCTGGCTAATCCACACCTGAGGACAACTGAATCATCTTGTATTTTGTCCAGTGCTTTTTGCTTAGATGCTGTCTCATAAGTGTTCATTAGTTGTCTTATTTTTGCATGGCTTGTCACTCTAACCACATTATTAGCTTGTGGAGGGAAAGGGCAATATTTTCTGCTTCAGTCTCCCTAAAACATCTAGTATGGTGTTGGATACAGAGCAGGCACTCAAAAACATTTGGCAGATGAAGGAAGGAATGTTACACAAACTCTCTCCATTTCCCATCTGGCTATGCTCCTCTGGACTTCATCATGCCCAGCAGGAACCTCAACTTTCTGTAAGATCTCATCAGCCTTGGAGCTCACACCTCCTCAGTGCCCCTTGACCCTGGGTCCCTTCGCTCCTCCTCATTGGAGAGAATAGAGTATCTATAGAGGGTAGAGAGAGATCAGAGCTCCTCCCAGATCTTCCATTTAAAGAGGGGGCCCAGGCCAGTCATCTGTTCATTCCTCTACCAGCTGCACTCTTCTGGATTTCATCATGCCCCCAGGTGGGGAACCACCCAACTCACTTCCTACCAACCCTTTTAGTTTCTTTTTATGCACTGTTTTCCCCAATTAGATTGCAAGATCCTTGAAGACAAGGACTATCTCTTGCTTTGCTTTGTATCTCCAGCTCTTCACACAGTTTCTGGCACACAGTAGGTGCTTAATAGACTGACCCTGAAACCTGCTGTAATGGAAGGGGCCAACTATAGACACCAGTTGTGACATGTAAATAGACCTGCCTTTACGCAGAGATCGGCAATGTGGCAAATGATCCTGAATCAGTACAGATAAAATTTTCTTTTTTGGGGGAGGCTTGGAAGGCAGAGCAATTGGGGTTAAGCGACTTGACCAAAGTTACACAGCTAGTAAGTGTGTCAAGTGTCTGAGGCCAGATTTGAACCCAAGGCCTCCTGACTCCAGGGCCAGTGTTCTACTCACTTCATTACCTACCTGCCCCCCAGATAAAGTTTTCTGTCCTCAGTCCTTACTATGATATCCCACCAATTAGGGAGTCACTTGGCCTAACAAGATTCCTCTTAAAATTCAATGGCCTCTGAGAAATCCAAGGAAGTTATCACATTTTAATATGAATTATTTTAAAGATTCTTTTCTTTTAAACACCTATATGAAAACACTGAGAGAATGGAAGTTTCAATAGACAAAGAGGTGAATTTTCAGCATAGGGTGGGGGAATCTTTCTAAGAGACTGGGAGAAGAAATGTAGAGATGTCAAAAAGGTCTATTGGCCCCGTGCTACCTATAACACTCAAGAGTATGGCCAAAACCAGAACAAATATAATTGGGAAATATTTAACAAAAGAAATAAAAATATAATAGAACATAGATAATATTACATTTTAAAATTAAGTCAATGCGTAGCCCACATGGATCCTTATGTATGGATTAAAGCCCCCCTCCCCTTTCTATTTGAGTTTGAAATCATTGGTCTATAAGAAAGATCACTATACTTGGATTTAGAAGACCTGAGTTTCAGTCCTAGCTCTATGTGTCTTGCTTTAGTTTCCTCATTTATTTAAAACAAAAAAGTTTCACATTATTTAAAAAAATCTATAAGCTTTAGAACTGGAAGGAATCTTACAGAAAATTTAGTCCAGTGCCCTCCTTTTGCAGATGAGGAAACTCAGAAGAAAAGTGACTTGTTTGAGTTTAGAATAGATGATCTCTAACTAATATCTCTTCTAACCCTATCTATCATCTTTTATAAGTGCTGGATCAGATGGAGAGGAGACAGTGTCAAGTGATCAACTTTACCTGCTATGGAATGTTGCCTATGTCTGTATTGTTCATGAAGGGAGTAAACTAAATCATCTTCTTTAGCAAAATTAATCTCTCATTTCTTTCATTTCAATAGAGCATGCTTTTTTCAAGCCAGAGCAGAGGAAATAAATAAAAGGGTATAAACAACTGAAAGTGGAATTGAGCAGGGAGATTCCACAGTACTGTTTAAATTAGATCTGGGCCATTTAATTTGCTGAAATCTACTGAGGTCATGTGCTAAATAAGTTTTTAACTTTCAGAGAGCTTTCAGGGAAAGATCTATGGCTTTTCCAGCCTTAGCTGGTCACCAACCCACAGAAATCAGTGTCATGTAACTTTAAAACTGGTCAATGTTTATTAAATCATTTCCAACTTTGGTTTAGTGGCAAAGCATTGGATTTGGAGTCATAGGAAATGGGCTCAAATACTTTCTCTCCATTTAGCACTTCTGTGATTTTGGGCCAAATTATCTAATTCTTCATCAATAAAATGGGGCAGGAGGAGAAGATGACCATGGAGGTCCCTTCAATTTCCAAATCAATTATTATTTCAGTCATATTCTTCCTTATAAAGTTGCACTGCCATATATGGACCTAAAAAGTAAGCTTGTTTAAATAACAAAAAAAAATAAATCTCATTCAAGAACATTTGGTCTTTTTCTTTCCATTATAGCCTTGCATGTTACTTAACCAAAAAAAAAAAATAGGTTGGGGAGGGGTAGCTGGATGTTTTAAAATTTTTCCAAAACACTTTTCTCTGGGTCTTATTGCACATACATATTTAAAGAGTAGTTGAAAGCCAACTTCAAGAGCCAAGCTCAAACTACTGGAAAGAGTGAGTTATAACCCCAAAGTTGGCACAGTCTTAACTAGGACTGCTTCGATGGGGATACATTACATTAAAACAGAAGAAAAAAATGATACTGGTCCATCTAAGTCAAATATCTCCCTCATGTTTCAGTCTTCTAAACATGGAAAGGAGCATTTTTTCTTTTAGGTCTTAAACTTTGCAAATTTCTTTTACATTCCTAAATTTCCTAAAGTATCCAGCGGAATGAGAAACAAGAACAAAATGTTTCACAGGAAACCAACAGCTAGCAGAAAGATTACAACTTTTTTTCAGAAGTTAATGAAATTAATAACAAGATAAAAATAAACCTTTATGCATACCATCAAGAATGTCTTGGATCTGAATAACAAAACAAAATTTCTTCATACTTTAGATTGTGCTAATTTCTTGCATTTTCTTCTGGATAAAGATTAAACCAGTACTCAAATCGTCCTATGACTTCCTTGATTTGAGTACTCTTCCATCTCATCAATGCCAATCCATCCCATGGGACTCCTGTCCATGTCCTTCCATAAATTTACCAGAGGAAGGCCACCCAGCATGCAGGGGACCTTCTTCACTTTCTCTTATGATGACTAGGATACTAACAGAACCCACAAACTGTACACTGATTATCCTTCACTCTCTCCACCTGAGCAGTGCCTCTTCTTTTTCTGCTCGTATATTTCTTTGATGATTAGATTATTAATCAATTATAAACATTAAACACCTACTATGTAGCTGGGCACATGACATGCACTGTGGAAATAAAGGCAAAAGAGAAATATCTTCCTTCAAGCAGCTTACCATTTGGCTAGAAACAAAATGTACAAGTACAAGGTTATTTTGGTGGGCAGAAACTAGCAGCTGGGAAATAAGGAAAGGTTTCACAGAGAAGTTGGTGCTTAACCTGACCCTTGAAGGTCACTGGGGATTCTAAGAGGCAGAAATGAAGAGGGAGGGAACTATTCCCATGAAGGAGAGAGGAACAGAGGTAGATGATGGAGGGTTGCGTATGAAGAACTATAAGAAGGGAAATTTGGCTGGACTATGGTATAAGGAGAGTAACTGATGAATAAAAAGACATTTCGAAGTACTTTATATGTGCCAAGAACAGTGCTAAGTGCTAGGAATAAAAATAGAAAAGTCAGATAGTCATTGTTCTCAAGTATGGGCAGACAACATGAGGGAAGATTCAGCAGCCTGCAACATGGAAAGGTCTAGAAGTCTTAATGGACAACGGTGAAGTAGTTGGCAAAGCCCAGAATTCTTTAGGTTCCATAAGTAGGTAAATTTTTTCCCTCTTTCCACTCCTGGCTGTGTGATCCTCCAGACTGTATTACTATGATTCAGATGCCTTCTCATGCTGGAACTTCCTTCAGCACCTGGAGTCTTTTCTTCCTGGTACATCCCTTTCTTTCCCATTGATGAGTTTGTTCCAGGAGCATCCATTTGAGGAGTAGGCTTCATTCCCCTGCCTTTTCTGAATCTCTGGATTTTACCAACATGGCCCAGTTTAAGTACCTTCAGCTCTCTTTTATTAGAATGTAAGCTCTTTGAGGGTAGAGATTATCTTTCTTTTAGCTTCTATTTGTATTCCCAGAATTTAGCACAGTACCTATAACATAGTAAATAATAAAGCTTGTTGCTTTTCCTTGTAAGATGAAAATGCTGGAGGACTTTAATGAAACAAGTTTTATTCAAGGAAGAAGAAGGCATGATATTATCCATTTCCCACCAAGAAGACAAAAACCTTCAGTGGGTATAATGGTAGACTAAGAATTCTCTTCTTTTGCTTTTGTTTTAGGAAATAGAGGCAGAACATGTGGTAAGACCCAGAAGATTTTATTAGGCAGTACTGACAGAGGGAATGGTAAGGCCTAGTGGTCCCCCACACTAAAAAGAATGGAGTTGATGACTACCTTCTCACCCAAGTCCTGTGCACAGTCAAGCAGCTGGGATGAAGAGGTAAGGCAAAGGGATAGGGTGCTCCCAGTATTAGTAGTTCTTTCTGGGATAGTCAAGGGTCGGGGGAGAGAATGAATGGGATAAAATACAGATACCAAATTTGTATCATTCCCACTCATATATATATATATATATATATATAGGTATGTATATATATATATATACACACACACATATATACCCATTTGATTATCCTTTCCAACCTAATCTCTCTCTCTCTCTCTCTCTCTCTCTCTCTCTCTCTCTCTCTCTCTCTCTCTGTCTCTCTCTCTCCTTCCCTCCCTCATAATGTAGGCTAAACCAACCCCAAATTTTTCTGAAATAAACATAATATTCCCCAAATAAACAAACTGTCTTGACAACTCAACAAAAAGGCAACAGAAATGAAGAAGGTATATTGAATAGATTTAAGGCCTGATATCTGATTTTCATTAGATCTATTGATTAATTTTATTTAATGTCAGCTTGATTTTTATTAGGCCCTGAACAAGTACCGTGTGGACTTTTGTGGCTGGGTTACATAGTGAGATGTTTATTACTGTTGATGTTGCCATTCTGATCAACACTGACCATTTTAGGCACAAAGATGTTGCTCTTAAGTACAGATTTACAATAATGTAAGAAACAAAATGTCCTCGTAGAAAGAGCACTAGGCTTGGAGTCAAAAAACCTCAGTCCTAGTACAGGTTCTGCTACTTACTAATTGGGTAGCTCTGAACCAGTCTCCTAGTGTATCTGAATCTCAATTTCCTTAATCATAAAATAAGGACAAGAAATGAGGAAAGCATTTTATAAACCTTAAAATTCTATTTAAATTCAGTGTAATTTAAAGCCCTGAGCTAGACTGGGAAACTGTCTTTTATCTATCTTTTATCTTTCTTTTCTGAGTCTTTAGCACAATGTCAAGGCACAAGTAATTCATAAATGTTTATGCACTGACTTACTACAAAGATATGTAATAGCAAAGCCCTTGGCTCAAAGAGCTTATTTATTGGTGGGGTAAGGAGAATGGATCAGGTGGGCTTCTCGTGAGCTATTCTTCTTCTTCTTATTGTATGTTATACATGAGTGCCCTACCCATAACCCACAATGACACTCAAACGTGTAGCAATGATAACGAGCTCCCGTTTGTTAGATGTCAGCATGGGCTGGCATATATAAATGGGTTGCCATGTATAATATGTCTACACATGTAGAAGTGATGCTCGTGTGTAATAGCAACCAACAGTGGTGGAGAAATGATGTCTATGGCCTCACTTGAGAAGTGGGGTGGAGGGCTGTGTATTTGGTGTTAGGATAACTCTCAGCTTGCTCCTTAGCAGCTGTAGCACCATTCTGCTCTACTCCATCTCCATAAAAAGTTTTTCCTCCATAGCTTACTTTCTCCAACTAGTTTAAGATAAGATCAAATACAGTCTTTTCTCTCCAGAGAAGAATTCAGGCCCACATCAGCATCAGCTCACCCTGATAAGGAATTGCTTCTCTTATCTCCCTAAAAGGTAAACTTTGCCTAGTTGTTCCACGCTAGAAAATAAACTCATTTGTCTTGGTGGTTTTTGGTGGCCACCATTTTTCTTTTTTTGTAAAAAGAATTAAAGAACATCAAAAATGAAAAGGAGTATAATTAGTCATTTTTGGCTAACAGCCCAGGAAGGGCAAGCCACTTGTTTCTTTCTTTCTTTTCCTCCTCCTGGTTTGTTTGGGGGAGACAGCAGGAGGGTTGCTCTCCTACCAAGGATGGAACAGTGGGAGAGAAAAGTGTCAGAGATCTACATGTGACTCACTAACCCCTGTTCAACTGCTTCACTGGGTACCAACAGCAGCTTTGTGATCCCCATTACTCATGATGCTACAACCCACTGACACTCTTAAAGTACAGGAGCTTCAGAGGAGAAAAGGACATGAGGATGGGACAAATCATACCACTCTGACTTCCCAGTCCCCAGGAATGATTTCCCCTCTCCCTCTTTGCCTCTTGAATTCCTACTCATCCTATAAAGCCCAGTTTAGATGCCTCCTCCTCCAAAATGAAATCTCCCCATCTTCTTTCTTACTGCTATCTGAGGAATGAAACAAGACCAAAATGCCATGGCTCTCTGTGAAGTCTGGGTAAAAAATCTCATCGGTTGCAATAGGTATTTCTGTGGTCCTTAGTTCATCACTAACTGTCAAACTGCATGAGGCTACCTTATTTATGGAAATGTTATATTGAGAAAAACAATGCCTTCCATCCATGTTTAAATATATAGTATATTATAAAAATTGGTATTTATAGAACCTAAATCAGAGCTTAAGCTTATTGGATGCTCCCTTAACATTAAACATCTAGTAAAATTATCCTCAACTGATGACAGGACAGGAGGAAGAATATCATTAAATGACCATTCCATTCAGTAAGAGTAATTTAGAAGTCACAGAGATAAATGGACAATTAAAACACCAGACAAAGAAGGAGAAAGGAGTAAGGAGAAAGCTATATATTTCTAGAACTTATGAGTATTTATGGGGAAAAGGAAAAGAAAAAATGGTTGAGAATATGATGAGAAAGAAGCTGCTTAAATTTGTAACACTAGATTTAAAAAAACAACAAGAATTTAAGATACTTTACAAAGACCATAACCACTAAATATAATCCTTGTCCATATTATTAAAACCCACAAAATGTTTATGTATCTATGACAATGTTTCCAAAATCAAATTACGCTATCTACTCCATGCAGACAGCATAAATAAGGATTTTTGGCACATGGCCCATAACCTTTCATCTTTTCTAGTTGAACGTACAAATGTACAAACAGAATGTACAAAGTTTTGTTGTTGTTTTTTTCATCAGTAAACTATGTCTGGTTTATGAATCAAGTCCCCACTCCTACTCCTTCTTTTGCTACAACATTTTTGTAAAGCTAGAGAAACTTACTGTGCTGAATCAACTCCTCCGTAACGTAAATAGCAACAAAGAAAAACCACACACTTTTGTCAAATATGTAGGCTGTTCCCTAGTTTAATACAACAACAATAACAATAGCCAGTACCTTTAGTTTTTACTGAAATGATTGTAATTGAATCAATTAATTTAATAGCTTTGAACAAAAACCTCAATGGAATTTTAAACTCCCACTTTTTAATCAGCAAGAGTTCGTAATTATAAAACCACTCTAGCAGTGGGGATATTTTTGCAAGAGTTAAGGACCACAAAGCCAGGTCTATACATAACTGTTTTAAGCAGGCACCATCAATTTGTACCTGAGTCACTCATCCATTTTTGTTTTATTTTTAAACTGATGCATGAAAGCTAAGAACGTAACCTTTATAATGGGACATGCCACTGTGGTTTTAGTTTTGGTATATTCCCAAGAAGTCCTAGGGAATTAGATGGTAGGTTATTATTGTGCAGAGGTTCACAATTAGATATTGTGTCTGACTCTGCAAAAGACTGAATTCAAAATAGATATAAAGTTTCATAGAGTTAACTTCAGTAATTGCACTAAACTTTCTTGATAAAAGGATTTCACGATACACCACCTTTCTGACTTTATTTCATATTACTTCTCCCCTCCAAATACTCTTGACTCTAAGAAATGAAGTTGTATAGACAGATACAGACAATTGTGTTTCAATGTAATTGGTTTCCTTTATAATTCCATATATTTTATTTCATGCATTTAAAACATTTTCCTGAGAAAGGGTCCATAGGCTTGACCAGACTTCCAAAGGGATTGAAGACATAAAAAAAAGATTAAGAATCTCTTGCTCTAGACAAACTAGAGTCCTTTCTGCCCCATTACCATTTCTTGTGTTCTCTTGGCTTCATGCCTTTGCTCAATTCTTTTTTTTTTTTTTTTTTTTTGCGGGGGGAAGGCAAGGCAATTGGGGTTAAGTTACTTGCCCAAGGTCACACAGTTAGTATGTCAAGAGTCTGAGGCCAGACTTGAACTCAGGTCCTCCTGACTCCAGGGTCAGTGCTCTCCTCACTTCACCACCTAGCTGCCCACCATTGCTCAATTCTATTCCCTATATTTCAAATCACTTCTCTCCCGCTTTGCCTTTTGAATTCTTACCCACCCTGTACAACCTAATTTCTCCCTGAAGCCTTCCTTGATCTACTTCTTCAGTAAAAAAGTGATCTTATATACCCCCAAACTCATATAGTACTTGTTTTAAAAGTCTCTAATATACTTATGGAAATTGAGTCTTCAATGTTTGAGTATTATTCCTCCATTAAACTCTAATAGACGTACAGGAGCCAACTTTTATCTAAACTTTGTATCTCCTACGGCCTTAAGAATAGGGTTCTGCAAAGAGACTAAGCAATTAAGAAATGTTCATTGAATGAACTAGTGACTTTAAATGGGTTAAAATAAGACTTTCATAAAAGACTTTAATCAGATAAATTAAGAAAGATTAGGAGAAACTTTTCTCTTGTTTTGAGTAATGGATAAATATAAATTACATATTAAATATCATATCATGAAGGTCTCATGTGATCCTTTCTGGCTCTGTGATTCCAACATATTAGGGATACTACATAAGGAGGTGGGGTGACATTCACCCTAGCCAATGTGCATATGCAGCTGGGGTAGACTACGAAAATGGTCCAAGACAACTCACTAATTTCCCTTTAAAGGGACTGTGACAATCACTGTTGGGTACCTCTCTGTGGAGAGAGACCCAGCTAGTTTTGTTACAGGAATAAAGGAGTAGAGATAGAAGGAGAAGTACATTAAAATGTGAGGGAATTGAGACACAGGACAACCACTGGGATGCCTGAAGTACCCTTTTTCCTGTTTGCTCATATAGCTATAAGCAGGAAACGTAAATCAAGTTTCTACAGTGCTGAGTTAATCATACATTCTGTTTCAGTTTTATTGGGATTGTGGATAATCGTGAATGGATATTAACCCCTACTGGCCCGGGACCAAGGGCTCAGACCGCTCATTCAAGACACAGGGCACAGCAGCCCATAAAGGGTTTCTGATTTGGGGAGAATCTGGGTCTAGGAATCAAACAGAATGTACCATTGATATCTATGCTACATGTTTCTACTTTTGTTATACTTTATCTAATCAGAATTGATGTTTTATAAGGATAAATTGGACTCATTGCTAAGGACACATATGGGAATTAATCATTATAAATGAACCTGGACTCTTAGATGCAGACAATCACAAAATCAGAGATCTAGATCTCAAAGGGATATCAGAGGTCCTATAGTCCAATCCCATCATTGTTATAGATGAAAAGAAATTTTGAAAACTGAGGCTCAGGAAGGTTAAGTGACTTTCATCGAGGTCACATGGAAAGCAAACAGCAGAAATGGGATTTGAACTCAGGTTGAAATATTGACCTGGGCACTTACTCACTCATGAACTGAGGTAAAGACTGATTGACAGAGAAAAACAGGCAAACTGGAAGATATCCACAGTGACCCCCCTGATGTTGGCTAGTCTACATTATACTATGTTGGAAGTAAAAGACAGTAATTTCCTAGGATACAAATTATATATACATATATGTATATACGCATGTGTACGCATGCATATATGCACATGTATGTATAGTTTGTGTATAGATGTCTTTATGAATGTATGTATATAGATATTTAATTATGATTATATAATATATACTAACATACATATTATTAAACATTGCTTTTCCTCTAGATATATTAACTATTATCTGAACTAACCATTCAGATTCCCAAAAGGAGAAACAAGTTGGCTAAGACCACAAAAAATTACTTATGGATGTAGTGATATTAAAGATACTAAATTCGACATAGCTAGGCAATAATATCAAGGTCACTTTTTAAATCTTAGAGCAGAGAGCAAGATCAGAAGCAAAGGGATGAATTAACTTGAATTGATACTTACTCTAAGTAAAGTCTTTCCATCAGTGAGTACTCTTGGACCATGGGATTTTTGTAGTAGGGGCACTGGTAGGAAGCAGAATTTAACAAGCAGCTCTGGACATTACTCACTTGAAGTTCTCTGACACCAGTACCCCAAAGGGAAGTTTCCTTCAGTCATTCTACTAAGTATATGGGAGTATCTTGCAGATTCATGAACAATAAAGCAAATTAAAGGATTACCTGGAAATCTTCTAATGATTTGGCATAATCCTTCCTTGTTGCAAAGCTGATGCTGTATTTCTGGGAGTATATTTACCTGAAAGTAATAAAAGACCAGTCACTTTATGGTAGGTTTATAAAAACTGAAACCAAAGTGAAAGCATTTCTTGGAGCCCTGGATGGATGCATAATGGAAAGTGAGCATTTTTTCCCCCATCTTCCCACCTACTGACCACAAGCACAGAAATTAGAGCATTTAGCTAACATATGAAAACAGAAGAAAAAAATGATTACCAACTGTGATCCAATCCTATTTGAAGCATTAGGTACAGTCTAAAACAACCAACCAGCCAACCAAAACAAACAAAAACCCCAAAACCCAGTCTCCTCAAAAACCAGCACTAAGTATTTCAAAGTTGTAAATAAAAGGAAATGCCTATAGTCCTATCTCACATTCAATAACAAGAATAACCTAACACTTAGAAACTGTTTTGCAAAAAAAAAATAACAAACATGACTCATAGCCAATAAAACCCCAAGACTCTCAAAATCTTCTCATTTGGCCACATGCACATACTTAGGTCACAATTTTTAAAGTCTAGTATTAAATCTGCAAACATACTGTGAACCTCTAAATAACCACATAAATGCCATTATTCTTTCTGAATATATAATCCAGTTTTCCTAAAGTTTCATGAGTGCAAAATTAGAGTTCAGCTTTATGTAAATTCAAATATTTACAGAGGCATGGCTTCAATTTTGAAGGGAATGAGAAAGTACATGATTGAGAGAGTTCAATTTCAACTTTAAAATAGCCACTAAGAAACTATTCTGAATTTATTATAAACTTACTGCCAAAAACAAGGTGAAATATAGTAAAAAAAATAAGTCATGAATTCAGAATAATAAAGTCAATCTGAATTAGCAAAAGAAAAAAATTGAATTATATATTTTAAAATAAATAATGATTGCTTTCAAGTACCAGCAGTAATTTTAAACTAGACTAATAATATACACATATTTACGTAAGAAGGTATTTTATTAACTAAGATCATTTGTAATTAGCAGACCTGAGTTTAAATCTGGCCTCAGATACTTATTAGATGTTTCACCCTAGGCAAGTCATTTAACTGTTTGCCTCAGTTTCTCATCCATAAAATGAGCTGGAGAAGGAAATGGTAAACCACTCCAGTATCTTTGCCAAGAAAACTCCTGACGGGGTCACAAAGACATGACTGAAATGACTTAACGAAAATACCAATGGTATATATAAGTATACATGCAAAAATATTTTCAGTTCTTTCTTTTAAGTTGATTAAATACTTCCTCTGCAGTCTTATTATGTCATTCATTTGCTCAGGAATTTTTTTTCCTTTAAATTGCTTTGGTCAAGATAAGCCAGACCAGATTATGTCCACATTAACATGGATCTAATCTAATGACACTTTATTGTTAGTCCCAAGTCCAAAGTGAGCATAAACTACTTTTTTATCAAGTCTTTGAAGGAACTTAGAGACAAGTTTCGTTCTCAGGCTCTAAAATCAAAGCAATTATAGGTATTTAACTGGCAGCAGTGTTTGGCTCACACGAAAATGACTTCTTACATATCTCTAAGGGGGCTGACCAGGGAAGTTCTCTGATTAGTATGTATTTTGCAGACTTTATAGAGTGGTAAATTTTTGCTCTATGAGTTTGATTATAGCTTATTGATTGGGGATGAGCTGGTTGCTTTGGGTTGTTGTAGATCAATTGCAAATGAATTATTTGGTTCAATGAGAGCCATATCTTTGTTCAGGGCCTTACCAAAAGAAATTGACAGAAATGATAGATGTTTTATGGTTGTCACTTCCCCCCTTATAGAGAACAGAAAAAGAGCTACAGAACTAAGAACAAACCTAGGTTCTAGGAGATTTCTCCTCCAAGAGCTGAGTCAAAAGCAAATGAGAATTGTATATGCTCTCATTCACAAGGCTCAAGAGCAGGGTGTCTAATTTTACATGATCTCTCAACCTGAAAAATGACAACCTTGGAAATGAGAAATGTGGCCAAGGGGTAAGAGTTACTATCAATCTCCTATATAGAGAAGAGGGGATTTCCTGTTCAGCTCCAGTTCCAGCTCCAGTATTGTCTTTCTAGCAACTCCACATATGAGAATTCCAGAATTTGGTCTTCTAGAGAGAGAAGAGATATTCCCTGAACAGCACCAGGCTTGTATAACCATCTTACATACTTTGAGAGTCTGTCTTCAGGGTAGTAGCTTAAACTAGACACATACCAAT
Organism: Phalanger gymnotis; assembly: GCA_028646595.1. Classification (NCBI taxonomy): domain Eukaryota; kingdom Metazoa; phylum Chordata; class Mammalia; order Diprotodontia; family Phalangeridae; genus Phalanger; species Phalanger gymnotis. The sequence continues at coordinate 103,706,229 of CM053623.1, forward strand.
CTCTGGGTGAACAGTGGACTCACTGAAATATTTGAGGCTGGCCCTCCAAGAAATTCCAAGTTTGTTTCTCTTCCAAAGTAAATCCAAATCACAGGATGGTATTATGAGTCTGGAGAACTGCATAGGCTTTAGTGGAAAGGTAGGGACTCCCAGGTAAGAGGAATCTTATCAACTCTTTATATGCTATTGTGAATCCTTTGTATTGTTTTTGCATTTTCGATAGGTGGTATAAAGACTATATACGCACTGTCATCTTGAGTGATGGTGTAGGAACTAGAGGTCCATTTTCCTATTGAATCTGTCCTGTCCAAATAACTCACAGTAAGAAAAGGGGCAAATTTGCAGTCTTCTGCTTTCTTTCCCAAATTACTGCTTCAATTGTTTGTTGCTAAAGGATGAAGAATATGGGCGGGAAAGAGGGCAGAACATGTTCACAAAGTTCTCCCTCACCTCTAGAGGCACAGCTGTCGTGTCTTAGATGCCTTGGTAAAATTGGGTCCAGAAACTTGGGAACTTCTCAGACCACATGAATGAGAGCACATGCAATATCCAAGTGTCTCTGCTCCAAAGCAGTCATTATTAGCTCCCAAAGAGGAAAACCTGCTACAGACCCAGGTCTACTCTTAGCTCTACTATTATCTCTTCCATTCTCTGAAAAGGCAAAAAGAACCCAGTAAAGTCAGGTCCCCTTTTTAAGGTCCTGCACAAAAGTGTGGTACTGAGCCAAACAAGTTATCCCCAAATGCTTGAGAACAGCCTACACCTGCTCTCCAGATTGAGGTGTCCCTGTCTAGGACTGTATTTCTTGAGGGGACCTTAACCAGGATATACATTTCCCTCCCGGCTGAACTACCTCTCCAGAATATTCTGCTTCCCTCCCAACTTCCTTGTCCGCTGCCCTCTATCCCCATCACCAACATGACTCTCCAACTTCCCTTTGTGCTTTGTCTACAGAGCAGGGACTATATTATTGTTGGGTTTTGTGGTTGTTGTTGTTGTATTTGTATTCTCAGCACAGCACAGTGCCTGGCACATAGCAAGTACTTAATAAATGCTCTATCATCTGTCAAATTACTAATTTATAGAATACTAATTTGATAGAATCAAAGTCACAAATAGTTTCATCAGCTTGTAATCTCATTGTATTGTTCAGGGACCTCTTCTGATCAGAACCCTACATTTAAATACATGGGGGAATATTACATACTTCATTACAGTTCCCAATCTTTAGCACAGGATAAAATATTTGTTCCTGACACTTCCAGTTCATGAGAAGAGTAGCCTCCACCTTGATTTCCTGGAAAGATTTCAAGACAGACGCATCTGAACACTATTTTCTCAGGCAATTCCAGTATTTTTTCTTTTTTTAGTCCTACAGTAACTCTAGCTCAACCTGAATCTCTCTTGTAATACTTCTGTTAGATCGCAAATCTGATTATTCTTACTTCTTCATGTACATTGGAAGCTGGGAAACCTTTCTATCTTTCATATCAAAATCCAAAACATCTCTAAAAACAATTGTCCTACAATGCGTTATGGCAACAAAATTACCCTAGAAATATGCTGCAGTGATTTAAAATCACAGTCTAAAGGGTTCTTTGTTCCCAAAGTAGCCAATAACTCCATGTTTTTTCTCTCCCCTAGTATCATGCTGGGGGTATAAAAAGACAAAATATAGATTGTTTCATTGTGTAAAATGCATTGGAGGATGAGAAAAGACCTCTTTTAAGCAATGATGTTTCAGGTCTAAGAGCCAAAGATGAGAAAGGAGAGCATTTAACACCATGGGGCAATCTATGAAAAGTCACAAAGCCAGGAGATGGAAGGTCATTTGCAGGAGACAACAAGTAGTTTGCTCTGGTAGTGGTATCTAACTCAAATAGAAATGGGGGCCATTAATCTGAACAAAAGGATCTTTGGGTTGCATATTAACTTAGTTTTAAAATGTAATATTACTTACATTTTATTGTATTTTTATTTAATTTGGTAAATATTTCCCAATTACATTTTAATTTGGTTCTGGCCGCACTTTGGAGTGTTTGATGTCTCTGATGTAGAGTATGTGAAGGTAAGTAATTAGTGTAGGGAGGCAGGTAGGGGCTGGATTGTGAATGGCTTTAAATACCTCTCTGAGAAGTTGCCATTTTATTATCTAGGCAATGGAGAACTGTGGAAGCTTCTTAAGAGAGGGAGTGACTCGGTCAAACCTGTCCTTGAGGAACATCAGTGTGTCAGGTCCTGTGTGAGGATGGGATAAAGAGCGCAGAATTGAAGGCAAGGAAAACATTGAGAGGGTTATTGCAGTAGTCCAGGCGAAAGGTGATGAAATCCTAAATTAGGGTGGTGGTGGTGTAAGTGTGGAGAAAGGGATGGATAGAAGTTGTGGAGGTACAATAGATAAGACTTGGCAACTGATTGTGAGCTCAAATATCATTCCAACTGGCACAATTTCCAAACTAAATTTAATCAATCCACAGGGAAAGCTGAGTCATAAACTCCAAATGCATGTACTTCCCTGAAACTGAGAAAAGGCTAAAGAGCTTACATAAGTGCGACATACTTAAGCTCCTAGTGGCAGTTGCATTTCATGGATTTAAAATTAAAGGAAAGAAACAAAGGAGGAAGGAAAGAAGTGATGGGACACAGCAAAGAAGTAGAGAAGATAGAAAGGAGACCATTGGATTAAAGAAACTTGGGAGTCAACTAGACTGATATTCTCTTCTTAAATTGGGGGAAGCAAGGGCTCAGAGAGAGGTCACATAAAAAATAAGCAGCACAAGCAGGATGTGAACTCAGGCCCCAATACTATCAAATATAACATCCATTCTACTACCCCATGCTAGCTGTAGGGAAGGAAACTGAGAACTCTGATTTTAAAAATCTAGGTAATCCCAAACAGAATGAAAGACAAATGGCAAAATAAATAATAATAAAATACAGTATATGAAATAAAATAATAACAGAATAACTGCACAAAACCATTTTTAAAAGTCTGCAGCTATGATTGAATAAGTTGGAATGACCTCAGGCCAAAAGACGAATGATTTTCACATATAAAGCAAAACAACCTTCACACCTATGACTTGAAATAATCCAGGATTCCTAACGGAAGAATCTCAGGAAAGGGCTCCATATATAAGGCAAAAAAACTAATATTTATTACAGCTGATCTAAACTCCTTCTGACACTTCTTAAAGCCCACAGAACAGGTGTGCTATCCTAGCCATTGCTTATGTCCTGAGAGGAAGGATTACAGTAATTGAGTTCAAAGGTCACAGGGACTTATATTGCCACTGCAAAGTTATCACGCAATACAGATGAGTTCAACCTGCACAGATTTCATAGAGAAAAAAATGTGCTGCTGCACTCATAGAAGATGCATGTCTTTTCATGCTAGGCCTTGGTCATAAAAGTTTTAACCTGGCATAAGACCAATAACCCAGGCCTTTCAATGATCTAATACATAAAGGAAATAAGTGACTTCTTTTCCTTCCTCTTCTGCTTTTCCCATCCCCCACTATAACCAATGACCTTCTCTAAATCTTTTCCTTCCACAGTCAGTCTCTGGCATTCACAGGGCTGAGGATGAGATAATTCTGACTCATACATGGTAAAGATCATCCAAGCGCTACTCCAGAGTAGAGGCTAAACTAGCAGGGTAAGATAACAGCAAGGTAAAATGAGAAAGTCAGCAAATTAAACTCAGGAATTCAAAGGTTAAGGGGCATACAGCTGTGGTAAATCAACTATATTCTAATATGAAATTTTTTCTTATTGTCAATACAGTAACACCCCTCTACTTATCAATTTTATGCACATCATGAAATATATAGAATTTGCATCATCACTAAGAGAAACATTTTAAGGGAACTATAATTTGATATCAACTAACCTATATATAATGAATTTCTCAAACTTAACATTACTGCAACATTTTTGATGATCATCAATCAACCTTATAATTAGAAGGAACTTTAGAGTTACTTTTCTTTTTTTTTTTAATTTATTTTTGACATGTTTGGTTTTCAGCATTGATTTTCATAGGCGTTTGAATTACAAATTTTCTCCCCATTTCCTCCCCCCCCCCACTCCAAGATGGCATACATTCTGGTTGCCC
>CM053623.1:103710845-103739637 GCA_028646595.1 Phalanger gymnotis
CCCCCCCCCCCCCCCCCCCCCCACAGAATTACTCTTGAACATGCTTCCTCTTCCTTCTAGCAAAACCATCTCTCCCATAACAACTCATAATGACCATCCAGCTCAGGACTACACAGGCAGTTTCCTGCTTCAATGTTTGTCCTCTCAGTGGCTCAAAGGATTCAGTACATGGGGGATTACAGAAGATACAAGGTCTTCAAATTATTTTCCCTCCCTTTGGCATACTGTAAGACCAAGGGAGTGTTTAGTTAGAGCAGAATTACTGTTGTCTTGTGAATCTGGACAGCTAGACATCTTCTAAACTGAGAAACTGCCATGAATAATTTGAATAACCCCATCCAGCATGCCCTAAAGATATAAGAGGAACTTAGGGACAATTTAAGGTAGACTCATGAGTAGTCTAGCTTCTAGAGTGGTGGGAAGTGCTGGTAGAGTCAGGGGAAATACATCCTCTGGAAACTAGAGGAAAGGGGACATCAGAGTATAAAACCACCCTGACCCGACCTGGTTTCAATGTTAGGGGACTATTTGAAAATTCAAGGGGTGAGGGAATGGGAAGTGTTGCCTACTTATGAGTGAACTTGTATGAAGCAAGAGGCTGTCAGCAAACATAGCAGAAGGGAGGAGGAGCATCACACTGGAAGCACCCTGGCTTGACTCAGAATTTTAGCTGCGGTGCCACCATGACAAAGAAAATCCAAAATACCCCCTCTGCCATCCTAAGCCAGATCTACAAAAGAAGAAAGACTTTCCCCTTGGAGGAAAAAAAAAGATGAGCTGATATCACCTGATGGTAGCTGTACAGAGCTTTGGGCAGAGAAACAGGCTAGAGAATAGCAGAAGAGACTCTGATTGGTGTGGTGAAAAGAAGACCAGATACTGGAGTCAAAAGATTTGGGTCCAAATCCATTCTCTTGTTTTTTTTTTTACCTGTGTGACCATGATCAAGGCCCTTAACCTTTTTGGGCTTCACTCAGTTCATGAATTATAAAATTAGAGGTTTGGAGCATATGCCCATTAAAGTCCTTTCCACCTCTATTAATAATGGCTAACATTTATATGGCACATCAAGGTTTACAAAGTGCTTTTCAAGTCTTATCTCATTTGATTTTCCCAATAACTGTTTTGAGAGGCCACATGATGTACCACATAGAGGGCTGGTCAGGAAAACCTGGTTTCAAGTCAGGCCTTAATGCATACTAGCTGTCTGATCTTGGGTAAAGAGCTTGACCTCTCAATACTGTTGGCAACTCTGAGACCGTATGTTGCAGAAAACATGCTGTTCTGCATTGGTAGAGGGAGTTTTCTCATTTTCTTTTTTTCTGATTGCAAGGTTAAGGCTCTAGCTACTACACCACCCAGCTGCTTCTAAATACAAGATACTAGGATCTAGTAACCCCACTTATTGGACTCTGATCCCTCAAAGCTGTAGAGAACTGCAGAAGCCACAGAAACCTAAAAAAAATGCTGTGTGCTACTCAGGATTATGAAGAACAGTGCCTGCTAGGTACCCTACCTGATGACTGTGCCTGACAGACTATACAAGTCTTTGGGAAAGGATTGTTCATTAGCAGGTGTTATGAGGATCAAAGGAGATAACATTTGGGGGAAAAGCACTTCTTAGCACAGTGCCTGGCACACAGTAGGTGCTATATAAATGCTTATTCTGTCAGTCAATAAACTTTTATTAAGCACCAACCATGTGCCAGGTACTGTGCTAAGTACTGGGGATACAATTCCCCTTAATGTATTCCATGAGGTTTGATAAGAAATCTTTTTGTTTTATTTGACGTGTAAATTTTATTCTTTGAGCCTTATGAACTGTGCGTTTGGCAAGGTGGATCGATGACAATACACTGGGTGGTGTCATAGGATGAAATTTCCAGATTTTATAGGTTGAGACAAGAAGACAGAAACATGAGAAATACCCTACAGTATACCTGGGCCCTTCATGAGAGCTTCTATTACAAGGGCTGCATCAATATATACTAGTTCCTATGAAAGATTTCAGGCTTCCGAGATTCGAGTACCCTTACAAAATCAAGGTAGTATGATCATTTTAAAACTTACTTTCTTAATGAAAAATCTCCTTCTCTGAAGAACCTATCTGTAAGAATGGAGTATAGTGCACAGGGTATCAGGAAAGAAATGACCTCCCCCTCTTTTTTTAATGAAAAGGGTTCTTTAGAAAATGCTTCTGTTTTATTTGACCCACTGAGGTTCCTCTCACAGGTTTTAAATGATTTCCTTATGAAGGGTTTTCATATCACTGTTATAGTCCTCTTGAACACTTTTGTTTTCTAGAGCACACTGGAGAAATATTCATTTCAGAAACTAATTCTCAAACATTATTGGTTCACTCTACAGTGAAGCTTTTTAATAATAATAATAGATGCCATTTTTTAGATTGAGGTAAAGTTTACAAAGTGCTTTACATACATGATCTCACTTGATCCTCACAATCTCTATCAAGAGATTACTCCCTTACCCATGTTCACATAATTAGTAGGTGGGAATCAAAAACAGGTTTTCCTGACCTAGATTCTTCAGCTAAGGTATAAGACCCTAACCAATTTAAAAGACTTTTACAAAAGCTATTCTTGTAGTGATTAAATTGTAAAAATAAATTAATTCTCTAGTGGAAACAAAATGAGGATTCTTAAATTCCATAAGTATAGTCAGATGCAAACTTTCCCATACTCTCTTCTCTCTAGGTTTTTGTGACACTGTTCTCTCCCGATTCTCTTTCTACCTGTCTGATTGCTCCTTTTCTGGCTTCTCAGCCAGATCCTCATCCAGGTCATGCCTGATAACTGGGTCTCTTAGGCTCTCTCCTGGGCTCTCTTTTTTTCCTCTATCTATAGTATTTCACTTGGTGATCTCATCAGCTCTCATGGTTTCAGTTTTTATTTCTACACGGATGATTCTTAGTCCTAAACCCTCTCCCACCCTCTAGTCTCATTTCTTCAACTACCTTTTAGATATTTCAAACCGGATATCTCATAGACATGTTAAACTCAGCATGTCCAAAACAACTCAGTATTTTCTGTACCTCCCTCCAGCCTCCCCTCTTTATGACTTTTCTACTACTGCTGAGGCTGCCACCATCCTCCTAGTCACTTGGCCTAGATATTCTTGACTCTTTGCTCTTTCTCCGCCCCCCCCCCCGCCTCATATCCAATCAGTGATTATGTCCTGTCATTTCTGCCTGTGTAACTTCTCTCATTCATGGCATCTCTCTCCTCTAACACTACAGCTACCTTGGTACAGGACCTCATCACCTCAGGCCTGGACTATTGCAATAGTCTGCTGGTTAGTCTTTCTGCCTTTCTTTCTCAAACCCTGCTTCATCTACCACTCAGCTGTCAAATTGGTCTTCCTAAAGCACAGGTCTGGCCACATAGCTCCTCCCCCAGTCAATAAATTCCAGTGGTTCCCTATTACTTCCAGGATCAAATATAAAATCCTCAGTTTAACTTTTAAAGTATTTTCATTTAGTTAACTATTTCTAATTATATATTTTTAAAAATTCAACATTCATTTAAAAAAAATTTGAGTTCCATATTCTTTCTCTCTTCTGCCTCTCCCCTTCCCCTTGAGAAAGCAAGCAATATTATATCACTTATACATGTGAAGTCAGGCAAAACATATTTCATATTAGCCATGTTGCAAAAGAAAACATAAACACATATGACCAAGAATAGTAAAGAAATAAAAAAGTATACTTCATTCTGTACTCAGAGTTCATCAATTCTTTCTCTAGAGATGGATGGTAATTTTCATTATGGGTTCTTTGTAATTGTCTTGGATAATTATATTGATCAGAGTAGCTAAGTCTTTTATAATTGACCATTATTACAACATTGCTGTTTCTATTTACGATGTTCTCCTGGTTCTGCTCACTTCACTTGACAACAGTTCATATAAGACTTCCTAGGTTTTTCTGAAACCATCCTACTCTCAATCACAATCACATACCACAACTTGTTCAGCTATCCCCCAATTGATAAGCATCCTTTCAATTTCTAATTCTTTGCCACCACAAAAAGAGCTCCTATAAATATTTTTGTACAATTGGGTCCTTTTCTCTTTTCTTTGATCTCTTTGGGATACAGACCTAGTAGTGGTATTGCTAGGTCAAAGGGCATGCGTGCCTCAGACTTTTAAAGCCCTTCATATCCTTTCCCAGCCCTCCTTAATTTATATGATTTCTCTCTGAGACTATTCCCAATTTTACTCTATTTGTCTTGTTTGTACATGATTGCTTGCATGTTTTCTCCCTTATTAGACTATGATCTCTTTGAGAACAGGGATTTTTTGTCTTTCTTTATAATCCCTGTGCTTAGCACAGTTCCTGGCACGCAGCAGGCACTTAAATGAATGTTGACTGACTGACACAATATGTCACTGTTAATTTAAAATGGATAATGTAGAACGATAAAGTAAATGGATAATCCAGAATGCTAAAAAAATCTGACAGAATAACTTGGTAGGTAAGTGAAAGAATAGATATTGGTTCTTTGCCACACACATTCTAATATAAGGGGAAAGATACACACACATATGCATTAGGAAAGAGAAAGAAAAATTTATAAATTTTCTGAGATGAAAATATCTAGACACAAAAATGTATAAAAACTTGAGCTTTAAAATGACACTTTGAATATATGAATGGTTTACAATGGAATTGTAAAAAATATGTAGTACATGATATCATAGAGGAGCAATATTTTATACCGATCTTCTTCTGACAATATTTAGCAAGAGATCTAAATAGATTTCCTAGTATCAAATTATATTTGTATATTACAAAATGTAATATTGGAGTTACAGTAAAAATAATTTTAATTGAAACATTTCACATATACAAAGATTATTCTTTTTTATTTCAATGGAAGTTCTTTTTTTAAAAAAAAAAAACCCTTCCTTGCAATATAGTGAATAAAATCTTATTTATTATTGTTTAGTTGCATTGAGGATTGTTAGCAGCATGAATAAGGCTATTCAATGATTTCAAATTTATTCCAAAAATAATTCCATACTCAAATCCAGCACAGAAGAGAATCAAAGCTTGAGGAGAGGTAATCTTCTAACATAAGAGGAAGAACCAATCCTCTTCTCAATGGCTTTGCTTAATGCATCAGTACCTTTCAATAATAGAGTGCCATGTGTTTATATGACACTATTCTCAAAAAGCTTTGCAGATTTGTTTAACTTAATCATAATATCCCTGGGAGATTTTTTGCATCAGAGGTCTTATCTCCAGTTTACAAAATGATCTACAGTGAATCAAAGTGACTTGTTTAAAAGTCATTCTAAAAGGCAGGGTGTCTTCTGGGAAATGGAACCTCTCCCTGCTCCCATTTCCTCTCTAGTACCCCATGCAGCTTTCCCAATTAGGCAAAACAAGTTACATTCAGGATGCTTTCTAGAAGGTTAATAATAACCTTCTTCTTTGCAAATTCAGCAGACTTTTCTAGTCTTTACCATCTCGAAGTCCTCCGTGGCATTTACGATTGTTGACCACATAGGCTATCTTGAAATTTTCCTTTTCATCTGTGACATTGCACAGGTATTGCAAAACATTTCAAGAATCCAGATGGGAAGTAGCTAGTCATCCATGGAGCATTATTTAAAGTGCATTGGAAAGCCTGCCTTCTTCGGTATGTACCAAAATATTTATATCAAAATATTTTTTGGTGATAGCAAAGAATTAGGAACAAAGGAGATGCTCATTTGATTGGAGAATGGCTAAACCAATTAGGGAACAGAAATGTGATGGAATATTGCTGTGTCATAAGAAATTATGAAAATCACAAATACATAGAAGGCTGCACATGGAAAGATTTACATGAATTGAGAAGTAAAGTAAGCAGGAAAACATTGCAAACAATGGTTAAAAATAATATAAATGGAAAGAAAAACAAGAACCTAATAATGAAAACTAAATGTTGAGAAATGATAAAGAGCAAGCTGGGCCCCAAAGAAAACACTGAGAAGATACTTTTTCCCACTCCTTTGCACAGACCAGGATACATAGTTATGGAATACTGCATATAATGTCAGATTTTATTCAATTAGTTTTATTGAACTTTTTCCTCTTTATTTATTAAAAAATTCTTTCTTGTAAAGGATAGCTCTCTGGTAAGGTACACAAGGGGACATCTAGCCAATAGAAAAACAATAAATATTAATAAAATTTACTTTTAAGAAGAGAAACCGGCCTTGCACAAAAATAACTTGTGTGCACGTATGCGCGTGCACACACACATACACACACACACACACTTGCATACAACACAGTGTCCTACTAGCCTTCTACTAGGACTAAATTTTATAACAGAGTCACTCATGGGTTAGACAACAAAAGCAGGAAAATTAACTTTATTAGTCACAGCTAAAATGAACTTCAACTGAACTCTCCTATTTACTTAACAATTTCACACTATGACTTCAGTCTACCTTTGCCAACTTACCTCAATTCATTCCACATTATAATGTCCTTGTCAAATCAGGCTGTTTGCTATACCCCATAATGGTATTCTTCTATCTCCCACCAAAATGCCTTTGCACAAGCTAGCCTTCCTCCTGCCTCTTAGAATCCTTAGCTTCCTTCAAGGTTCAGCTCACATGACATCTCAGGTACTTGCAACAGCTTGAAAGACTTTCTTTATCCCCTGGTTGACTTGTGCTCTCTTCCTCTCCAAATTATTTTGTATATATAGAGTAAAAAAATTCAAAACTGAAAGGGACTTTAGAGAGCACCTAGCCTAACCCTCTCAGTTTATAGATGAGGAAATAGAGGCCTATGGAGAATAAGGGACTTTTCCAGGGTTATTCAACAAATTAACCAAAAAACAAGCATTTATTTTATATCTACACATGCTAAGCACTGTGCAAGGTGCTAAGGATATAAGGACAAAAGTCTACATGTCATCCACACAAAGTCTTTTCTGTTCCCTTCCCTTCCCTCAACCTGCTACTCGTACCTTTTCTCTTCAAGTTAACTTGTATTTATTTTGTACATATTAGGTATGGACTAATTATGTATGTGTTTTCACTAAGAGATATAAGCTCACTGAGGGCTCAGACTGTTTCACTTTTGCCTTGGTATTCTGAGTTCCCAGCAGAATATTTGGCCCATGATGGGTACCGAACAAGAAGAAGCAAGAAAAACTGTCAAACACTTTGTGTGAGTGTGTGTGTGTATACACACATATATGTATAGATGTGTATTGTGTATATACATATATATACATAGCAAACATATACACATAGGTGTGTGTATATATATGCACATATTCATATATATATAGTATATATATATATAGACACACATTATATATACATATACATACACACACAGAGTAGACTATACCTAACTACTTGGTCTACCAGTAATAATCATGTCAAAAAAGGAAAAGATGCTAGTCTGTCATGACCTATTCTTCAAGAAATTTTGCTGTCTCTCTATGATCTTCCATTGCTTTTCTTTAGATAGCAACAGAATTTTATATAGAGTGTCTCAAAACTCTTAGTGTGGCTTTAAACTATTATATTATTAAAACTTAAAAGTATACTAGGAGTTTGGGACATCCTGTTTGTGTGTATGTGTCTGTCTGTGTGTATATAAATACGTACGTATACTATTTTCCTTACTTGGTGTAAGGAAGATCTGTGTTCAAATATCACCTCAGTATCTTTTTTAAATAGTATTTTCCCCCAATTACTTATCAAGACAATATTTAGCATTTTTTACAAGATTTTCAGTTTGAAATTTTTCTCCCTCTCTCTTTCCCTCCCCTCCCCTTTCCCTAAAATGGTAGGCAATTTGATATAGGTTGTACATGTACTATCATGTAAAACATATTTCCATTAGTCACAGTTGTGAAAGAAGAAACGGATCAAAAGGGGAAAAATTATGAAAAAGAACAAAGTAAGTGAAAATTATGCTTTGATCTACATTCAGAGTCCATCACTTCCTTAACTGGATGTGGACAGCATTTTCCCTCATGAGTCTCTTGTACTTGTCTTGGATCATTGTGTTGCTGAGAAGAGCTGAGTCATTTGCAGTTGATTATCATACAATGTTGCTGATACAATGCATAATGTTCTCCTGGTTCTGCTCATTCTGTTTTGCTTCAGTTTGTACCGGTCTTTCAAGTTTTTTCTGAAGTCTGCTTATTATTTCCTTTTGCACAATAGCATTCAATTTCATTCTTGTTCAGTCATTCCCCAATCAACGGGGAATTTCCAATATTTCACCTCCGCGAAAAGGGCCACTATACTTTTGCACATGTAGGTCTCTTTCCCTTTTTTATAATTTCTCTGGAATAAGACCCAGCAGTGAAATTGCTGGATCAAAAGGTATGAATAGTTTGCTGGCCTTTTGGTCACTGTTCAAAATTGCTCCCCAGAAGGGCTGGATCAGTTCACAACTCTTCCATCGGTGCATTAGTGTCTCAATTTTCCCACATCCTCTCCAACATCTGTCTTTCCTCCTCTGTCACTCTCCTTCTCTGTCATATTTAGCCAATCTAACAGGCATGAGGTAGTACCCCGAAATTGTTCCAATTTGATGCTCTCCAATAAAAAGTAATTTAGAACATTTCCTCATAAGCCCATACAGTTTTGATTTCTTCATTTGAAAACTGTTCATATTCCTTGACCATTTATCAATTGGGGAATGACTGTATTCTTATAAATTCAATTCTCTATATATTTGAGAAATGAGGACCCCATCAGAGATACCTCCTGTAAGGATTGTTTCCTAGCTATCTGCTTTCCTTCTGATCTCAGTTGCATTGGTTTTGTTTGTGCAAAAGCTTTTTAATTTAATATAATCAAAATAATCTATTTTACGTTTGTAATGTTCTCTATCTCTTGTTTGGTCATGAACCTGTAACTCCCTTAACTTCTCCATTAAGAATTAGGATGCTATACCACTTGGTGCCTATATGTTTAGTATTGATATTATTTCATTGTTTATGATGCCTTTTAGCAAGATGTAGTTTCCTCCTTTATCTCTTAATTAGGTCTATTTTTGCTTTTACTTTGTCTGAGATCAGGATTGCTACCCCCAATTTTTTTTTTTACTTCAGCTGAAGCATAGTAGATTCTGCTCCAGGCCCTTACCTTTACTCTGTGTATGTCTCTCTGCTTCAGGTGTGTTTCTTGTAAACAACATATTGTAGGATTCTGGTTTTTGATCCACTCTGACATCTGCTTCAGTTTTTTTGAGAGAGTTCATCCCATTCACATTCACAGTTATGATTATTAACTGTGTGTTTCCTTCCATCCTATTTTTCTTCCTGTTTGTCCTCTCTCTCCTTTTACCCTTTCCCTCCTCACCAGTGTTTTGTTTCTGTCTATTACCCCTCTTGACCTGTTCTCCTTCTCTCAGTTCCCCTTCTACCCCCACTTTTACTTAATCTCCTCCCCTCCCACTTCCTTGTCAGGTAAGACAGATTTTTAACTTCAACTGATTGTGTATATTATTCCCTCTTTGAGCCAATACTATTGAGAGTAAAGTTCAAGGGATGCCCATTGTCTACCCTCCCATCTTCTGCTCTAGTAATAGGTCTTTCATACCTCTTCGTGTGAAATAATTTACCCCATTCTATCTCTCCTTTCCTTCTCCACCCAGTGTACTCCTCTTTCTCATCTCTTAGTTATTTTTTTATGTCCTTCCCTCAAATTCACCTTATACCCATACCCTCTGTCTATGTGTGTTCCTTCTAGCTGGTACTATTAATGGTGCAATTTTAAAGAATTACAAGTATTATTTTCCCATGTAAACAGTTCAGTGCCACTGAATCCCTTATATTTTCTTTTACTTTTCCCCCTTTTTAGGCTTCTCTTGGGTATTGATATTGGAGATTAATTTTTTTTGTTCAATTCTGGTCTCTTTATGAATGCTTGAAATACTTCTATTTCATTGAATAGCCATTTTTTCATATCTCCAGGTAGATGATTCTTGGTTGTTGTTGTTATGGTTCTTTGCCTTACAGAATATCATGTTCCATGATGTCTGCAGCTGATAAATCCTGTATAATCCTGATTGTGGCTCCCCAATATTTGAATTGTTTCTGCCCACTTGTAGTATTGTTTCCTTGACCTGATAGTTCTGTAATTTGGCTATAATATTCCCTGGAGTTTTTATTTTTTAATCTCTTTCCTAAGGTTATTGGTGAACTCTTTCAACACCTATTTTGCCCTCTGGTTTCAGGATATCAGGGCAGTTTTCCTTGATAGTTTCTTGAAAGATGCTGTCCAGGGCCTCTTCTTGATTATGGCTTCCAGGTAATCCAATGATTGTGATATTATCTCTGCTGGATCCATTTTCTAGATCAGGCATTTTTTCCAATGAGGTTTTTTTTTTCTTCTATTTTTTTCTTCTTTTTTTCTTCTATTTTTTTCTATTTTTCTTCTATTTTTTTTCTTTTCTTTTGAATTTGATTGATTCTTGATGTCTCATATAGTTATTAGCTTCCACTTGCCTAATTCTAACTTTTAGGCAGTTGTTGTTCCTCAGTAAGCTTTTGTACTTCCTTTTCCATTTGGCCAATTGTCTTTTTTAAGGAGTTGTTTTCTTTAATGGATTTTTGTATCTCCTTTTCCATTTGGCTAATTCTACTTTTTAAGCAGTTTTCTTTTTCTAAGCTGTTGACTCTTTTTTCATAATTCTCTTCATCACTCTCATTTCTTTTCCCAATTTTTCTTCTACCTCTCTTATATGATTTTTAAGCTCCTTTTTGAACTCTTTCATGAGTTCTTTCTGGGCTTGAGACCACTTCCCATTTTTCTTTGTGGTTTTGCTCATAGGTGTTTTGACATTGTTGTCCTCTTCCGAGATTGTGTCTTGGTCTTCCCTGTCACTATAATAATTTTCTATGGTTGGATTCTTTTTGTTTGTTTTTTGCTCATCTTTTTTTGCCCTTTTTCCTTTCTTTTAAATTTAAGCTCTGTTCCCAGGGTGGAAGGGGCACTGTCTCAGGCTTCTTGTGCCAGGGGCTACAGGTACTGCCTGTCTACCTGGTGCTGCACTGATACTGCCATGAGGCCTGCTCAGGACCCTTGTGTCTGGTGCTGCACTGAGGGGGTGGGGTGAGGGTTGGCTGACACTGCTGGAGGCTGCAGGAGTCTGGCAGCTTACCTAGTGTTGAGCCAGGGTTTTAGTGCTGGTGTCTGGCATGTGCTGAGGCCAATGGGGTGTTTCTGCATTTTCCTGGGGTTATGCTAAAGCACATGGAGATCTGGTTACTGGAGGTTGCCTGTAGGCCTACAGCTGTGCTGAAGCACATGGCAGTTCTTGGAGCTGGAGTTTGCTGGTTCCCTTGGCTATGCACTTGGCACTTTGGGGGTGGGAGTGTCCCAGTGTTGCTATTTACCTGCTCCACTGCACTGGGCTCAGGATCTCCTGCTAGTTTGCTGAGGTGGGGCTTGCTGCTGGCTTACTGGGACACTTCGTGTCCTGGACTGCATTCCCCTTTTGCCTAAGCGAGACAGACCTTTCTTGGCAATTTTCCAAATTTCTTGCACTAAGAGATCATTTCACCCTTCTTGCTGGTTCTGCTGTTCCAGGATTTGTTTCAGGGTGCTATTTTATGGTTGTTGGGAGGTGAATATGGGGGACTTATGGCAGTTTACTGCTTAGTCTGCCATCTCGGCTCACGAAGTCAATTTGTCACCTCAGTATCTTGCTGGATGACCCTAGGAAAGTCCCATAATCTCTCTGGGCTTCAGTTTCCTCATTTGTATAATAGAGATAAAAACATCACTTACCCTTTCTAAGGGTTGTTTTAAGGATTAAAAGAATAAAAAGGGTTGTAAACATTAAGGTGTTATGTAGATATCATCAAATATAAATATATGCACAGGTTCTGTCACCATAAGACTAGATTGCCTACTAAAATACTGAAGTTCATATACTAAGGTGAAGAGGAGTTTCAGTTTACCCTGGTAGAGAGAGTACTCACACAGACAAAAATCACAGGTTAATAAAGTATTGATATCAAAACAATAATTACCAATAATAATAATAATGACTATGTATGCAGCACCTTAGTATTTATAAAGCTCTTTTCTAATAATGACACTATGAGATAGATTGTTCAAGTATAATTATCACCATTTCATGGATGAGAAAACTAAGGCAGAGCGAGGTTAAGGGATTTGTCCCTGGTCATAGTCACACAGCAAATGTTAGAGCTAGCACTCAAACCTAGTTCTCCTGTGTGAGTCTAATGTTTTGTATGACATCACACTGCCTTGATATTTTTATTTAACAGTTTTTGCTATTCATTTCTAGTTAAGATAATGGATTTATAGTAAGAAGGAACCTTAGAGTCCATCAGGTCTGATATCTTCATTTTGCAAATGAAGAGAGCCCCAGAGAGATTAAGGGACTTGCCTAAGGTCACACAGCTAGTAAAAAAATTCAAGCCTTTCTTTCTGACTCCAAGTCCAACACTATCCCTTATACCACCTTGTCTCTACTTATATGATAAAGCTATAAGGTAATGAGACATATTGGCAAAACTCACACATGAAAGTGAGGCTCATTACTTGATATTTACACTATCAATATAAGTATAAATATATTTTAAAGTATATTTACAGTGTACAGCCACTGTCAGATATATATTTTGGCTATCCTGTAAAGAAAAAATTAATGACATATTTTAGGATGCTATTTTCCTTGATTTAGAAAGTCCGTGGGGAAAAAATGTACTCTGAACCATAGGCAAACAAACCACTCAAAATGCAAACACTCACTGATCCCAGATGGTTTGGCATTCTGGATGAATTTTCAGATTACTGTGGAATGTTCTCAACTTCCTTGCATTACTAGCATACCTTCTTCAAAGGGCCATCTACTCTCCCAGAAAATAGGTTGACTCCATTTTATATCAAGTAATGTGAAATAAGATTTCTTTTGCTATATTCCCACTGATCAAAACGTGAAAATTTCCTCAAATATGCCATTCAAGACAGCTTTGTGAAGCATCTGTTTGTGCCAAGGCACTGAGTTTGTCTGATGAATGATCTCACCTGGGATCCACTGAACTTGAGAAATTTAAGTAATCAAACCCTCTCTTCTTACAAATAAGGAAACCCAGCTCCACAATAATATAGTGATTTGCTCGAGGTCATGAAGGAAGATAGTAGTAGAATCTTAACTACCAGGCAAGTTCTCTTTCTACTATACAATGCTTTTTCCCCTTAGGAGTTGATAAAGACAAACTAGGATAAATTTTTGGTTGTTCCAATGATCCCCAGATATTTGCAGAATAACATCTGCAAAAATTTTGGGACAGAAGTTAATTGTGGCCATTTTAATAGATGAAATCATTGTCCTTGACTGAAGCATGAGAATTTTAAGTGAGAGTTGCACTGCTGTTCAATGATGCTTTCTAGTTTGATTCTATTAGGCCAAGGTCAGTAGGGCAAACTAAGGCCTGAGGGCTAAATCTGGCCTGATGCCAGTTGAGCTAAGAATGGTTTTTATATTTTTCAAATAAAGTTTTATTGTATTTTAAAATGTAAATACCATCCTTAGCTTGAGGGCCATACAAAAACAAGTGGTGGGCCTGATTCTGCTCTCTGCCCATAGTTTGTAGGGGACCCCTGAATTAGACTGTGGAAGCTCCTTGAGAGCAAGGATTTTTTTTAAAAAAAATCTTTCCTTCCTTTGTATTCTGAACACTTAGCACAGTACCTGGAACATAGCAGCTGATAAATAATTGTTGCCTGACTTACTAATTAGGATGTTGAATCACATGTGTAGGCTTTGGTAAAGAAGCTTTTCATAAACATTACAGAAGGTTGGGCAAGGGGTCTGATGCTTAGCATTATGTTGAAAACACCATCACTCTGCATCTTCTAAAGGAAGTAATTAATACCCTAAGTAATGAACATTCTGACAAATCTACAGGTAAAACAGACAAGCAATTTCAAGAGTATGTTCTCAAATAACAGTATCCTTTTGTTGTTGTTTTGTTGTTGTCCAGTCATGTCTGACTTTTTGAGACCCCATTTGGGGTTTTTTTTTGGCAAAGATGCTGGAGTGGTTTGCCATTCCTTCTCCATCTCATTTTACAGATGAGGAAATTGAGACAGAGTTAAGAGTCTTGCCCAGGGTCACACTGCTAGTGTCCGAGGCCAGATTTGAACTTAAGTCTGCCTGACTGGATGCCAAAGCCCTACCTACTGTGCTATTTAGCTGCCCTTTGACAGAACCTCAAATAATAGTCTCTCGACTGTAGTTAATTTCAAAATGGGTAGGTCTCTATCAAAGAGGCAGAAGGAATAGTATGATATACATACAGGACCATAGATTTTGAACCAGAAGGGACCATAGAGATTATTGAGTATAACTTTCTTATTTTAGAGATAAGAAAACCAAGGCTTAGAAAAATTAAGTAGTATACCTGAAGTTACACAGCTAGTAAATGTCAAAGGCAAGATGTAAACATAGGTCTTCCTGACTCCAAGTCTAGCACTACACTCACTATATCACATTTCTTATTCATTCAAAGAAATGTACATATTTTAAATATCTACTATGAGCATGGCACTTACTAGAGAGATACTATGGAATAATACATAGTCCTTATGGAGTCTAGTAAGGTAGGTAGGGCATAATGCCAAGTATTATTATTAACAAATGATATAGAGCATGAAAGTAAAATAACAAATGTATAAAATGTACAGGAAACAAATATAATATCTGGCTAACTGGATCACAAAAACAAAGAGTTTCAGTCAAGTAGTAGAGGCAGAATCCTGAATAAAACAAGTTTTAAAGGGAATGGATAGCTAAATGAAAAGATTTCCATTTATCCTTAGGATTTTGTTTCCCTAAACTGGTATTGGAGTGATACCCAAAATCTTCAGTAATTTGAGCATTAGCATGAGAAAATGCTTTTGAATTGAGAAAACACACCAGGCCACATTGAGATGGAGGTCAAGGCTACAGAGAGAATTCTGAAAGAAAAATTTCTTAACTACTTTTGAGCAGGAAAAAGCCAAAGGATGGGGAAAGAGAGAATTCTGAAAGAAAAATTTCTTAACTACTTTTGAGCAGGAAAAAGCCAAAGGATGGGGAAAGTGGAGGTGGATAGAACATTGGTTCTGTTATGTATCTGAGGAGATACTCAGGCTTCGAAAGCTAGAGGTGGTCTTGTAAATTTGACTAGGAGCAAAAACAACAAAATTGTTTAATTGTGCCTGCCCTGAGTAGATAGATTTGGACACTTGTTTATTTGATGAGTGATTCCAATTGTGCTTTAGATTTCCTAAACTCCTATTTAGTTAATCCTGAGACTTTTTACCTTTGAGAGGTCTCATATGAAAGAAAAAATTTGTTTGTTTTCCTTCGTGCCCAATCTAAATGAACATAGATTTTATTTACTCTCTCAAATGAAATCTGCCATTCAAAATGTATTGAAAAATGCTGCTGAACCAGATGAACCCATCAACTTTTTCAAAACAATTGTTTCCATCCCACCAAAATATGAAAAGAACAAAAGCATGAAATAAATAACTCAAGATAAGCATATCTTTTCCAAACTATCTAAGTAGCAGAAAGAACGTTTAACAAACCCTTTCAGAATAATTATCCTCAAATTTATTTGAAACAGCCCCTTACTTTGTAACATTTAAACACCCAAGCCAATTCCTATGACCTTACAAAAGATCAAACAATTAGAGGGGCACTCAAGCCCCCAAGGAGAAATGCTGGTGATTTCAGCAAACATCTGGTTGCTATTTTCAATTATAAGAACTAACTCCTGCTTAAGGAAGCAGTTTAGTTTCTTTGGAGTAAAAATGAGACACTGGGTTTTTTGTTCTCTTTTCATAGTGGAGGGTAAAGGAAACACCAGAATAGAGAGGTCACTAGAAGCTCAGCTTTTATAAATAAGAAAGTCTTTTTAAAAATTAAAGTAAATTGAACTCTTGTTCTAGTTGAGTAAACAACTCAACTGAGCTTAGGTTAAAAAACCATATCTTGCAGACCAAGTGTGACAATTAAAGACCAAATTCTGTTTAGTCATAAACATATCAGTAGTTCTATAAGTGTGGCTCAAAATAACAATAAGCCTGAGAACACAATTACTATGTGTGTCATGATACTATAAAATAAAAAGCTGTAGACTTCAAGTTTCCTTGATGGAGTATCTTTTTTTCTAGTTTGATTAACTAAAGGCACAAAAACACGGATGGCATGGGCCAAAACTCATTACTTGCATAATAAAAAACATATGTCATATGTGTTCTATGTGAAACCTTGGCAAGGCAAGACACACAATGCCTTTCAAATGTGACCTTTTGTTTCTGACTTCCAGCTAAGCAACAATATAGACAGATTAAAATAGGGAGAGCAATTGGTGGGGAAGGGGAGTGCCGCAGTGGAAAATGGTTCACAAAGCTCTCAACTTTTAATCTGTCAGTAGAATGTTGTCCAAAAGGGGAGGCTTCAGAACATAAAATCCTCAAATATAAAGCAATGCAGAGAAGATTCCACCACTTCTTTTGCAAATCTCTTCTGCTTACAGAATACGCAACAAATACAGACAAATTCTAACAAATAACACAAAAATAAATGCTGTGTAATTACAATGAATAGCCTTAGCTCTGAAGAAAATAAAATAAAATTCCCCTTCCTCCTTTCTTTGCCAAGATGAGAGTCTACTGGTGTGGAATATTGCATATACTGACAGACATTGAGTTTAATCACCTCTTTTAAAAAATTCTTTATTAAAAGGAACAATTTACTAGAGGGGAAAGAGGATGTATATTTGGAAAGAAAGGTGGTATAAAAATGAAGTACATCAATAAAAATTAATTTTTTTAAAAAAGCAGATGAGTTCTAAACACAGACAGGAAATATGACAGCCTTTTTCAAATACATCAGGATTTTTTCTCCTTTGATGCATCACAAGGCAGTGATGGTAGAATTAGAGCTAATTGAAGTATTCAGGCAGTCAACGTGGAGCATATCAACACGGAAGGAAGAAAACAAACATTTAAGTATCTCCTATGTACCAGGCACTGTGTTAAGCCTTATACAAATATTGCCTCATCCTCACAACAACCTTGGGAGATAAGTGTTATTATTATCTCCATTTCACAGTTGGGGAAACTGAGGCATACAGCAGTTAAGTGATTTGCTCAGAGTCGCAGAGCTAGGAAGTGTTGGAGGGTGGATTTGAACTCAAAATGCTTTCCTGACTCCAGGCCTGATGCTCTATCCACTGCTCTGGCTAGTTACCTCATACAATGGCCCTCACAAGGTAGTGTGGATACAGGAATTTTAAATGTTTCACTTTTTCTGAAGAGCTCACAAACTAGAACAACCTACTTCACTAATTCTATCTGAATCTTCTGCAGTTGGAAGGGCATATGGCGCACAGCAAAGAGAAAAGAAAAATACCCTCTTCTAGAAAGTACTCTGAGTCAGAAAGTTGTTGTTACATATGCTTTTCTCTAGGAGTAAGCTGAAGACTTTTAGGAGATGGCTTCTTTCTTTCTTTTTTTAAGATTAATTTATTTATTCTTAGTTTTCAACATTTACTTTTAAAAGATTTTGAGTTCTAAATTTTTCCTCCCCCTCCCCTCTCCACCCCTCTCCCCCGATGGCATGCAATCTGATGTAGGCTATACATGTTTAATCATATTAAACATATTTCCACATTAATCATGTTGTGAAGGAAGAATCAGAACAAAAGGGAAAAATCACGAGCAAGGAAAAATAAAACCAAACATAAAAGGAGAAAACAGTATGCTTTGATATGTATTCAGACTCCCTAGTTCTTTCTCTGGATGTGGATAGCATTTTCTATCATGAGTCTTTTGGAACTGTCTTAGATCATTGCATTGCCGAGAAGAACTAAATCTATCAAAGTTGGTCATCATATAACGTTGCTGTTGCTGTGTGTGCAATGTTCTCCTGGTTCTGCTCATTTCACTCAGCATCAATTCATGTAAGTCTTTGCAGGTTTTTCTGAAATCTGCCTGGCTCATCATTTCTTATAGCACAATAGTATGCCATTACATTCATATACCACAACTTGTTCAGCTATTCTCCAGTTGATAGGCATCCCCTCAATTTCCAGTTCTTTGGATGACTTCTTTCTTTAGTTTTTTTTTTTTTTTTATCTAGTTCACTGGTAAGAATACATAGTGGCAAAGGCACAGATGAAGCCATAGTGTCCTGGCTACCAGCTTGAGTTCCATCTCCAGTTATTAGCTTGGTTTAGGCCAATAAACTGCTCTGTTTTCTCAGTTTCTTTATCTGTAAATATGCATAATAATATGTGAAGTACTTATCCCAAACAATTGTTATGAGATGAGAAAATAAATGGGAAGCTGTAAAGCAGTATATGAATGTCAGTTGTCATCATTCTTATTTATGGAGCTCCAATCTCTTCCCTTAATGAAGTATTTTATTTTATATTTTTACCAGATCTGTGATTTCATTGGCATAGGGAAGAATCCATAAAGGAAGTCTTTTTATCAATATACATTGGCACAGATCCACAGCTTCTATAGGTTTGACAGAATAGCCTGCAGCATTATGAGATAAAGTTGTTCAGGGTGATATAGTGAACTTGTGAGAGGCAGGATTTGAATTCATGGCTCTCTGATCTAAAGACCAGCATTTTATACATCATACTCCTCTTAAGAATATATTTTGGAAATATGTTTTACGTGATTACATATATATCACCTATTCAACTTGCTTACTGTCTTAGGGAGAGGGAAGAGGAAGAAGGAAGAAAATTTTGAACTCAAAATTTTTTTAAAATAAATGTTAAAAATTGCCTTTATGTGTAACTGGAAAAAAATATCATTTTTAAAAAGTATATATTTTATAAATATACACATACAATAACTACTCCCATTCCACAGTGTTCTACAGTTTACAAATTTTTCTCCCTTCCTTCCCTGTTAGGTAAACGTCCTCTAAAATGCTAATTGTCAATTTTACATTAGGTGGGGGGGTTGTGGACTAAATTAGGAATCTGATTTCTAAAAGTACTATTTATAGCTTTTACATTAAGCTTGGGGATGGGGTGTTTAGAAATATGATCCCTCTCAGGGATTTTGTAGAGGGTATTTTTTGCATTGGAATGGAGGCTTGAATAGTTGACCTGAAAGATTCCATGAAAGTCAAGAGTGTATCACCTTGAGCTGGTTTAGACAGACAGATGGGGTGGTGGAGGAAGGGGAGGAGCTAGAGATGGAGGGAGGGAGAGGGAGAGGAAGAGAGAGAGAGAGAGAAAGAGAGAGAACACTTAAAGCACGTGATGGTTTTTCCCCCAAACAATAATTTCTGTATTTCCAGGAAGAATCAGCCATATTTTGATAGTTTGAAATGTAAAGACATAGATTTTATATGCAGCATTATACATCCAATTTCCCCCAAAAAATCAATTTGAATTTTTAAATTTTCACAGCTTCAACTTATTCCTCAGATGACTTCCAAATCTCTCTCTAAATGCCACTTTCTCCTCTTCTTCCAATTATCCAGTAAATACTTTTGTTTGAATACTCTGCTATCAATGCAGCCTCAACACATCTAAACTTCAATTCATCTAAACAGAAAGCATAAAGTCATTAAAAATTCCTTGTACAAGACAGCTCCATCTCCAGACTGTGCATTTCACAGTGGCTGTTCTCCATGCCCAGTAGTTTCTTCTTCATCTCTGCCTTATGCCTTCCCTGGCTTTCTTCAAGTCCCAGCTAAAATCCCATCTTCTACAGGTACCTTTCCTGATTCCTTTGTATTCTAGCATCTTTCCTCTATGATTAATCTCCAATTTACCCATTATTTATCTAGTTTTAAAGAGTTGTTTTCATGGTGTTTCTTCCATTAGACTGTAAGCTCCTTGAGAACAAGGATTGTGTCTTTTGCCTTTCTTTGGATTCCCAGTGCCTAGCTCAGTACCTGGTGATTCATATATGTTTATTTTCTGACCAGGAAATCATATCATTGCAGGCCAGCACTTTCTCTGCAACTGATAACCTGAAAGAACTGTCTAGGGCAGTAAGAAGTAAAGTGACTGACCAAGGTGATACAGCCAGGATGGGTTAGAGTAGGGACTTGAAACCAGGCCCAACCTGACTCAGAACTCTCCTTTTACTATATACTACATTGTCTCTCTGTGTGATGCATGTGATTTTCATAGGGTGTCCCAAAACTCTTAGTGAAGTTTTATGCCAATAAAGCTTAAGATTTTGGGGACACTAAGCATATGTCACAAATGTACATTGCACACTGATCTGAGCACAATGCAAGTGCCTATGATTTTATTTACTAGATCTGCCCCCTCAATATGTTCATATGCATTATGTTTTTATAAAGTCAGTGTTAATTTAAATTCACTAAGGTAGCTCAAGTTTATTTTAAAGGCATTCCATGATGAATCATTTTGTACAGTGAAAAATCCTTTAGTAATGAAATTCGTAGGCCAGTAACTTATCTGTCTGATGAGTTTCGATTTTTATATACTGCCTTTTTTTCATCAAGGCACAATCTTTCTTGGCACATGTGTATTTCAATAGGTCCAGGAGCCATTTCTTGTACTCTTTTAATGAGAACCTATGTGTGACTCATTCAGAGAACCACATGGTTGAAAACACCTTCTTGCAAGGTCATTTAATTCCTCCTCACACCTATTTTTAAGCTGTCTTCAAATATATGACTAGAATCTATTTTTAGAAGCTTCCCCCTCCCCCACCCCAAAGGTGACTCCTTGATTTGTGACTCATTCTAGAACTTTAACCACCCTCTAGTTCAAGAAAATGTCATTCCCATTTAGTTCAAATTATTACATTTCAGTGCTTTCTTGTCCTAAACTAAGTAAACTACAGATTGTGTGCGTGCGTGCGTGTATGTGTGTGTGTGTGTGTGTGTGTGTGTGTGTGTGTGTGTGTGTTTTAATGTAAGCTTCAAATTATCCAAAGCTAAGAATAAATTGTAGTAGTATTTGGGTTTTTCTTTTCTTTTTCATATACAACTTCAGCAAAGGCCTCGGGCAAGCAGCCACCATAAACAAACCTCCTTAAAATTTAGCCGGAACATTAAAAGATACATGAACAAGATAGACATTTTAAAAAGTGAAAGTAAGTGTGAATACAAGCATAAGAACATAAAAGGCAATCGTATTATATAAACAGGTGAGGATAGGGACCTTTTTTCTTTATAGATTTTCCACTACATTGTGGTGATCTGTATCATTCACTCTGTTAAAATAATACTCCCTAGGAACACACTTGGATAAATTATATTGGGCTTATTAGAGAACATTGGGAAAAAAAAAAACCATTAAATTATACCACTCTCCAGCATAAAATGTGATCAAGTTTTGTACCTTCTTGAATATCAAGAAATAATATTTATCACAATATTAACTCAGGCTCAGAACTTCCTCAATATAGTATAGGGATTTGGGGAATGAAGTAAAGTGGGTTTGGAAAACACTTATTTTTGGTGTTTTCACACTTTTAAAAGAAGCTCACTATAAAGCCACAAAGATAGATAATTTGGAAGGATATAAATATAAATATAGATATAGATAAATATGCATGTATATAAAACACACATATATAGGTATGTAGATATATTCAACATGTAGCAATTTCATAGGAGTTATTTAGCTTCTATGTAATAAACTTATCAGGCTTGCATTTTTTTTGTTGAATACAATTGATATCTAGTGTAAGTGGAAGGCACATCTGGATGTTGCATTCCCAAAATTTTTTCCCCTTCAAAAAAGATCCAGAGAAACACACAACACTCCTACAAACAAGGAATTAGAGGATTTGTAAACATCTTCTTGGGAAAATAGATTTCCTAGCACTTAGTGTACTTAAAATATGTGAAATGCTCATTGTAATACATAAGGCTTAAACTTCAGACAGACATGTGGCATGATATCTAACTTTTGCATTAGATTGTCACCAAAATTAACACTCAGGGCTTCCTTGCCTTGTGCTAAGTATGGCTAAAGGCCAATACATATTCTATAGGAGGGTGAATATTGGCTGAGTCGGGGTTTATCTTGCTGCAAAACCCACATGCCTTCTGTATGAGGTCTGTCATTCTAAATTTTACACTTGGTAGGACAAATTGAATCACAGAAAAATTCTGGGCTAGGCAACCTAGTACAAAGGCTAGCTAGAAGTAGTAGTAAATATTAGTCGAGTGTTAGTCACAGGTTTAGGTACTTAGATATACAAGTAAGATCTAAAGGGCATTGCATTTAGAGGTAGAAAATACCTTGTTTTGTCTGATCATCTTATTTAAAGATGAGGAAACTAAGGTCCAGATTTGTCCAAGGTCACATAGGTAGTAAGAAGTAGATTTGGGAGTCAGGTCTTCTGACAGCCTTATCCAAAAAATGTATATTAATATATATGTATGTGTGAATGTCAGTATGTATGTATATACATATTATATGTGTGTATGTGCGTATATATGTAGATCGCTGCTAGCCCTGTTGCAATTTTTGCCCCATTAATCCTCAAACACACATAAGTCACCTGAAAATTTGCTTTCTCAGATTTAACTCTAAGGTTTAACTTGTGCCCTTGATACCATCCTCCCTATTTCCTATAGGGCCTTGCCTATCCATGAATCTCAATCTCTCCTCCTCTACTGGCTCTTTCCATTCTGACTGTTTATAAACACGCCCATGTCTCTCCTACCATGTACTTTTCAATCCAGTGACATTGGCCTCCTGGCTATTCCACAAAACAACACTGCAGCTCCCTTGTCCAAACATTTTCTTTGGCTGTCCTCCATGCCTAGAATGCTCTTCCTCCTCAATCTACCTATTGACTTCCCTGGTTTCCTTTAAGTCCCATTAAAAATCCCATCCTTTACAGGAAGCCTTTCCCAACCCCACTTAACTTTAGTACCTTTCCTCTGTTAATTATTTGCTATTTATCCTACATATAGTTTGCTTTATATACACACAAATACATATTGTATCCCTCATTAGATTGTGACCTCCTTGAAGGCAGGGATTGTCTTTTGACTACTTTTGCCTCCCTGGTACCTAGCATAATTCCTGGAAAATAATAGTGCTTAATAAATGTCTATTAATTGACAAGTTCATGTCTTTATAATCTCTATGCAAATGGCTTTGAAAGCTATGTATCCAGCCTTAATCTCACCTCTGAGCACCAGTGGAGTAATTCCTTTGACTCAGAATCATGAATTTGGTTCAGATCCTGGCTCTGCTACATATGACCTTTATAACTACATATGAATCACTTAATTCTCTGCTCTATTTTCTTATCTGTAAAATGGGGAGATTGGAATATATTATCCTGTCAGGTCTCATCCAATTCAAAGTCCTAGGATTATTTTGTATAATGGAGATCTTGGCTTCTCGGAGCACTCACTTTAGCTTTGGCTTAATACTGTCAACTCATTTGTGTAGCAGGATAGAGTAGTCTAGTTTGGCAAAGGAAAAAACAGTCGTGGTGAATTCCAGATTATTCAGATTTTTATATGCTTGAATATTCCCCATTTTGAGCAATTTAAGTATTCAGAATTCTCTAATATCAACCCAAATAGAGATATCATATATTTAATGAGTGTGAGGCAACCTGTTATATACAATAAATGTAAATACTTCAGGTGAAAATAAAAAAAGATGTTCCAAGAGGCCTACACTCTCAAAGACATTCATTACACTAAGTTTTACATACCTTTATGGGTTGGACTCGTGACTACATAAAACAAACAGCAATAACATAATTTCATTTTGTGTCAAATGACCAAGGAAAGGTTAGGTAGTTTATAGCTATGGAACATATTTATGGCAGGTATTTTGGAGACATTAATCCTATGATACAAATTAGAAAATGTAACAAACATTTAGAACAAAAAAAATTTTCCATTCCTATGAGAGTCTGAAATGGGCCTTTCCCTTTTGGAGCCTGATTAATATATTATGAAGAAGTTAAAAATGACCCAAAAGGATGAGGAATATAATAGAGAGATATCAGGACTACTGTGTGGTTTTGGGAAGTAAGCCACATAATCCCTCTGAGCCTGTTTTCTCAACTGTAAAATAGAGATGCTAATGTTTATATAAAGTGGGAGAGTGAGTTTCATACCCAGTTCTGAGTCCAAGTTCAATCCCTGTAAAAAATTAGCTTTTGAATTCAAACAGTTAAAGCCAATCCACCTTAGAAGAAGCTGTAAAGGAAAAACTTTGTAAGGGTCAAAAACTTCTAACACACAGAGCACAACAATGAATGTCAGTTGGTACATTAGTTCTCCAGTGCCAGGTCCCCATCTGCCCACAGGATGCCTTTGCCCAGTCCCTGAGGTTTGGAGGCAGCAACTCAATGCATCTCTGCTTACAAAACTGACCCAATACCTGTTTGGTACAAGTAGGAATATAAATGCCTCATTCTCAAAACACAAATGGATCTGTGGCCTCATTCTATCTTCTTTGCATAAGAGGACATTGAAATGCAGAGAACATCTGAGATGCACACATGGTAAGTCAATAGAAAGACCAAGAAAACAACAACAAGAATTTCAAATTCTCAGTCCTTCGCTCAGACAATTGGGTTCATTACCCACTTCTAGTAGAACAGGTAATGGGTATAAAATCAGTTGTATTAGTCAGTAGTCAGCTTAAGAAGCTAAAGACTCTTTACTTCTCAAGTACATATATACACATACATACATACACACATATAGAAATACATATACACCATACATATATGATAGTATATAGAATATATAGAATTACATAGAATATCATATATAATTTATATTCTATATATTTAATATATATTGTATTAGTTATTTCTGAACAGGACTGCTCATATGTAAGCTCCTTGGAGACCAGGACTGTTTCTGGTTTTATTTTTGCCAGTGTGTGGCACAGTGCCTTTCACACAGTAGGCACTAGATAAATGCTGGTTGAATTGGATTGTCAGGCCTTGAGAAAGTTTGTTTTCAGTATCTCTCATTTTCGCTTTCAATGCTTTCTTTCTTCTTTTTAGCACTCTCTGCTGCCAAGGTGCTTAGTAACTTATCCTACCTTGACCTAGTAATGTTATCGAGCACTATGGCTTCAGGTCAGCACCTCCCCTGCCTTCTCTCACTCCTCCACCCCGTCAGAACTTCCCTAGCCTGTGTTCCACTCCTTCACAATTTTACTATCTTGCTAATTCACAAATAGGTATTACTGGTGTTTAAGCATCATTTGTCATCTCTCTCAGATAACATATTTACATTTTAACTGAGCCTTTCAGTGTCTTGACCCAAGGGGTGACAAACATGGCAATTTTATGCACTAATGGAGGAAATTGATTTGGAGTTCTTGGCAGGCAGCTATCTAGTCCACCTATGTATAAAGTCAGCCCTGACGCTGAATTAAATCTTTAATGACTCACACCAAAATACAATCAATGAAAGCTGCTTCTTAATGGTCAGGGGTCCAAATCTGGAATACTGGCAATAAAATAATGAAGGCAAAACATTTTCATTAAGTGGCATTGCCCTGTGATTGCTGAATATTGCTGATGTGTCTTAGTCTCTGTCCCCAGTATCATTTTGAAGCCTTCACAGCATGATTTCATGATGCATCTTGAAGGCCACCAACACAATAGAGTTGTTGCATGTAATAGAGACCAAGAAGAGTTGAAAACCAAGGGCTTATAATGTTGGCAAGTGATTCCATGGATTCCAGATATGATTATTCTAACAGAAGGGGATTCACAGCCATTTGTGATCCCAAGCCTCATGGAGCTAGCTAGATCACTAGAGGGATTGCACTGAAGGAGACCCACATTCTCTCTAAAGCTGGTTCACTCTCCTCTTGGCCTTCTCTACCACCTCACCAATTTATTCCACCTCCACCTGCTGCTTGGTGTTCTGGAGATAACTCAGCCCTGAGGCTGACTCATATGATTGGTGAGTCCCTGCCTGGAACTACCTTCCTCAGAAGCTGTGCAGCAGACTCTCCACTTCAGTCTCACCTTCTGGTCTGTTCCACCTCCACATAGGCTGCCTGGCTCTATGTGAATATCCTCTTTCCCTTCCCCTTCCCTCTTTATGTTTATTTAATCCTATTAGAATTCAAACTCCTTGAATACTCTATTTTTTGTTTCTTGAGGTCCTTCATCCCCTGGCCCTCCTCACCTTTCCAGTCTCACACTTTATTCCAGGCATCTACAATCCAGTGACAACGAACTCTTTGCTGTTCTTTGTACATGACAAACACTCCATGTACCAGCTCTGAGCATTTTCATTGGTTGTCTCCCAGGTCTGGAACTCTCTCTCTCCTCATCAACTCCTGTCCTCTCTGGCTTCCATCAAGCCTCAGCTAAGACTTCTGCGAAGGCCCTTTCCGGTCCTCCTTAATGCTAGTGCCTTCCCTCTGATTATTTCTAAATTAGCATGTATACATTTTGTTTCTACATAGTTATTGCATGACCAATTCCTTATATTATGAGTCCCTTAAAGGCAGGGAATGCTTTTTGCCTATTTTTATATCACCAGCTCTGGGGACAGTGCCTGGCACATAGTAGGTAATTAATATATGCTAGCTTGATTTGACTTAGAAGTAGGTACCATCTTGTTTTCTTATTTTTGCATCCCCAGTTCTTAGCACCAGTACCGGGCACATAGTAAACATTTAGTAAATTCTCTCTCTCTCTCCCCCTCCCCTCTTTTTACCCTCCTTCTCTTTCTCTTCCCCTCCTTCTCCCTTTCCACTCCCTTCCCTTCTCTATCCTTCCTTTTTCTCTGTCTCTGTCTCTCCCCCACCTTCTCTCTCCCTCTCCCTCTCACCCTGAGCAGACCAATCAGAGATCCTATGCCAAAGGAAACTCCAGGTACTAGAAGGCTTGTCCCTCCCAGAATTCAAAGGTTGAGAGGCTATCTTTTAGTTATACCATGTTCTGAGCCAGATATGACTCAGGCCAGTTCTCTATTAGTTTAAGCAGAATGAGATGAGATACTCATAGGTCATTCAACAATTACAAAAAGATACTTTCTTAGCTATAGTAAGAGATGGATATTCAATAAGGATATATAATCACGGCACCATGACTTGATTCAGATGAAAAAAGCTTCCTTTGCCCTAAATTGCTTATGGTGGTCTTCCAGCCAAGTATCAGAAAGAGGCCAGCCATTTTGTCCTAAGGTAACTAGGAGATGATGTCAACAGTCCTAACTTTTCTGTCTCTGAACCAATAAAGTCTTAGAGATGGTTTCAATAATTTTTAAGGGAAAACTAGCCTAATTTGCTTGGGTAGAGGAAGTAGGATACTATTTCCATCATAAACCTCATTCTTTTACCAAGTGCAAACTTTTTTTCACAATTTGTACTTTATATTTTAAAATATTAGAAAGAAGATGGAGAATACAATTTTATAAAGCAGCTGGAAAGGAATTAAGGTGGGATAGCAGAAAGCAAAGAGATTTATTATTCAAGGTTCAGGAGTGATAAAGGAGAAATTCATTTCTAGAGGGCAGGATATAAATTGTAAATACAAACATTATAGGACTACAGGATCATAGGAGTGAGAGCTGGAAGGGACCTTATAGTCTATACTGTAGACTCTATAGGATTTAAATGACTTCTAATTGTCCTCACCTCGGTCCAGCTGCCCCAGCCCAAGGTCAGCCCTGAGGCTTTCTTCTGAGGTAATAATAGCATAGCCATGATGTGTGAGTATGTGCTGATAAAGCTGAAGTTCCATTTGGCTGTAGGAAGAAGGCACATAGAGCACTGCCCTTTTCTCATGGCTTCCAAAGTGCTTCGAAATAGACTCTTTAATCTGAGAAGAGAAGTGAGAGTCAGACATTAAAATTAAGGGGGGGAAATTATGAACTTTAGTTGAGATACTCTGTTTAAGCAAAGTCACTTAACCTCTTTAACCTTAAACTTAGTTCCTCATATGTAAAATGGGGGGGTTGGTTGGACCAGATGGGCTCTGAGGTCCCTATTAACTCTAAATCAATGATCCTAAAGGTCATTAATGCACTAATACAGCACAATAATACAGCACTTTTATTTTCTCATTGTTGCAATAGTCCTTGTGGCCAAAATTCCAAAGGCAAATTAACACTGGCAATTAAGAAAGATAATCATTTGAGACACTAAGAAGTTGCAGCATTGCTATTGTGATTTTGAGAGCTTCCATCTACTTTAGAATAAAAATAAAAATAAAAGAATTCTCAGGAGATATAAACTCAAGCAGCTAAAGTTCACTGCCTAAGGGTGAGATTTTGAAGGCCCAGAAGAAATCCATCTCTCCCCTACCCCTGCTGCTTGAAAACATTTTAATAGGAGGCTTAACCTTTTATTCCATAATTAGAGATAAAGCTTAAGATTAAAAAAAAAATACCTCTTTTGTATTTCCAAACACTCACAAAGTTAACATATCAGCACCTTTATCTTTTCCTATGGGGTTTAAGTATAAAAACTTGAGTGGGGTGGTTAGAGGAAGAGATAAAAGAAAACCTTTTTTACCCTCTTATTTCTCTCAATGTGCCAAACACAGTTTAGTATTCCTGGTGTAAAACCCTCAGAAAAACCCCAGGATTTTTTATGGGACAAGTAGGAAAGAAGATATGACTTTTTTTTCAATGATCAGGGAAGAAGAGAAACCAGGTAGGAAAATAATGCCTGGGGTGGAAAGAAACAGAAGCCGCAGCGCTCCTTAGTTTGAGAATCATCCCCAGGATTTAACCCCTACCTTTGTCTCTTCTACTTAGATCCTTTTTCTTCCCTCTCCAGGACCC